>JAUTXW010000892.1:580000-1032772 GCA_030620095.1 Kuschelorhynchus macadamiae | reverse complement strand
TTATCGAAACTCTGATATAATATTTAAACACTTAAAGAGATATTAGTACAAGATACAAGGGCTTGAAGCAAGGTGTCAAACAATTTTATTCTCATACAGAGCAGCTAAATTAAAAATACAACTTAGGGTATATACAAATAAAAAAATATTACTTAAAAAACGGGATTAATCATAAAAAATTTTAAATTATACAGGGGATTTTATATTATACAGAAGTTAAGGCTGTAAGAAGCACTTTTCTTATTTGTTTTTTAAATTTCATTTCAGGTGTAGACAGACAGGTCAGGTCGAGGCGAGGGAAATTTAATTCGGTCTGTTCAAATCACCAGTTGGCCACTACAGTCAGTAGAACTTCACAAACATTAAGAAGGTAAATCTGTTGCTAGATCCTCTCTGCAAGTGCAAAAAATATTCGCAAAACATTTCTGCAAAAAAGGTGGAGCATATCTGGGGGTGAGTTAATCATATGGCCTCGCTTTGACAGTTTGCTATCAGGTCCATCGATAGCTTAGTTGGTAGAACAATGTCCCGGTACAACAAAATTGTCAAAAAACTCACCTGTCTTGCTTGAAGTTGCAGCTTTTGTCGTTGACATATAAGGAAATTTTAACTCCCACGCAAAAAACCTTAGTGGGGCTTTGAAACGTGAAAAATAGGTTCAATATATTAGTTGGCAGAGCAACGTCCCGGTATAACAGAGGTTGTGGGTTCGAATCACACTCGACGGCAGACTTTTTTCACGGTCTTTACCATTTTCCAAAAAAATAGTTCTTTTTCCAATATCTGCTAAAATTTTAGGTAGATAAGCTGGACAAAAATAACCTCGATGATTTTTTCCTAAATACGATAGTTTATTTTCTCCTGCTCCAGGGACGCTCAAGGGAACGATCCGAATATTGTAAACACGACTTGGAACCAAATTTATGATAATTGAACCGAAATTTAAAATTGTTTATGTTTAAATATGAATTTGAAAGGGTAAATCAGTGGATACAACATGGGATAGTTAGTATTTATCTGTCAACTTTCTAAAATATGATAAACACTTATTTTTTTTTTGCTCAATATTTTTACGGATTTATATATTTAATTGTATTTTCATAAATAGGTGTTTCATTACTTTATTGGAATCCTCGAAAATGAATGTATGTATTTAGTATCACTGGAAAGTTTCAAAGGTCTGGTTTGTAATGAACGTTTTGTTTCTTTTTTCTTAAAAGTGTTCCATTTTTTCAATTTTAAATATTCCACATTGTCAAAATTGGACTTTTTCTTTAAATCACATTTTTCTCGGAGTGATGTAAAATCCTATGCGTCATATTGATCATCGTCTCCTATATATGTAAAGAGAAGAACTTCTAAATTGAGTGAAAATGGATCATCCGGAGAAAGCTTCAGCAGCTAAAGCTGTTTTTATTTGCAAACTGCCGTACATGCCCACTTTGCAAAACTAATTCACGTGTAACCACAGATTCAATTCAAATTCATTTTTAGATATAAAAAAATCATTAATTATTGTTAAAATTATTATACATTTGACACGAGGGCATTCCAAATTCTTCAGATCTTTCTTTTGATAGCAGATCTTAGTATAAGAAAAATTTAACTGTAGTTTCCATCGACTTATCTCAGAAAATGTATCGCATTTGGGAAAAATCAACAGGTCCATTTCTGTTTAGCAATAATCACCTTCATTTTTGCATTTATATATTTGCTCTCTCTGCAATACTTTGGGGCAGATATCGACAAAAAAGGGATTTTTATATTTTGTTTGTACTTTTTGCATTCACAGAACTAGCAAAATACATTTTTGCGACTCCAAAAAGTTTTAACAGCTACAAAAAAATGTTTACTAATTTTCCCAGTTCGAGTTAAAAAATGGCTCTAGTAAGTAACAACAAGAATCTCAGGAGCCCGTGGAGAGCGATACGGTAGATAGTTCCATAACTTATTTTATATAAATTCACTTTTTTACGTCAACCCAAAAAAGTCCTAACGAAGGCAAATTAAAAAAAAATAAAAAAAAGTCAACCAGAAGAACCCAACACCTTTGCAATGTTAATCGGAAACTGAGCTAGCAAATCTCGTAGTGAAAAGAAGATAAGCTTTGTTTATATTCGGTAACATATTACTCAGAGTAAATGATAAATGTATGCCACTTTGTTAGGCAAGAGAAAACAAAGCAAGAGGAAACTTATTGCATTCGATACCGGGCTTCAGATTTACGATCGATCAATTGTTTTTGGAAATATCGGGGAAAAACCGAAAATGGCGGATTTCGTTTTTGACCAGTATATCCTGAACGGTAAATTTGACAGCTGCCAAAATGTGACATTATTCGGACACATTTTTAAGACAAGATGGCGTATACAACACGTCTTCATTGTTTTTTGTTAACCCGCAACCCGCCTCAACTTTCATTTTTCTTATGGCCGCCATATCTGATTTTTCTATTTTTGGAAAGAGCCTAAAATTTCCAGTCTAGTGATATCCAGAAGGGCATTAAAGATTTTAGTATCATCAAAATATTACGTAAAGTTAGGTTTCAGTTTTTTCTAAGGAGGCCATGATTTAAAGTAATGTTAGCTCTCAATGTTTTCTAAGGAGGCCATGATTTATCTGTAACAAACCTGGATTTTGACTTTGACGTTAAGTTAATTAGTTGAAAGTATCAAAGCTGTGTTTTAATAAGCAGTAGGTGCGCTTTTATCCCAATAAAATCATAAATCTGACACATAAATTGTCAAAACCTATAGAAAATGGCCGGCATTCCGTATTCAAATAAAGAAAAGGTTGACATGTTAGCTCTGTACTTTCAATCATACAGAAACGCTGACGTTACCTCAGCAAGATATTTGGAGATGTACCCCGAACGACGGCAGCCTCATAAAACCCAATTCAGGAAAATCGTAGTTAATTTAATTAACCATGGTGCCTTCAAACAACCTAGAAGCGTATACAATTATAACAATGAAAATCGAGACAGAAACATTTTACAAGCTATCAACGAAAATCCTAGCGCATCGGTAAGAACTGTAGAACAGGAAACTAATGTGCCAAAATCAACATTACAGAGAGTTTTAAAAAAAAATAAGTACCATCCATACAAACCGATAATAGTACAAGGACTTAAGGAAACTGATTTTTCAAAGCGACTACAGTTCTGTGAGTGGTATACCAGGAAATGTAATGAAAATCCTGATTTTGTAAATCATGTCTTGTGGTCCGATGAAAGCAAGTTCACGAATTGTGGAGTCTTTAATAGGCACAACCGTCATCATTGGGCTGTGCAAAATCCTTTACAGATTTCTCTTTTATAGACTTCGTGATATTCGCCTTCAGTAGGGCAAGTAGGTTTTCAGCTTTGGGGAGGGGGCATAATTTTTGATGGCCAAAAAATGACAAAATAATACCTAAAAATCTATTACGCCTTACCATTATATGTATATATGTTTTGTTCTGGGGGGGGGGGCTGCAGCCCCATAGCCCCCCCTAATTGCGCCACTGTTTGCATTTGAATATCACCATACAATCTACTCTTCCAATAATAAACTGTGCTGATTATCAAATGCTAATATCTCCAAAAGTGAAATTTAGAAACTAAGTAGGTACTTATAAATGCTTCATATAACTTCAGTTATTAAATGCTTTTATAACATGTAGGAGACACTATTTTCAAAAATCAGTTTCCAATATTTTTTTATTTTATGTTCATTTACTTTAAGCCACATTCCAATAGCCTACATTATTAGAAAATTGGTAGGCCCTACAGGGGCGTGCGGTGAAATTTTAAGAAAGGGAAGCAATTTTTAGAAGAAAGTGTTGAAAAATTGCGTTTTACTGATGAACTTGTGGCAGGTATTGTCAATACTAATTCACACAATTTCGACACTTCGATGTAGGCATCTTCCAGCTCCTTGTCTTTTAAAAATTGCATTAGTTCCTTAGCGTTATTTTTTGCGCTAATGTCATCAGTTTCGTAAATCACTTTTAGTTCAGATCTCAGTAACACTCGGTCGAAGAACTGGCCATAATAAAGAAGAAGAGATTTAAACGCATCTTCTGGAAAAGTTTTTCCTTTAAATTCATCAAAATTGCAGAGCTCGAGGAATTTAAAATCATTTAAACCGTTAAATCTATAGTTTATTTGTTGCCGAATTTGATCGATTATTTCATAAAAGAGGCGTCTGTATGATGTTTGAACATCTCACACATTGTCTGTTCGAAGACGCTTGGCTTGTGGCTCTACATTTAACGTCATCGTTTTCTCCCAAAATAGAACAAAGTCATCTCTTTTTTGGCTTAACATGGACTTAAAATCATCCACTTTTTTAGGCAAAAAGCAATATCATTTGTTTTAGTTTGTAATATATTAAAAACATTGTCCGAGAATGGAAATATTTCAGAGAATATGTTCAACAAATAATTAAAATTAAAATCTCGTTTCAAACAGTCCAAAAACCCCTTCGAACTATCCATTGCTTCTGAGTCCCACGTTTCATTATTTTCTATTATATTCTCAAATAGTTCAATCAGTAATTCACGATTTTCAGATACTGTTAACACAAGTCTTCCATTATAGTTCCACCTAGTAGGAGCTACTTTGGGCAATCGTTTGTGGACAATGGAGTCCAAAGCTTGTGTACGTTTTGTTGACTTGGAAAAAAAAACAGCCATGCCACTTAAAGTAACGAAAAATACTTTACACTCTTTAATGTGATTGATGGACTGGGATAAAACTAAATTTAATTTATGAGCAAAACAATGGACAAACACAGCACTTGGGAAAGTTTCGCGAACTTTAGTCTGAAGATCCCCTAATTGTCCTGCCATCACTGCAGCTTCAGCATAGCTTTGAGCAACTAATTTTTTCTCTCCATTAATTTCTTTAGTAACGTTATAAACTACTCTATATAATGCATCTGCTGTACGATTTTCGGACTCATTCTTAAAACCTAAAAATCGCTCTTGAATACTTCCCTCTGTTTTAACGTACCGTATTACTATAGATAATTGGCTAAAATTAGTGATATCAGTTATTTCGTCTAGAATAATAGCTAAGAACCGCGCCTCGTCAATCTCCTGCTTCATTCTTTTTAGAATAATGGTTGCAACAGCGGAAATTAAATCACTCTGGATGGGATTCGACGTTCCGCGAAAAACGCTAGACTGCTCTAAGTGATTTTTTGAGCAATCATCATATTTAGCCATTAAACTAAGTAAATCTTGAAAATTTCCTCTATTTGAAGAAACCCTTGTTTCGTCATGACCTCTAAAACCCAATTCGTGCTGTCCGAGAAAACAAACAACATCGATAAGTCTTCTTAATATTTGCCTACTTTTATCGATTAGTTCATTGTGTTGGCGGTGACTAATTTCCAACTTTTTATTAAGGGCGTGTTCAATTCTGGTTTTGCCGAAGCCTTTTTCTTTTATGACGGCCTGTAAATGCGCTTTGGAGATAATGTGTCTTTTTACAGCTTTATGGAAATTGTTTAAATCCGAAAAACCAGTTTTATTCCAGAGAACTTTTTCATTTTCAAAAAGTAAACATGTCCAACAAAATAATTTACTTATATTTTCACACCCTGTTAGCAATTTAAATTGTTCGTATTGTTTTTCCAGATAAAAATCTCTAATACAGTTTTTCATTTTTGTGGTTAAATTTTTCATAGCCGGTTTTGCCCTATTGCCCTGGAAATTATTTGAAGCTTATCAGCGAAGTTTAATGCTGAAAATCCCTTTATTATTAAGACACCACACATTCACACATACTCGTTTTACTAAATTCTCCAACATTTTCTACGTTATTACCGACAGCCGAAGTTGACGGTATTTGCATATCCACGTCCGTATTATTGTCTTCTATATCGCACCATGCACGACGAGACGTACGTATCACACAACACACGGATAGCCGTTCAAACAAAAAACCTACTCCAACGATAGCTTCCGCCACCACTTAAAGCACGCGACTGAAATGCAAAAATTGCAAACAGCCGGTGGAAAGTTCAATAATAATACAGGACTTGGCTGCAGCGAAGCTAGCGGCCCGCATAGGTTCTATTCGATATTCTATTGTGGCTGGGTCGGAGTCAAGGCCGCATTTATTATGGGCTTGATAATTAAGATAATATTTTAGCATTTTTAATATAAACTAAATTAATGGTTTCCTATTTCAAAAATTACATTTTAGAAGATATTTTATAATTTTTTTTTGGGGAAGCACTGCTGCTTCCCTTGCTTCCATGGTCTACACGCCTCTGCTGGAATGCAGTCCAATATAACGGAAAAATATTTTGAGTTCTGACTATCACAAATTATTTTTCTTTTAAGAGTGCTTGAAATGTGGCATATTAATTTAATTTGAATATTGAGGTTTTTTAATATTATTAAGATGTTCTTTCATGATGGGATCAAACTGAGCAAGCAGCTTAATTGTTTTCAAAATATTTCCATTATTTTTAACGTATAACTTTTAGGAAGAATATAATGAGTATTATTGTTTTCAAAATATTTTTCGAATATTCTTTTACTAAATTCAACACTTTCCGATGAGTGACATCACTGGTAGCGTTGTTCTTAAAGGATTTCTGAAGCATTTCCCACTTATTACAATTCCTGACATGTATTTTGCTAAGTTCATGAGAAGTTAGTGTTTCTGAAAGCTGCCTTTTACATTAAAAAATGCCGCCCCAGAAAAGCGGCGGCTCCGGATGAACGCACGCACGCCCGGGCCCCTAAGACGGCCCTGACGTCCAGTAATTATAGAATATTAAAAAATGCAAGTCAATTTCAATCCCTCGTGATTTTATTAATTGAAAACGGATTTTCTCCATTTTTTTGCCATTAGGCAATTTATTCTAGAATTAAGAGTAGGGTAACTAATGACACATTGTACATCATTCGACATATTTTGAACACATTCGATTTTTAAAATAGTATCAAATTCTTTATTATTCCGAACAATTGATTACACGTGTATATGAGTATCAAAACGTATACGTAAAGAGTAAATATTATAAAGAGCTGACAGTCGGTCAAGTATCAAAGATTTTTGCCTTCGCTCTCATCGATCTTGTCACTTTAAATTGCAGTTATGTGCAATTGCTGGTTATTACCTCATTTACCAGGGGCGTGCGGTGAAATTTTAAGAAAGGGAAGCAATTTTTAGAAACTTACCTATTGGTAATGTAATTCGATTCTTCGATCATTTTTTGCAAATTCGTCAATGACGTCATCATAAAAACGTCGATGCTCCGACATATTTTGGAGAATTTTATTTTCAATGGACAACAGCGATGTATGCGAAAGTCCCTCCTACCCCGTTGAATTCCTCACGAAATTTTTTATACGTTTAAGTGTTGAAAAATTGCGCTTTACTGATGAACTTGTGGCGGGTATTGTCAATATTAATTCGCACAATTTCGACACTTCGGTGTAGGCATGGTCCAGCTCCGTGTCTTTTAAAAATTGCATTAGTTCCTTAGCGTTATTTTTTGCGCTAATGTCATCAGTTTCGTATATCACTTTTAGTTCAGATCGCAGTAACACTCGGTTGAAGAACTGGCCTTAATGAAAAAGAAGAGATTTAAACGCATCTTCTGGAAAAGTTTTTCCTTTAAATGCATCAAAATTACAGAGCTCGAGGAATTTAAAATCGTTTAAACCGTTAAATCTATAGTTTCTAGGTTGATGAATTGAATCGATTATTTCATAAAAGAGGGTCTGTATGATGTTTGAACATCTCTCACCTTGTCTGTTCGAAGACGCTTGGCTTGTGGCTCTACATTTAACGTCATCGTTTTCTCACAAAATAGGTCAAAGTCATCTCTTTTTTGGCTTAACATAGACTTAAAATCATCCACTTTTTTTAGGCAAAAAGCAATATCATTTGTTTTAGTTTGTAATATTTTAAAAAGATTGTCCGAGAATAAAAATATTTCTGAAAATATGTTCAACAAATAATTAAAATTAAAATCTCGTTTCAAACAGTCCAAAAACCCCCTCGAACTATTTATTGCTTCTGAGTCCCACGTTTCATTATTTTCTATTATATTCTCAAATAGTTCAATCAGTGATTCACGATTTTCAGATACTGTTAACTCAAGTCTTCCGTTTAGTTCCACATAGTAGGAGCTACTGTGGGCAATCGTTTGTGGATAATGGAGTCCAAAGCTTGTGTACGTTTTGTTGACTTGGAAAAAAAAAGCAGCCATGCCACTTAAAATAACGAAAAATACTTTACACTCTTTAATGTGATTGATGGACTGGGATAAAACTAAATTTTATTTATGAGCAAAACAAAGGACAAACATAGCACTTGGGAAAGTTTCTCGAACTCTTCCTAATTGTTCTGCCAGCACTGCAGCTCCATCATAGCTTTGAGCAACTAATTTTTTCTGTCTCTCCATTAATTTCTTTAGTAACGTTATAAACTACGGTATATAATGCATCTGCTGTACGATTGTCGGACACATTCTTAAGACTTAAAAATCGCTCTTGAATACTTCCGTCTGTTTTAAAGTAGCGTATTACTATAGATAATTGGCTAAAATTAGTGATATCACTTGTTTTGCCCAGAACAATAGCAATGAACCGCGCCTCGCCAATCTCCTGCTTAATTCTTTTTAGAATAATGGTTACAAGCAACAGCGGAAATTAAATCATTCTGGATTCGATTCGACATTCCGCGAAAAACGCTAGACTGCTCTAAATGATTTTTTAAGCAATCATCATATTTAACCATTAACTAAGTAAATCTTGAAAATTTCCTCTATTTGAAGAAACCCTTGTTCCGTCATGACCTCTAAATCTTCTATAGTCTTCTTAATATTTGCCTATTTTTATCGACTAGTTCATTGTGTTGGCGGTGACTAATTTCCAACTGTTTATTAAGGGCGTGTTCAATTCTGATTTTGCCGAAGACTTTTTCTTTTATGACGCCCTGTAAATGCGCTTTGGACATAATGTGTCTTTTTACAGCTTTATGGAAATTGTTTAAATCGGAAAAACCAGTTTTATTCCAGAGACCTTTTCCATTTTCAAAAAGTAAACATGGCCAACAAAATAATTTACTTATATTTTCACACCCTGTTAGCCATTTAAATATTTCGTATTGTTTTTCCGGATAAAAATGTCTAATACAGTTTTTCATTTTTGTGGTTAAATTTTTCAAAGCGGTTTTGCCCTTCCTTTGGAAATTATTTGAAGCTTATTAGCGAAGTTTAATGTTGAAAATCCCTTTATTATTAAGACACACACCACACATTCACACACACTCTTCTTACTAAATTCTATAACATTTTCAAGGTTATTACCGACAGCCGAAGTTGACGGTATTTTCATATCCACGTCCGTATTATTGTTGTCTTCCATATCGCACCATGCACGACGCGACGTACGTATCACACAACACACGAATAGCCGTTCAAACAAAGAAGCTACTCCAACGATAGCTTCCGCCACCACTTAAAGCACGCGACTAAAACGCAAAAATTGCAAACAGCCGGTGGAAAGTTCAATAACCTCTGCCTCGATTCACAGGAAATCAAGCATAGAGGACTTGGCTGCAGAGAAGCTCGCGGCCCGCATAGGTTCTATTCGATATTCTATTGTGGCTGGGTCGGAGTCAAGGCCGCATTTATTATGGGCTTGATAATTAAGATAATATTTTAGCATTTTTAATATAAACTAAATTAATGGTTTCCTATTTCAAAAATTACATTTTAGATGTTTTGTAATTTTTTTTGGGGAAGCACTGCTACCCTTGCTTCCATGGACTGCACGCCCCTATCATTTACCTATCTGTAAACGAATTTATCTAGCAGATTGAGTTGGACGGAAATCCTACGATGAATCCCAACTTTACTGGATACAATACAAAATTGGGATCCATTTAAGAGGTCTTTTATTTTCCATTTGCTGGATCGTCTATTCGGAGAATATTTGAACTTTGGTCGTGTGAATGATCTTTGATTTAATGAATAACATACCTACAAAAACCACTAGAAGTATGATTGTTATGATTTTGAAAGTTCTCTTCACGTCCATATCGGGTCCTTCGTATTGTTGCATAGACTTTTCTAAGTTTTGCCATTGCTGAACGATCTTGGACCATGAACAAGCAAGATACAGAAAAATGAACACTTGTATAACGGATTCAATTGCTGTCATAAGTGAACCTATAATGGAAGTAGTAACATTTATAAATAGTTTAAAATGCTGTATTTGAAACAAAAATAAACCTATTTTCTTTAATTCTGTTTTAATTTTAGTATTAGTAGATACCATTAGGATCACTACCGCACTAGTGCGTTAATATCTAACATTACCTAACTAAAATCAGTGCAGTGTTATCTCACGATCGTAGATAAAGAATATTATTTAATCAATAATAAGAAATTGTGTCATGTACTTTTAAGTTTTTATAGACACATAGCAGTTGTACAAGTGCTGTCAAAGTGTCAGTCGCGAAAAAGAAATTTATTTAAAAAAAACGCAACGAATAATCTGTTACATAATACATTAAAAAAAAACTATTGACCTCGGGAATTCAGCACACAATTTCTGAAGTGGAACGCCTTAATTTTCTACAATATTTAAATACTATTTTTTACGTTTTTATACACGAACGATAACCTATGTGCGCAATGCTGTATCGATGCGCCTTTATACTTTTAATTGTTTCACGTCTGAAAAACGCTTGCTTAAGAAAAGGCTAAACTAAACTGATTCATACAATTCCTTTTCGCATTTCATTTAAATAAGATTAGTGGAAGACAAACATAAATCTTTTTGTTGATGAAATAATGAGTATTGCCAACAATTTCTAGAACACAAGGATTACGTGCTTGGACGTGACGTCATCGGTCGTAGGTGAAGGTATGCGCAAACGAGGCATACACTATTACTGTTTTTAAGCAAGATCTTTATTTTAGAAGTGATTATTGGAAACAAACAGCAATTAAGAGTTAATTCAATTTTCAATACACCAGTAAAGATGTAGAGAGATATTGAGATGAAAAACAATGGAAACAGTATAAACCAATGTTTTAAAACAAGTTCTAATTTTATAGCTAGAAAAGTTTATTGTCTAGGTAGCTTCCTTATTAAGATCTAAATATTTTTACTTTACTCATTACGAAGCTTATTAGTTATAGTACCAAACGCATGGTAAAAATTTCAGTAAAAACACACTAAAATAAATATATTTTTAAGCATCCTCAGACAGCAAAAGTTAATTAACCCAATAAATTATAATATTGAGAAATATGTTATGCAATTCCTCATAGAATTTTATATATGTTATGTATATATTTTTTAATATGCATCTATTTATTCATTTTTTTTATTTAGAAAACAGTTAACAGATTGGTGTCTATTCTATAATTTACAAGTACAAGTATTCTGTCAGTGCAAAATATAAAAACATAATTATGTCGCAAGTAATGTAATATTAATTAATTAATAAATTAGAAGAAATACTCATAATCATAAATGTATATGCAGTTGTTGCTATCAATTTGCTGTTTATTGCAGACCCTACAATATTTCCACCTTCATAGTCCAAAAATGAATCGATGTGAATTTTATCCATAAGTAAACTTACACTTTTATCTTGGTTATTCAAAAATTTAAAAATATTTTGAGCATAAATTAGAAAAAAACATTTTCATCGATGTGATCGGTTTAATTAATTGTTTAGGGCAAAATAATTGGTCCATAACTTCTTAAATATTTATAGGCGTGAGGACTAATTGTATTCAAAATTAAACAAAATATCATAACATTGGGAACTGAATAAAAATATTTAACTTTTTAATTGAAGGAAACGATATTTAATATAATTTTCGCAACTGAATAAAAATATTATAAATAATATTATTTAAGCAAGCATAAGAAATTATATTTATTAAATAATATTATTTATATTATGTATCGAAACATTCCGTAGACAGACTAGTCTACATGTTGAGGTATGTAATTATATTAAATATCTGCTTCAATTAATTTAAAGTTAAATATTTTTATTCAGTTGCGAAAAAGCCAAAAAAGATTTTTGTTTGTCAATCTAAACGCAACAAATAATCTGAACACATTTAAAAATTAGGAGAATATCTATAACGATCTTTTGAAAGTGTGCGCAATTTGAGTTGTTCAGAAATAAGTTGAATGCCTTCCAATAAATGATTGTCCTCTATTTTAAGGTTTTTAAAAACATCGGACATAAAAGTCAGTACTTTGTTAAGCCTTAAGGCATCCGTGCTATTATTAGTTTCACATTCGGGATTTATATTGTTATGTTCGGGATTTACACTGTCATCAATAAAAAACCATTCTTCATTAACCCGAAAACATTGAAATAGCATCTTAAATTCTTCAAAATTTGCAAATTCACTTAGTTTTTTATGCTGAATATATTCATGTTTACTTTCTTCAATTGCCTATTGAAAACGAATTTCATCAAGTTCTTTAAGTTTATCGTCTTTATTATTTTAATATTTAATATTTAGGACAGTTCGGAAATTTAGTAGGTACGCTAATTTCCTTTAACCGTGGCAAACTTGATTGAACTGTAACGATCTCACCAGTTTTGGAATCCTGTTGTGAAGTTGTCCGAATAAAAACTTTCGGCGTAATTCTTCGTACCCGAAAAAGTCTGGCTTTAGCGTCTTTAGAATAGTTTCCTTTGCAAAAAGGCACACAGCCTATATATGGCATAATGCTACACTGTTTATTTACATCACTATTTAAATAAAAACCAGAAATGAAATGTAGAAGTTTACATAAATCAACTCGAAAAGCCGGCCGGCACAAATCACAAACAAAACAATAACACAAAGACTAGGTTAGGTTACTCGTCGGATTGAAGAATTTCTGCTGAGACGGAGTGCGACGTTGACAAATCTCCACCGCCTTTACTTAAAGGAAATTAATGATGTTTAATTAAGTAATACGCCGTACTCTATTGAAATTTCAAGTATATTTATTAGAAAAAAAAATCGGCAAATTTTCTTTACCTGACTTCTATTATTGTAAATCTTTCCTTTTATTTTTTCCACGATTACACACATTTTGTTTGGTGTTATTTTGTTCCGTTACTTGAATTTGTGGCAAAATCGAATTCTATTATACCACAATTATTTCTTGCATAAAATTTGAAATTAATCTACCAAATAGTTTTTTAGGCTTTATTTTAAAATATTTTATTAGACCGCCATTTTGTTCTACATCTTGAATTTACCTAATACCTGATTTTTGTGTAAAATTTGAGATAAATTGGATATTTTTAACGTTTTACTTGGTCGCCATATTGTTTCGTCATATTGAATTTCTATCAAAATATTTCGAGTTCATCTTCAAATTACTCTTGTTTTTTTTACCAGAATCTTAGCAGGGCCTGATTAATTACTTACGAGGCCTGTGACTAGTAAGTGTTAAGGGGCACCTTACGACGAGGTTGGCAACTTTTAAATTATATTTTACTAAAAAAAGCTTTGTAGCTTTGTGCTATGTAGCCTACGTAGCCCCGCCCGTAGGAAGTAATAAGATTGGTAATATTGCCAAAAAATATCTTTGATTAAAAAGAAAACAGATTCTGGCATTAAAAAACACTTAACCAGTCTGGCAACGCTGCTGCAAAGAGAACTCGGCGGCAACAAAATTCAAAGATAACCGTGGGTCACTTACTCACTTATTGGTCGACGCGATAGACAATCAAAAACTCGTTAATCGTTCACCTATGGAACGTGACGTCAAGGCAATTTTAGAAGTAAGCACTTTGTTTTAAGAGTTGTTGGTATAGCCCCTTCCGTGGAACTATATCAGACCGGTTTTTTGAAGGCGTCTATGTGTTTTATTTTTTTTTTAGTTTTCGAATTAAATTACTTAGTGAAGTTGTGGTTCGGACTTTAATGATTTCAGAATACCTGAGTATAAAATGTGTTATCCTTCAAGAAAGAGAATGGAAATATCTTTTTTATTTAATTTTCGTCTCAAGATACATAGGTATATTTTGTATACGATCTTGATGGACGTATTATTATTGTCACCAATGCCTGTACTGAGAGTAAAGAGTAAAAAATATTAATATTTTAAATAAATCCTTGAAAATAAATCGTTTGCAGACCTCTCTTTTTATAAAAAACGATTTTCTTATGTTTATGGGATATATAATCTGCCAGAGTTTAATCATTTTATTAACTTATACCCTGTACTATATAGACTGAAAACCCGTTTTGCATTGGCAGTCGTGTGAATGATATTTGACAACCCACCGTTGTGTAGAGCTGTCTTAAAAAAATGAAAATTTACATAACTATTAATATTCGTACTTACTTATCCTTAGGGGAACATCCGGAATATAATGAATCAATACACAGCAATATAAAAGCAAATAATGCACATGGGCAATACCGCAAAATAGAGTGTATAACAGTTTCCAGGAAAACAGTTTTACATCTAAACTTTTATAGGAACTCCCTCTTACTCCGTTAACAGGAAAAATCCAAAACATTTGTAAAAATGTTAGAGGCAACACCATAGATTTCTGGAACGAATTTATCTTGTAAACGTATTTGAAGATTTTTTTCGGTTTTCTAAATTTCTCCATAGACAACAGGAAATTTTCATTTGAACCATTCACTGTAAATTGTTAAATATTAAAACCTACTGAAATAAACTAATAGTCGCCTATTTGTGCAACAAATTAAATACATATACTCGGCTCTTGTAAACAATTTTACCCACGGAATTTGACAAATTTAAAATATACATTTGAAATATTACCTTTTTTTAATACTTTCTATACACAAACATTTATGGATGAACCACTTTTTCAAATTAAATCCAAAAAAACTAAGGTTTCGGAAGGTTGCACTGAACTTGTTTTTGGGGTATCGCTAAAAACATATTTTTCACAAACTTAATTTATGAACTACGTAAAAGATTGATTATATTATAATGCTCTATAACACAAAAATGATTATTTCTAACTAAAAGTTAGAAGTAATTATTATATTAGACATTATTAAACATTTTTCCAACATAATTACAACAGCTAAATAAAGAGAGAGCGGGAGTGTCGCCTGTTGGATGGAAATCCAGTGTGCTGGGGATGCTACGTTGCCAAGTTTATTTTATATATGACCTATATAAATTATATAAAAAAACAAAATGCATGTGTTGTGGATCGGTACCAGCAGGAGCGCGAAGGCACTAGGTGGATTGGTACCAGGTTAGGCGCCGTAGGCATCATCGTTAATGCTCTAAAAGATGAACAACAGCGCAGAGCACCACTACCGAAAGTGTAACATTCGGCATCGGCCCAGGGGGCCGATGTCGAATGTTAGACTTGCGCCAGTGATGCATCCCCCTGTCGATTAGTGTTAGCCGCACTATGTAGATTGGTACCGGGTTAGCACCAGGTTAGGCGCCGTAGGCATTATCATTAAAGCCCTAATATAAAAGGCGAACGACAGCGAAGTGCATCACTGGCGGAAGTCTAACATTCGATATCGGCACAGGGGGGCCAAATCCGTTACTGTCGGGAGACAAACATGAAAAAATTTAAGCTCCATACAATAATGTAAGTTTGGCAACAATGTAAGATACCCTTTCTTCAAATTGTCATATTAAGGAATATGGCGCATTGGAATGCAGTGGAAATTTCGAATTTCTTTTTGGTTTTTATTAGAAAAAGTGGTTCATCCATTTCTTTTATTTTCTTAAAACAGTTAAATGACGGTAAACTTTCTATTTTATATTCAAAAATTATCAAATTCCGTGGGTTTAATTGTTTACAAGACCCCATATACTCTATTAAGCGGGATGGTGGAATATTTAACTGGAATACATTTTATAACTTAGAAACTAAAGTTACAGTTGCGCCAAATGAAAAAACCGGACATAAAATTGCAATTTAATGATATTCACATGGATTTGCATATATCTGACTTTTACCTCCAATATTTACTTTTCCTTTTAGCATTTAATTTTAATATTTCTTGTAAATATTATAAACGCAGATAATTTAACACAATTTTGATATATCTTTTTGGAAAATCATGGCAAAATTAGACATTTTAAAACATAGGTAACCTTGGAAGAGTTGTTTTTTTAATAAAAAATTACTATAAAACTTGTTTTCATCCTTCAGGTACAATTTTTACTGTCGTTTGAGAAAGTTTTATATTATATGTTGTTATTAATATTTAATATATGTAGTAATAACTCAAATATTCTCTTTTGCATTGAAAAGTAGTGAAAATTGTGAGGCTTTTCCGATTTTTTTTTTTGAAAAAAATTATGTATCACAAGGAATTTTTACTTTTAATCTACTCTATACAGCATATACTATTTTACCACCGAAAAAACCTCAAACGTTTGCATTCTCGTACGTTATTTCAGATGAAAATGATTGTTTTAATGATAAACAGAAAACAATTATTTTTTTAAAAACTTAAATGTATATACGATTTTAATTAAGGACCAAATAAAACAGAAATACAATGAAACGACAAATCTATAAGAAAAATAAAATGGAAATTAATATTTTGTTGCCCCACTATTTTTTTCAGTTACATTGTTAAGTCTTGTGATCATTGAAGCAATTAAAGAATTTTCGTAATCCTGAGTTAATCCATTCCACACCTCCAGAATTTTGTTCCATAATTGGTGAGAATTCCTAGGATGAAATTCGTTAGAATAATTAAATTTTTTCACTATGTAACCCCAATTCGGGCAATTGTCGTGTTGGTAAGTAAAATTGGTTTAAAATTGTGCGGTGATTGATGGTAATAACGTATTCTAATTTAATGTAATTTTGCACATTAAAACTTCCTTCAGTTCTTCTGCAAATTCCGATACCCCTTGAGCTCGAAAGCCACCCCAAACGTTGATTGCTGTTTTTTACATTTTGGAATATTTCTCATCGAAACGAGTTTTTGGGGCCTATACAAGCCAATGCGACCATTGAAACATGACTGAAATATCTTCTGGTCATATAAAATAATTTTTGACGAAAAATCCATGTCCTCTATACAAAACTATAACGAGAAACCAACTTTCTCTTCCTTACTCGCCTCAATAAGGCAAGGCTTTATTGCTGCAGTTCTAATACAACCTGGGGAATGACTTGCCGTTTTTGCCGTCACAGCAGATTGGAAGGGAGTTTCTCTAAAAAATATATAAAGCGATAAGGCGTTCATCTTCCTCTTCTGAAGAAACCTTACGTGCTTCGTCTCCTGTTCGTCTTTCTAAGGAATTTCTTTGGTCCCATTTCTTTGTTATATCCTGTACTGTACCTTCTCCTACGCCAATTCAGGTCATTCTCTTAAGGTAACACGCAGGTGAAAGGTTAGAAAAGTACTATTTACAATATGTAAATATGGTGTCCGGTTTTCATTTGACGTAACTGTACAACTGTAGAGGGTGGCCCACTTAAGGTGCTCCTATACTATATCTCAATAAATAAGACACTGAGAAAAAGTTAAATACAAAAAGAATTTGACTCTAAGTATTTTTTTACTTTTACTAATATTTTTATGTATACAGGGTGTTGCATTGTGCCAGGACAGTAACCAACTTTTTTCTTTTTAGTGAAATGGTATGAATATTTTTAGAAATTCTAATTCTACGCTTGATTTTGATTATTTTTTGTCATCTTAGCATACGAAATTTTGAGAAGTTTTGAGAAAAATTAACTTTTCTAATTTTTTTCGAAAAACAGGTTTTTCGAAAAATGTGATTTTTTTACACCTGAAGACTAAAATTGTGAATTTTGGTCATGGATCCATGGGAGTGGTTAATATTTAATACTCTGACCTATCAAGAGCGAAAATCCATTATATAAGGTGGTCACAAATGACCATCAAAAAAAATGTTTTTATAACTAAAAAAAACTTAATTTTTTTTAAATGGAACACCCTGTATTTAGCAATTTTATTGTATTTAGGATTTAATTCTGCATCATTCCATATATATAGTTTATATTCCAAAAATTAGTAGTTTAGAAGTTATGACCAATTTTATATAATAATTCGGGTATTTTTGTTAAAAATCTAACTAAACCTAAACATAAGTTTTTTTTAACATTATAATTAAATTTAACATTAAATCAACAAGTAATGCAAGAAAGAAAGTAACTAATCACTTATTACAAAACATTTTCGACATAACCCCCGTCTTTGGCAATACAAGTAGTATACATGGTTTCAATTCTCGCAAAGCATTTCTAACCGCGTCTGTTGCATTAAGTCTTTCTACCTCTTGACTAATTCTCCCTTTTAAATCTTGAACAGTACTACACGTATTTTTATACACATCGTTTTTTTGGTTGCCCCATAAAAAAATCTAGGGGTGTTAAGTCAGGGGGCTCCTCGCTGGCCAATCTATGGTTCCGTACCGACCAATCCAAAATTGAAACCGTTGAATCAAACAATTACTAACAGGCACTACAGTGTGATATGGAGTACTATCTTGTCGATAAACAAGCCCTGCTTTAATATCGTTCGGCAGATTGTCAATTAACGGAAATATTTCGTTCTCCAACAAATATAAATACCTCTCACCATTCAGAACAAAGTCATAAAATACTGGACCTATTATTCGATCACGGATAATACCACACCACACATAAACACTTCTCCGACCTTGTTTTTTCATTTCTTTTACACGATGTTCATTTGAGTTACACCAGTAATGAGTACTTTTCGGTTGAACATGCCGGCCGTATTGAAAATTGCCTCATAGGTAAATAAAATATTTTAAAAAATGTCAGTTTCAAAATGGTGGTCCATCTTGAGAGAACAATAAAAAAGCCTTGTTTGAAAGTCCTGTAGGGATAATTCCTGAACTGGTAAAAATTTGAACGGATGGTAGTTATTATCAGTTAAATTCCTTTGAACACTAGTCTTACTAATTCCCGGTAGATCTCAGGATGCATCTCTTTGCGAATTTTCGTTGTTTTCTTTAAAATACAGGAGAATTTCTAATTGCTTTTCTTCTGTTAGGACAATGAAACAATATGTTTCGTGGGTACCCGTATTGCAGGCTACAACATCCGATACTCCCGCAGGGCTAATGCTGGACTCTTATTATTTCTTATGTAACATTCATGAAGATTTAAACGCTCTTGGATACCGTATAAAGCCATTTTTCCTTTAAAAAGAGTTAGAGGCAACTAAATGTCAAACAAAAACTGTGTATTTATTGGTGTCCAGGCAACAATTTTACTAGTTTTGTTTTTCCATGAATATCTTGTAAAATTAAGACGCGTTTAGAAATGCTATTATTGCGAAAATTAAAATCGTTACCATAATATTATACTACTTGTATTGCCAAAGACGGGAGTTATGTCGAAAATGTTTTGTAATAAGTAATTAGTTACTTTCTTTCTTGTATTACTTGTTGATTTAATTTTCAATTTAATTATAATGTTGAAAAAAAAAACTTAGAATAGGATATTATTTAGGTTTAGTTAGATTTTTAACAAAAATACCTGAATTATTATAGAAAATTGGTCATAACTTCTAAACTACTAATTTTTGGAATATAAACTATATATATATGGAATGATGCAGAATTAAATCCTAAACACAATAAAAGTGCTAAATACAGGGTGTTCCATTTAAAAAAATTAAGGTTTTTTAGTTACAAAAACATTTTTTTTGATGGTGTCTGCTGTTAGTCGACGTCGTATCCAACGGATTCTTTAAGCCCATAGTTTCCATCCGTACAAAATACACGTCGTACAAGAAGTTAATGAAGACGATTTTGATCGGCGATTACAATATTGTGAAGTTATGAGTGGACAAATTATGAACGATGAAAACCTTCACTTGTTTCTCTGATGAATGCTCTTTTTCCTAAAACGGCATGGTAAATCGTCATAACTGCCGATACTGGTCCGATTGTAATCCCAGAATTTATTATGAGGTACAGGGTTTTCCCGTATATTTTTCCACCCACCTAGAGAGTTTATTTGAATAGATACGGAAATATCGTAAATACAAAAGTTATTGGGTTTTTTATGAAGATTTAGAATATTATATCATTAGTGCGAAAATGTTATTGGAAATGTCAAATTTTGACAGGTTGTCACTTTTTTTAAATGAAACACCCTGTATATTAAATCATATTCTTGAAGATCTTTTTTATATATATATATATATATATATATATATATATATATATATATATATATATTTTTTATATTCTGTCAATTAGTTTTCGATATATAAGCGTTTAAACATTAAAGAAATGGTAAGGTAATTTGCGCTAAAACATAGTGAGCCGTGGTCAAGAGCAATTGCAATGAACGACGCCTTTTTGACGTTTACCGGTCAGAAGTAATTATTTACAAGCATTTTTAATATCTAATACGTTGGACGATGGGTTATTCGGAAGAAGAGAAACTCGACATGATTATTTTATTTAGATGATAAAAATGCATCGATAGCTCGTAACGAATATCATAGACGGTTTCCAGATAGACCAACACCGACTTGTAGGACAATATTAAACATCGCCAAACAATTGAATGAAAGACAAACACATAAGCGAAAAGTTAGAATAGTGGAAAGAAACGCTGAAGAAGATTTAAATATTTTATTATATTTTGAAGGTAATTTTGAAACGTTTGTATTAAAATAATTTATTTATCTTATTTATTCTTGTTTTAGAAAATCCTGAGCGTTCAATTCCCGATGCAGCCACTTTTTTTAACAAATCATGGCATAAAATCCACTCAGTTCTAAAACATTATAAATATAAGCCATATAAGTTTTTACGTACTCAAGAATTTACCGATCAAAATAAAATAGACCGATTACACTTCTACCAAAAAATAGAAAGAGGTGTTATGGTGAACCAACTAAATCTGTCAAACATAATTTTCACTGACGAGGCAACATTTACCACTGGAGGCATGTTTAACCGGAAAAATAAGCATTTTTGGTCCAAAGAAAACCCGCGAGCTCTTCAGGCGGTCAAAATTCGGGGAAGAAGATCGCTACATGTTTAGTGTGGCCTTCTTAACAATCATGTTATTGAACCTATATTTTTAAATGGGAATTTAACCGGACAAAGGTATCAGGAGTTATTAGAAAACGAAATCGATGGGCATTTAGAACAACTACCGATTAATTCATATCTTAATTTGATATGGCAGATGGTGTCTCTCTGCATAACGTCCAGCCGGTCACCAGTTTTTTAAATGACAGGTATCCATTTTGGACTGGAAGACATGGACAACTAAGATGGTCAGCAAACAGTCCCGATCTCTCTCCATTGGACACATTTTTGTGGGGTTATCTGAAAAACAAGATATACTACAATAGGCCAAGAACCATCCAAGCTTTAGAGCAAAATATAGTTCAAACAATCCACGATTTAAACACCTAATCACCTCATTTTATCTACGCATCCATATACACAAAATTTAGAAGAAATATTCAGAAATGCATTATAAACCAAGGAGGCTATATAGAAAACAAAAACTTAGTTCTTTAAGCTAATATTATTATTTACCTACTTTATATTATTGATTTTTTATGGTATTGTTTCTTTCCACTATTCTAACTTTTCGCTTAAGTGTTTTTGTTTCATTCAATTGTTTAACGATGTTTAATATTATGCTACGAGTCGTTGTTGGTCTATCTGGAAACCGTCTATGATATTCGTTACGAGCTATCGATGCATTTTTACCATGTAAAGAAAATAATTCTATCATGTCGAGTTTCTCTTCTTCCGAATAACCCATCGTTCAACGTATTAGATATTAAAAATGCTCGTAAATAGATACTTCTGACCGGTAAACGTCAAAATGGCGTCGTTTATTGCAATTGTCTTGACCATGGATCACAAAACAACTTTTGTATTTACGACATTTTCGTGTCTATTCAAATAAACCCTCTAGGTGGGTGGAAAAATATACGGGAAAACCCTGTACATACCCAACAGCCACAACAATTAAATGTTTGGGCTGGTATTTTTGGCGATCATATAGTTGGTCCTTTTCCTTGTCTGGAAATTTGACATATGAAATGTATTTACAATTATTACAAGACGCGATAGTGCCAGCGTTAACAGCAATAACTGACAATCTGATTGATCGGCGATACGTTGAGGATAAGTTGATGTTCCAACAGGACGGTGCCCCGCTACGTTATGTAATATTTGTGCGACAATATTTAAATCAGACGTTTCCGGGTCGATGGATTGGAAGATGAGGTTCTATTGAGTGGCCCCCAAAAATCCCAGATTTATCACCTCTGGGTTTCTTTCTATGAGGTCACTTAAAAAGCAAAATCTATGCGACTCAACCGACTTCATTACAAGATTTTCAACAAAGAATTGTAATAGAAGTATTTTACCAATTTATTTTTAAACGGTGAAATATTTAATCAACAGCAACTTTTGCTGTTGATTAAATATTTCACAGTTTAAATGTAAACTGATAAAATACTTCTATTCATATTAAGATTTAATTATCTATAAGCGTTCGTGCGAATCACTTCTGTTAAAATAACTTCCAAATGGCAAGTAAGTGGTGCCCATGGATTGTTTCCCCCGACGTTTCTTCCCATTGCAAAAGTAGAAAACATCTGCCTATGGATGCCAAAGAAATTATAAATAACGTTTATTTAACCCGTACTGAACGCTGAGTCATGAACAAACAAGATGTTTTAGTGGAGACCTCTATTTTGACGAAAGTACCCGACTCAACTATTCGGAACATTGTGAATATTGAATCCTGTTGTAGGGAGAAAAATAAGAAATGATAGCGATAGCTTGTCAAAGTTAGATTGAGGCGATGAAGAAGTAATAAGGCGCAAAATTCACTAGTTTTAGGAAGAACAAAATGGGGTGATATTGGATAATTTACTACAGAACCTTGAAAAAGATGAAACTGGAATTAAATGCGGTCGAACTAATCTGTGGAGATATATTAACAGAAATGGTTTTAAATTTAAAAAAATCAATAAAAAACAAATTATAATGGAAGGTGGCTTCAGGAATGGCGTCGGGATTTCTTGGCCAAAATTAAAGACTACCTAAATTAAAATAAGTGAATTATTTGTTTGGATGAGACTTGACATATATATATATATATATATATATATATATATATATATGGTGCAGCTCAAACTTTTTAACATTTAATGCTAAGAAGTTTAATATTCCGACATTTAAATTTATCATGGGGAATCTGCAGTCTGACTGCAATCTAGTTCAAGATTCTAGTTTAATTTCTAGGTCTACATGTCGATAAGGATTTAAAATTCGTGAATCATATCACGCTGTTGAATACAAAATTAGCTTCTGGGTGGCATGCGATACGATCTGCTACTAATGAAGTGGGTCCGTCTGTAGCCCGCACTGCCTATTTTGCACTGATACAGTCCCACATTCGGTACGGTATTGCCTTTTGGGGATGTAGTCAACAGCCAGGGGCTTGTCGTGAAATTTTAAGAAAGGGAAGCAACTTTTAGAAACTTACCTATTTGTAATGTAGTTTGATTCTTCGATAATTTTTTGCAAATTCGTAAATGACGTCATCATAAAAACGTCGATGCTCCGACATCTTTTGGAGAAGTTTATTTTCAATGCACAACAGCGATGTATGCGAAAGTCTCTCCTGCCTCGTTGAATTTCTCACGAAATTTTTTACACGTATAGGTGTTGAAAAATTGCGTTAAACTGATAAACTTGTGGCAGGTATCCTCAATACTAATTCACACAATTTCGACACTTCGGTGTAGGCATCTTCCAGCTCCTTGTCTTTTAAAAATTGTTCCTTAGCGTTATTTTTTGCGCTAATGTCATCAGTTTCGTAAATCACTTTTAGTTCAGATCGTAGTAACACTCGGTCGAAGAACTGGCCATAATGAAGAAGAACAGATTTAAACGCATCTTTTGGGAAAGTTTTTCCTTTAAATGCATCAAAATTACAGAGCTCGAGGAATTTAAAATCATTTAAACCGTTAAACCTATAGTTTATTTGTTGCTGAATTGGATCAATTATTTCATAAAAGAAGCGTCTGTATGACGTTTGAACATCTCCCACCTTGTCTGTTCGAAGACGCTTGGCTTGTGGCTCTACATTTAACGTCATCGTTTTCTCCCAAAATAGGTCAAAGTCATCTCTTTTTTGGCTTAACATGTACTTAAAATCATCCACTTTTTTTTAGGCAAAAAGCAACATCATTTGTTTTAGTTTGTAATATATTAAAAACATTGTCCGAGAATGGAAATATATTCAACAAATAATTAAAATTAAAATCTCATTTCAAACAGTCCAAAAACCCTAACTATTCCCAAATAGTTCAATCAGTGATTCACGATTTTCGGATACTGCTAACACAAGTCTTCCATTTTTTTTTCCTAGTAGGAGCTGACTTTGGGCAATCGTTTGTGGACATATGGAGTATAGCGCTTGTTTACGTATTTGTTGACTTGGAAAAATAAGCATTTGCCACTTAAAGTAACGAAAAACACTTTACACTCTTTAATGTGATTGATGAACTGGGATAAAACTAAATTTAATTTGTAAGCAAAACAATGGACAAACACAGCACTTGGGAAAGTTTCTCGAACTTTAACTTGCAGACCTCCTAATGGTCCTGCCAACACTGCAGCTCCATCATAGCTTTGAGCAACTAATTTTTTCTCTCCATTAATTTCTTTAGTAACGTTATAAATTACGGTATATAATGCATCTGCTGTACGATTTTCGGACACATTCTTAAAACCTAAAAATCGCTCTTGAATACTTCCGTGTGTTTTAATGTAGCGTATTATTATAGATAATTGGCTAAAAATTAGTGATATCAGTTGTTTCAAGAAATTAAAAGCAATGAACCGCGCCATACAAATCTAGGCTCGTGCTTAGCATTCTTCTCAGAATAATGGTTGCAACAGCGGAAATTAAATCACTCTAGATTCGACTCGACGTTTCGCGAAAAACGCTAGACTGCTCTAAATGATTTTTTAAGCAGTCATCATATTTAGCCATTAAACTAAGTAAATCTTGAAAATTTCCTCTACTTGAATAGAAACCCTTGTTTCGTCATGACCTCTAAATCCCAATTCGTGCTGTCCCAGAAAACAAACAACATCGATAAGTTTTCTTAATATTTGCCTATTTTTATCGACTAGTTCATTGTGTTGGCGGGACTAATTTCCAACTGTTTATTAAGGGCGTGTTCAATTCTGGCTATATCTGAATTACTTTTTATGACGGCCTGCAAATGCGCTTTAACGAAATTACCTTTTTACAGCTTTATGCACACATTGTTTAGATGGAATGGCGAGATTTTTATTCCAGGACCATAATTTCATTTTCAATCAATGGATCGGAACAATGGAATAAGATGGCCATAACGAATTTCAGGATGTTAGCCATTTAAGATTGTTCGTATTGTTTTATCTGGAAAATGTCTAATACAGTTTTTCATAATGTCCAAGATTTAGAAAAATTCAATAAGAGAAAAATTTGCGCTATTTACAAAATCATTTGAAGCTTATTTTTCTTAATTTAAAATGAATACGAAAATTCCCTTTGCATGCATAGAACAAAATGGAAAGCAGTTTGAACAGTTCTTTGATTTCCTTGGTTACTGTAGTTCTTACCCGATTACACACTCTTACTAAATTCTTCAAATAATTTATTACTGTTTTGTTCTTGTGTTACATAAATCTAGGTAGGTGGTACTTTTTGTGCGAAATTATCAATACATATTTTGGTAAATAGATTTAATTACATATTTATTTTGATTTTTTGTTAGGATGTAGATATTGTTAACGACTTTAAATAAAAGGCAGCATTGTTTTGCATGGCCTACTGCAAAAGATGTTTATTGTTGTTTATTTAAATAGACCCATACTATTATATATTTCTGAGAAGCTTTTAAAAGGACAAATCAATTTCTGGACAAATATACGTCCCATTTAAAAAATTTGATAATTAAGGTAATATTTTAGCATTTTTAATATAAACTAAATTAATGGTTTCCTATTTCAAAAATTACGTTTCAAAAGATGTTTTTTAATTTTTTTTTGGGGAAGCACTGCTTCTTTTGCTTCCATGGACTGCACGCCCCTGTCAACAGCTACTATCGTCGGTGTTTGTTTTGCAAAAGAGGGCCTTGCGCTACGTCTGCAAGGTGGGTATGCTTTTTCGTAAAAAATCCTTACGCTTTGCTCGATCTTATAAAAATCAAAATAGTGTTCTTATTCATAAAAAATATAAAAATTAAAAAAGCATACAGAGTGTTCCATTTTGGGTACTTTCGCGGGGTATCTCCTTTATTTTTATAGATAGAAGGTCGCGGTTTTCGCGACAGTATGCTACTTTTTTGTTAAACAAAAGATGCCGTTAACAAAATTATCATAGTCCTTTTAATTTTTAAATACAGGGCAAAATTGAAAATGTTGCATTTTCAGGTACCCCTCGTATCTCAACTATCAGATAACTTATCGAAAATGTGAAAACCGTTTCTTATATAACTTTTCCCGTAGAACTCGACTCAATGGAATTAGTATACAGGGTCAGGTCAAAAAGTTATCGAATTCTACTTTATTTTTTTAAATAGCACACTCTGTATATTTATAGACTATAAAATTTGTCTTTTCTTTTACCTTCTCAAAAATATATAATAGTATGCACTTTTTCTCAGAAACACGCAAATAAATGACAATTTTCTGAAATTAAATGCATAATTTAAGAGTAGGCTTTTGTTATGACAACAAAAAAAATAAATGTCAAATATTTGTCTCATCGGTTTTTGGATCGAATTTTGGTTTATAAAGCCTGGGTTATAGATTTAAAAATTGTGCGTCTTGCGTCGTCCGTTTGGGCTAAACGTTTACGCTGGTCCTTAGCCCGTCTTATAGATTGAAAACGTTTGCGCTTTGCGTCGCTTGTGGAACTAACCTTACTTTTATGTTTATATTTACCGCCTTTTTGTGTCATGCAATTTTGCCTTGCTTGTTTTAAAGTTTATGTGCGTTTTTTTAATTTACTGAAATGGGTAATCACAATCAGGAGTGTGCAGTCCATGGAAGCAAGGGAAGCAGTGCTTCCCCAAAAAAATTACAAAACGTCTTCTAAAATGTAATTTTTGAAATAGGAAACCATTAATTTAGTTTATATTAAAAATGCTATAATATTATCTTAATTATCAAGCCCATAATAAATGCGGCCTTGACTCCGACCGAGCAGTAGAATCGAATAGAACCTATGCGGGCCGCTAGCTTCTCTGCAGCCAAGTCCTGTATGCTTGATTTCTTGTGAATCGAGACATAGGTTTTTGAACTTTCCACCGGCTGTTTGCAATTTTTGCATTTCAATCGCGTGCTTTAAGTGGGGGCGGAAGCTATCGTTGGAGTAGGTTCTTTCTTTGAACCGCTATCTGTGTGTTGTGTGATACGTGTTCGTGCATTGTGCGATATGGAAGACAATAATACGGACGTGGATATGCAAATACCGTCAACTTCGGCTGTCGGTAATAACGCTGAAAATTTTGGAGAATTTAGTAAGAAGAGTGTGTGTGAATGTGTGGTGTATGTCTTAATAATAAAGGGATTTTCAACATTAAACTTCGCTGATAAGCTTCAGATAATTTATAAAGGAAGGGCAAAACCGCCTATGAAAAATTTAACCACAAAACTGAAAAACTGTATTAGACATTTTTATCCGGAAAAACAATAAGAACAATTTAAATGGCTAACAGGGTGTGAAAATATAAGTAAATTATTTTGTTGGGCATGTTTACTTTTTGAAAATGAAAAAGGCCTCTGGAATAAAACTGGTTTTTCCTATTTAAACAATTTCTGAAACAAATTATGAAATAATCGATCAAATTCAGCAACAAATAAACTATAGATTTAACGGTTTAAATGATTTTAAATTTCTCGAGTTCTGCAATTTTGATGCACTTAGAGGAAAAACTTTTCCAGAAGATGCGTTTAAATCTCTTTTTCTTCATTATGGCCAGTTCTTCGACCGAGTGTTACTGCGATCTGGACTAAAAGTGATTTACGAAACTGATGACATTAGCTCGAAAAATAACGCTAAGGAACTAATGCAATTTTTAAAAGACAAGGAGCTGGAAGATGCTTACACCGAAGTGTCGAAATTGTGTGAATTAGTATTGACAATACCTGCCACAAGTTCATCAGTAGAATACTTAAACGTATAAAAAATGTCGTGATAAATTCAGTGGGACAGGAGAGACTTTCGCATACATCGCTGTTGTCCATTGAAAATAAACTTCTCCAAAATATGTCGGAGCATCGACGTTTTTATGATGACGTCATTGACGAATTTGCAAAAAATGATCGAAGAATCGAATTACATTACAAATAGGTAAGTTTATAAAAATTGCTGCCCTTTCTTAAAATTTCACCGCACGCCCCTGATCAAAATCAGAGTAATGATGCCTAGTAAAGACTAGGCATTGTGGACATATTAATATGCGCCACAGCTGTAAAATTGTTGAAGAGAAGGCTGCAAAGAAGGTGGCGTATTCAGCTTGTTAGTTGGGGTAGAAATACTCAAAACTCCTGTCAGTATTTTCTTAAAATTAAAGGCAATGACCCCAAGCAGTTATTTTAAATGGATTAGGATATTCTGTGTATATATTAATTTTAAATTTATTACGAAGGACGAACGTTTTAAAAGACCTGCTAAAATCCAGCAATTTCATTGGTTGGAGCTTAACGCAGTCGTCGATTTACGCTAGCCGCTTCCGTCTAAGTTAAAGCTCGTCATCTTTTCGACGGCTATCGGAAACTCAAAGGGATGGCGGTAAAAATATAACCGTACCTATTGCTTTACGTTAAGTAAACTTCAAAGACAGCGCAAACGGCGACGCAAGACGCAAACGTTTTCAATCTATAATCCGGGCTTCAAGCAGTTTATAAATGTTCTTTTTGATATTTTTAACTGATATTTATTAATTTCTTCGAATAATGGCAGCGCATGAAAATTATGAAAAATATGATATGCTGGTATGTTTTATACAGAGTAATGAACATTTTGAAGAAGCCTCGGAATTATATTTCCAAAGGTAAGTAAGCTATTATGGCTATGAAAATCTGTATTTTCATTATAAGTGTTTGCTTGTTAGATATCCAGAAATAAAGCAATCTTTTTTTTTAATTTGTAATACCCTGTATAATAGCCGATTTATTATTTTAATAATATATTATCTAGGTTATTTACGAGGAAGAAAAATGTACTCACCTATTATTATTTCATAACTCTAAATGTGTTGAGCAACGAATTAAATCTTTAATGAACTAATACTACATTACGAATTATATAAAAAATTAACCTTACAAATAATAGTTTAGACTAGGAAAACATTTTTCAAATAAAAAAAAAATGACATATAATAAGTTGTGGGTAAAGGCGAATTTAACGATTTTTGTGCATTATTTTCTCAAATGGTGAATGGTTCCCAGGTAACAAAATTTATTTCAGTTAATTGCTCAACCTTGTATTATAAAAAAATATGTTTAACGCAGTATTATAGGGTATACTCAGTGGCGGATCGCGGGTGAAAAAGTAAGTGAAGTGCAAAAGAAGCAAGAAAATATTGCAATAATTTTGTTTCCAGAATTTTTTAATATGTAGAGGGGGTAGAATATTTTTTTACGACTTACCTAAACTTTGTATACTAAATCAATTCTCCTATCCTTCATAGCAGCAAATTTATTTATAACATCCTTATAAAATGGATTAGTTGGCCTAATCTCCCCAGAAATTCCTTTTGAATTGAAATATTACCTAGAGAAGTAAGTCTTTCTTGAGATATCGTATTTCTTAAATCAGTTTTTCCACGCGCGTTTGAGGCAAGAAAAACTTCTTTCCACTGAAGCACTTGTCGACGGTATTGTCAAAATAAGGGAAAACAGTTTATATGCTTCGGTAAAAATATCTTTATTTTCATTAATTTTTTTCACTTGCTCTTGCAGCAATATCTTCCAATTACTCTCATTGGCAAAAATAAGACCAAGCTCATTTTTAAGTCGTTGACTCTTTGAAAATATTTCCCCATATAACTGTAACAAATTTTCAAACGGGCCAGTCGGAAAAGTTAAACTATATTCGGAAAATTTAGCAGAATTTGCCAAACATAAAAATGTAAGTTTTTCACAGTCTCGAAATCTTAGTGTCATTTCCATTAAAATATGGTCAAATATTTCATAAAAAAGGGTTCTATAGTTAGCCCTAATTTTTTCAGGTGAAAGCTTAGCAAGCTTACGTTTGGAATGATTTATTTCTGTAATAGAATTTGCTTTATCAAGCACGATATTAATAAAAATGTTCATTTCTTTTTTTTACAGAGCGCCTCACGACAGCGTTTTATATTGGATATGCAAAAATGAATGTCAAGCGATTTTTTTTCAAGAACGTCAAATAGTATGTCCGTGATAGAGAAAATGTCATTAAACACTAATGCCAGAAACGTGAATTCAAAATCGTTCATCTCACCTAAAAATGCTTTCGCAAGCCAAATTGATTTTTCATCAGATTTGTCACAGTTTGTAATAAATTCAAAGACGTCTTTTAATTTATTCCAGTCTCGAACAAACATTTACAAACTTCGAATTTGAAGACCAACTAGTTTCTGTAATTGTTGGTATACGCCTCGTAGACGCAGTTGTAAGAGCATAGGTTCGTTTGGCTTAGTGATGAAAAAAATGAGGGAATACCACTAAGGCTTGCAAAAAAAATTTGCTGCATCACAAGGCTAAGACGATGCGCAAGACAATAGACCAATACAGCCTGCGGGGTTTTTTTCCTTAATTTTTTTTTTGAAGGCCATTTAGATGCTCAGACATCACACTTGCGTCGTCGTAACATTGCCCTATTAATTTATGTTTATAGTCAAATTGGTCCAAAATTTGATCCAATAGAGAATATAAATTCTCCGACGTTCTATCGGAGCTGACATTATGAAATCCTAAGAATCTCTCGACTACTGAACCTTCTGAATTATAGATAGATAGATAGATAGATATATATTTCGTGTCATTACAATAGGAAATGTTTACATTCGTCAGTGAGTAAAAGTACAATATCAAAATACTAAAAGGAAAAACAACATGTAGTTTTTTCTTATATATATAGATATTGACACATTGTATTTTAAAATATAATAAAACAATTACACAATAACTACCTAAAAGTAAAGCACATTAAAATTATACATAAATATAAACGTTACTGAGAACTTACACTTTAAAACTTAATACAGAAAGATTAATACATTTACTTTTAAAACATAAGGCTAAAATCACAACATAGAAATTCCTGGATGCTATAAAAAACATGTTTTTTCAAAAAAATTCTAATTGTTTTATGGAATTTTGGTGGAGGTAGAACTCTGATCCTAAATGGGATCTTGTTAAACAATTTGATAGCCAAATGTTCGGGTCTGCTCTGACACTTACCCAGTCTGCAATAAGCAGCACGGAGATCGTTTCTCCCACGCGTTGAATATTCGTGTATATCTTTTTGGGCTTTAAAGTTATTTATATTCGCCCTGACATAAGAAACGTTATGTAAAATGAAAACTGATGGAAAAGTAAGAATACCAAGTTGGAGAAAGGCATCCCTACAGTCCTCCCTAAATTCCAACCCCGCTAATACTCTAACTGCTCTCCTTTGAATCCCGAATACTCTGTCTGCCGACGCCGCCCCGCCCCACACCAATACACCATACGACATACGAGAATGGAAAAGGGCATAGTAAGCAGACAAGAGCACACAACAAGAAACACTGTTTTTTAAGTTTCGTAGCAAGAATACATAACTTCTCAGTCTCTTACAGACGCTTTCCACGTGGACATCCCATTTTAATTTAGGATCAAGGTGGACTCCCAGAGATTTAACCGAACCCACATTTTCCCTACCTTGCAGATCCCTCAAGGTAAAAAACATTGTTTGGGTTTTCCCAGTGTTCAACAAGAGCTCATTACTAGCAAACCAAGCTTTTGCTCTCAATTCTGCCTCCCTCGCCCTATCCCATATATCTACTAGATTGGCACCCCTCAGTGAGAGCGAGGTATCATCAGCAAAGAGAGTGTTATATCAGCCTCGCTAAGAATAACACTGGCCCCAATATAGATCCTTGGGGGACGCCTACGTCAATTACTCTCTCCTCTGAGGATACACCGCTCACCCTGACAATTTGTCGTCTGTTCCCTAAATATGATTTTAGCATTTCAATGCTATTTGGGTTAAAATTATAGTACAATAATTTTTTTGAGAGGGTACTATGAGAGACGCAATCGAAAGCCTTACTTAAGTCAAAGCATTGAACGAGATTATATTCTAGATCTTCAAAGGTGTCCATAATTTTGGAGAGCAAATCTAGTATAGCTAAGACAGTGCTTCTGTCTTCCCGAAAACCGAATTGACTATTGCAAAAAAGTTTGTTGTTTTCAAAGTGTCTTTTCAATTTGATAGCCATACATTTTTCTCTAATCTTTGATAAAATTGGGAGAAGTGAGATGGGTCGATAATTTGAAACATTATCTTCTTCTCCCCCTTTATAAATTGGTATTACGATAGCTCTCTTCAGCACTGCAGGAAATATGTTATTTTTAAAGCACAAGTTTATTAATTTTGTCAGAGGTTCCACAATTAAGTGTTTTATTGATTTAATTATTTTAGTTGAAAAGCCATAAATATCAGCAGTATTTTTATTTTTAAGAGAAGTAATAATGTTCCTAACCTCGTTGAAGGAGACCTCGGTAAAAGAAAATTCAACAGCTGGAAAGTTCAAACACTCTAGGTGTTCTAGTGGATTTAGGTCATTTTTTTGAATTTGTTTTTTTAGATCGTGAGCAATATTGCTGAAAAAATTATTAAAAACTTCAGGATCTATATTTACATTCTTATTAGGGTTTTTGTTCTTACCTCTATTAGTATTAATGATATCCCACATACATCTAGTTGGGTTTGTTACTGTTCGAATGATATTATCATTAGTTACCCGTTTTTGATGTAAGATTTCTTCCTTGTACATCTTTTTAAATGATTTGAGTTCCTCCTGATTGCCCAGTGTGTTGTGCTGCTGACACACTTCTCTCAAAAAGTGAAGTCTGTCCCTCATCTGGCGCAGTGGTTCGGTAAACCACTCCACCATACCCGGTCTGTCAGGCCTAACTTGCAGGGTGCGCTCCGGGAAAGACTGTTGGTATGCTCCCTCCAAAAGTTCCATAAAGAAAGTAAATTTTTGATCAGGGTTTAAACAATTGTTATTTATAAAATCCCAATTAAAATTTTGAACTATATTAAAAAATATGTTTAGGCCATTTTGTGTAATTGGTCGAAATATTTGTTGCTTGGTTTGAAGAGATTCCATCTCTGTGACCTGATAAGAAACAATCTGGGCACTATGGTCAGACAGATCAACATTCAGTGTTTCAACCTGGGTCTCATTAGGCATTGTGTTTACGAACACGTTATCAAGGCAAGCTGATCCTCGAGTAGGTTCTTTGATCCTTCTTTCAAGACCATAAGTAGCTAAAAGATCACAAAGAATACTAGCCTCTCTGTGATTGGTGTTAAATTGCACATTAAAGTCACCTACCAATATAATATCTTTGTCACGATTTACTTGTTGTATAATAGACTCAATTGCATTCAAGAAAGTGTCAAAGCTGCCCGCTGGCGACCTGTAAACGACCATTACAACAACATTAATAGGCTTGATTAGTATACATATAAGCTCTACACATTTTTCTATGTTTATTTCTATGTGACATTAAAAGTCATAAGTTCGTCCACAGTTAGCCAGTGCTCTGTTAGCGCCACCAATGTGAAAGGGTGATCCAGCAGAAAAGCTTCTAATTCATGGATTTTATTTCTAACTGATCGGACAATTAACGTATCTTAAAATTATGGAGCACTGGGAGGTTTGCGGTGGTGTCATCCACTTGCACAGAAAAAAAAACTATTTGTTCATTATTTCATTTTTTACATGATCATTTAAATAATCAGAAATGCATTCAATTATTTCGTTTTGAATAGTTTTCGAGTCACCAATAAAAACATTTTTAATTTTTTCGTAATGATCTCTTAGTTCTTGGGAACTTCTCGATATTATTAAACCTAAAAGCTGTTTAAAATTCCCCCTGTTTATTGACTCGCTGTTCTTATTATGGCCGCGGAAGGCTAACTCTTGTTTTGCAAGATACAAAACTGCGACAATTACCCAGTACATAAATAGTCTATTTAATCGGAAGTTTTCGTTAAAATGTATTTTATACAGTTTAGCATTTTCTTTTAAAGCGTAAGCTATAGTGCTTTGATTTTTTACAAATGTTTTTAGCATTAATTCGCATTTTAAATGCTCCGCCGAGTCTTCATGTTTATGCAAAGACCTTGATATATTTAACATACCTGCAAATTTTTTCTTATTCCACACTGAGTATTTATTGGAAAATAGTAAAGGCCAGCAAAACAATTTTTGTAATATTTGACTACTACATAACCATTTGTACGCCGAACACCAGGATCATTTAAAACATATATTCCATGTTCTGCCACTTTTTTTGTTATTTCTTTTTTTGCGGAAATTATCAAGTCAAACCTTGGCTGCCCTAAATTTAATACATCCCTCTGATCTTGTTCCTTCCATCGAGTTTCCAACAAAATGCAAACCACATCCGTGATCGGAATCATTTTGAAGCTTAAATGTTATAAATAAAGTTGTAACAACACTATAAATAAATATAACACAAAACAGACAAGCAAACTGCAAAGGAACTCACCGGTTGCAGCGAAATCCGTGAAAATAAGAGTAAACAACCACCCTAACCAAAGTTTACAGAATATTTAATTCTGTAAACGGAGTCTTCCGGTTGGTCTCGTCGAAGGCAGACCTCTGTGTTTTTAATATGAGTGGTTCCACGGTTTAGCTGCTTTATTTCGGGGGGATTCGGGAGACTCAACCGCTCAGAGTGGAAACTAACGACCCAGCTAGAAAGGGAGGAGATGCTGTGAACGTGTCAGGCCTAATTGTTCCTGCATTCTATCCCGTTCGTCCACCGCAGTTCTACATAGAATATTAGCGTAATGGCCGCTATGTGGCGGGAGTGGGATGGGTAAGGGGATAGCTTGAAAGAAAAGGTCATCTCGTGAGACCAGTAGTACTCTCAAGGGGCATCGTAGTGGAAGCCAAGAAGCAATAAAAAGCAATAAAAAGACAAGTACCAAAAAAAAAACAAAATTGAAAATTGAAAATATAGCAACCACATCGGCCGTATAGCCCAGGCAGCTTAAGGCCGTTAAACTGAAGAAAAAGAAGAAATAATTCTGTAAACTTTGCCCTAATCTGAAAAACACGTGGGTGTAGTGTACTGCCGCAGCAATTCACCGAGAGCGTTGTATGGCGCTGGTTAACATTATTCTTCCATGCGCTCGACGTCATCGCGTACGCGTTGTCATGGCAACATAGTAGGGAAATCGTAAACTAAATATAGCACCTCCAGCAAAGTCGAAGTGGTTTGCGCCACTGTTATAGTTGTTATAATAAAGTTCGGTTGAAAGTTTTAAAAAGACATGCCGCCCACGGTCAATACTGATTCGAGATGTACAGTTTATTTTTTGCCAATTAGGTGAATAAATGAACGTAAAAGCTAAAATTTTAAGAGACATATAATAAATGTGGTTAGACGTTCGCTTGTTTATTTTTCCTGGTGAAGCAGCACTTCACCTACTTCACCTGAATAGCCGCCACTGGGTACTATTTAATATATTGTAATGGCCTGTATAATAGTCCATATATTATTTTAATAATATATTATATGGGCTGTTTACGAGGGAAAAAAATGTACTTACCTATCATTGTTTTAAACCTCTAAATGTGTTGAGCAACGAATTTAATCTTTAATGACCTGATTCTATATCACAAATTATATAGCAAATTAATCTTACAAATAACAGTTTAGCGTAAGGCAATATTTTTCAACCTAAGGAGTTTGTTTACAAATATGTTCGTCACATTTACTTTATATACTTTATGTTATTTTAACAAAACACGTATATATTATACTTTCTTTCCTGTTGACATGTTTGATTAAATTTAAAAAAAACACTCTTCCTTCATACGAAATTGTTTTTTAACGATAATAGAGCTATTAAGCTTTTTTTTTATTTAAAACGTTATTGAAATGAAAAAAGTAACATAGTTGGAATTTTGTTTTTCTACATAAACTCGTTAATAGCTTTTTAATGACTGTCTATATTTAGTTACTCATTACAATCCCTTAAAACGTATCTCTTATCTTAACTTCTAATTGACAGGCAAGTTTGTTGGGGTTTTAAATTTTATATAACTAAAAACAGATAAGCAGGGCGGATCTAGACTACCGGCAATTTCTTAAAATTTAACTTCAATTTATAATAAATAAATGGTTTGATTACATATGGTTTTTTACAGGGGATAGAACAAAAGCTAGATTGTTTACATGAAATTTTCAAAAAGCGATAATTTTGGGTTATTAGGAAATAAATCGGTAAATTTCCTTCCCCCGTTATGATTTTTTTCCATTTGGTAGTAATAGCGAAGTGTGACCTAATTTAGTACATAGTCACAATATGTATGTGTTATTTTCTACCAATATTTTACCATTTTCTTTCAATCAGTTCAATCTATGCCACTTTTGACTTTTGGGCATAATTTAAAATAAATTCAACAAGTAGTTTTTACATTAACACATACCGCCTTGTTGAATTCTTACCAGTTTTTCCCATTTTCACATTTAATTTTTCTGCAAAATTTAAGGTCAATTGAACAAGATTTTTTTAACTTAATTTTTTAAAAATTTTATTTGGCCGCCATTGTGTTTCGCCATCTTAAATTGAAACCCATATTATCAGTCTTTACCTACTCCGTTGGTCCGCAGATATTTCCTAACCCCAAATCACACAACGAAGTAAATAAAGACTGATAATATGGGTTTCATGTAGGATATAAAATATAAAAAAACACATATATATGTGTTCTGAGAATACAACAATAAAGTTGGGAAACGTCGACAATTTTACTGGATCCTAACCCTAAATAATACACCACTCTAACTTAAAAACAAGAGGGTCGTTAATGAAAATTATTTAGAAACTAAATATCTGCGGACCAACGTAGTAGATAAAGAGTGATTCTTCTTCCATTCAGGATATAGACTCTATATATGTGTCCTGAGGATGAAATAATAAAGTTGCGAAACGTCTACAATTTAAAAAAGTCTTTTGTTGTCTTACTAAATCGTAACCCTAAATAATATACCACGCTAACATAAAAACAAGAGGGTCGTTAACGAAAACCATTTAGAAACTTAATATCTGAGAAATATCTGCGGACCAACGAAGTAGATAAAGAGGGATAATATGGGTTTCATGCAACATATAGAATCTATGTGTCCTGAGGATGAAACAATGAAGTTGCGCCACGTCAAAATACAAGAGTTCTAACCACACTACACCATAACTTGTTACGTTCTGGATGCGCGTTTCGTTAACCAAGTTAGCATCATCAGCAGATGATATAAACTAAACTTAGTGGTTAGAACTGTTGTATTTTGATTTATCTTTCACCACAGGTTCCAGTGTTAGGACTTGCGAAACGTCGACATTTAAAAAAAGGCTTTTGTTATTTTACTGAATCCTTACCCCAAATAATATATCACCCTAACATGAAAACAAGAGGATCGTTAACGAAATCCCTCTTAGAAACTCAATATCTGGAAAATTCTCCGGACCAACGTAGTAGGTAAAAACCGGTAATATGGATAAAGTTTGGAACGTCGAAAATTTAAAATAAGTCTTTTGTTTTTTTTATTGGATCCTAACCCCAAATAATATACCAAGATAACATAAAAACATAATCTATGCCATATTTAACTTTTGGGCATAATTTAAAATAAATTCAATATGTAGTTTTTACATTTACACGTACCGCTATTTTGCTACGAAATGTTAAATTCGTACCAGTTTATCTCATTTTTACATTAGCTTTTCTGCAAAATTTAAAGACAATTGAATAAGATTTTTTACGTTGATTTTTTAAACATTTTTTTTGGCCGCAATTGTGTTTTGCCATCTTAAAATGAAACACATATTATCAGTTTTCACCATCCCAAATAATAAAACGAAGTAGGTAAAGACTGATAAAGTGCCGGACACGAAAGAAAACCGGGCGGAGTCAATCGGTTTAGGAAGGTTAAACCAGTGGTGTCCCGTCATTCTTTAAATAATATGGCACTCGTTTTTGACTATACGCACTTCAGATAATTAAAAATTGTAACTATGCTTATTGAACCTTTATCTATATTTTTCTGTTTTCTTTCGTGTACCGCACTTCTATATCTCTTTTGTGTTGTAAAAACGGCGAACTTTCGAATTTTAAAATGATTTAATTTTGATTTTTCTTGATCGATTTACCTATAAATATATTTTTTTTGAGTTCTGTCATTATATTAGGTTAATTACATATGCACGCCACTGGTAGAAATTTCAAAAATTGATTGTTAATAAAAAATGCCCTTTTATGCATAACAGATGTGTATCAAATTTCACACAGTTATTTATCTATAATAGCATCGGAATTAGGATTAAAAAAAAATGTTTTTTTAAAACCCTGTATCTCTACAGTTAAGACTTTTAGGTTCATATTAAACTTTTTTCTTAAAAAGGTCCAAGAATCACCCCCCTTTAACATAAGCACGCAATTAGGAAACGCCCTGTATAGTACTTCACAATGACGCCCCCTGTACAAAGTAATATGACAGACGGAGACAAACGGTCACTTTTGGCATACCCGAATAGCCCAAAGTCGAACTGCATAAGTTAAATAAAATAAATTTTGATAAATCTTGTTCACTGGAATCAGTGCTGGCTTCCCTACTATAACTACATTGATGTGTTAATTTTGGTAAAATATGAGTTCTGTAATTTTTCAAATATTAGTTGCAATATTAGATATTTTTTGACACCCGGTATTAGAAAATTAATTATTTTCAGTTTTATGAGAGCTACTTTATGAACAATTTTACAAAATATATGAAAAAAAACTAAGCCATTTTTGAGGTTGACGGCTGTGATTCTAATGGTTCGATTCCTTCTAAATCGTTGTCTTCCTCTGAAAATGATGAGGTTTCGTGGTCACTACTTGAAGATCCCAGTGTGATAACTAAATCATCAAAAACCGTTTCAATTTTTCCATCTACTTCCCAGTATTTATCTTCAATAGAACATACGATTTCCAATTTTCAGCCGATATTGAGTCAATCGCTTCTAATGTTATTTTATTTAAATCTTTAATTGAAAGTTCACCGGTGTTGCGCTCTCGAATATATTTTTTTACTCCTGCCCATGAAAGTTTAATAGGGTTGAGGTCGCACATGTATGGAGGCAGCCTTATGACCGAGGTTACGTAAAAGACCGTCAATTTTATACTTTCTTTCTCTAGGCTTGTTGGCTGATATTACTTCATATAATTGATATTTTCTCTATGTTGGATCACATACAAGATTGTTCGATTTAAGCCACGATATCATATGACCTTTTGTAGAGTATTTAGTTGGCACTTTATCTTCTACGTGAGAGACGTAGATAGAAGCTTCTCGAGCAACCACTTTTCAAAATACTCTCCATTCGTCTGTCCATGATAGTCTCCAGTTGTTAGTCCCGAGCGAAAAACTAAAGCAGCACCTGGAACAAATCCGGCTTCTGAACCAGCATGAACTATTCCTCTTTTGCTCGCCATCGTTACTTCGAAATAATAATTCAAATTCAACGCAACGCATTTATACAGAAATGAAAATATATGCTCGAAATATATAGGCGCCACTGGAAATAGCTAGAACATTCTAGCGGCAAGTGCATCTCTAGGCACATCCCAATTACAAGTGGACTAGTGCGAAATTTACTAAATCCTCGATTAATTTTCCGTACCGCTTAGCTGGCGCCCTTTATAGGTGAAGAGGCCAACTATTACAACAAATAAAATAACATAAAATTTATTTGCGTACACAAATTTTACTTTTCCGCTTGCTTAAGGCTATAAACCTTTATTTTTAGAAGGACCGACCGGTTTTCTTTCGTGTCCTGCACTTTAATATGGGTTTCCTGCAGGATATAAAAACTATATACAGTAATGGCAAACTACTTATAGACGATACCTTACAAAAATCTGAACCGTTGCTAGTTCGTATCAAAATATTGCAGAAATGGTTAATCGTTAATCGTAAACCCAAATAAAAAATTATCCAATTCTAGTTCTAAAATCCCCATATTGTCTTCTAATAACGCATCGGATTCAACTGTTTTTTTGCAATATCTATATTAAAACTTGGATCTGTTTACAAAACATGTACTGTTAGGTGAATCTATCTTGTTAGGTGTTACGTTAGCTCAGGTTCGTCGATAAAACCACCATTACAACCATAAAATATTATTTGAGTTACAAAATCACATTAAGTTCTATAATCAGAAGGCTTTATAGAAGTAAACTGTAATAAAAAGGGAACAAATTAAATGCTCGATATTTTTTTCCCAACGCACATTACATTATCCAGTTAATTTATCCAAATGCATGACAAGAAACTAAGTATTCGATAAAAATAATAAACGCTTGATAAATGTAATGAATGCTCGATATAAAATTCATATGCTTGTTAAAATAATAACTGTTCGATAAAAATAATAGACGCTCGATAAATTTAACGAATGCTCGATATAAAATTCACATGCTTGTTAAAATAATAACTGTTCGATAAAAATAATAGACACTTGATAAATAAAATGATTGCTCCATACCAAATTAATATGCTTCCTAAATTAATATATATTCAATAGAAATAATATAAGCTCGGATACATGTAAGGAATGCTCAGTACCAAATCCAAATGTTACTTAAATTAATAAAAATTCGTTAAAAAAATAATACAGGCTCGATTAATTTAACGAATGCTCAGTACTAAATTCTAATGCTTCCTAAATTAATAAATATTTGGTAAAATATAATAAATGCTCTATAAATATGAATAATGAATGTTCACTAGAAAATTGATGGTGAAAAAATACTTACCCTTTAATAAAAATGATGATTTTATCCATAAAAAGTTCAAAGCCAACAAAGAGTAGGTACCGATATTTTCATTCAAAATAAAAAAAAAGTAGTGAGCACAAAAGAAACATTAATTTAATAAAATATGTCGTACAAAAAAATAAAATGAGAACTCAAAAACAAAAAGACATTTTCTGGTAACTATCTATTTTGAAAACAACATGTTCGCAACAAAGAACTTAAAGTTGTTAATTTAGTAGTTATCTACTAACAAAACAAAACTTAAATCTGATTCGCAAGAACAAACACTTTAGCCACAAAGTACTTTGAGGATGATGAGATTATCTGAAATAAAAAAATGGCATATGTACATCTATCAGGGAAATATTATTCATCTATGACTTACCTACTGAACTAAAAGAGCTCGTTTAGACTTGGCTGGTCGCCCACGACGTCTCTTCACTCCAATTGGAACTGATTTTGCTTCAGGAGGTGGTGTGGTAAGTTTTAGCCGTATGGCGAGTCCCACAATGTGTTTACATATCAGCATTTTAAAATAAGTCGGACAATCACATTCACCATTAATCCAATCATCTTTGTCGTCAGGAATTGTTATTGTCCATACACTAAACATTACATTCTTATATTCGTCAAAACTATGGAAGTCTAGATCAGTACACTTTTTAAGGTCGTCCTGGTTGACCTCGGTTGCATCTTTTGAAGGAATAATGTAAACATGGCCCGATGGTGTCGCTTTAGAAATTATCTTTTTTTGTGCTTTAACCCACTGATAAGATTTTGTCCACAAATCTAGGTGAATTGGCGGCTTTAGGTGCACTTCTTTTAATTTCGGTGAATAATTTTGAGACCACGAAGTTACGTATTCCTTTAATATAACAGAGAATCGAGATAGAGGAAGCCGTTCTCTTAGAGTATTTTCATCTTTGATAACTCTGTTAAAAGCCTCTAGGGCGTTGTTAGTACTTGGACTTTTCTTGTCAACCCCTTCATACCAGTTTCGATTCATCTGTAGCCATTCACTTTCAAAATAACGTAAAAAGTCTTTTTGCCCCTCCCATTTTGAAAGAAACATGATGGACGCTCTATCGAATATTTCTCGACTTTTACTTAATTGAAGACAATCACTATCTTCCAAAATTGTATGTATGTTTTCTTTTGGACGCACAAGTTGATCAGCTTTTTTTCTTACGTTTTTCTTCATATGAGCCCAGCACATCTTTATTGTAACGTTCGGACCAAATACATTTTTGAAACCATTTTGTATACCGTGGGCAGCATCACATATTAGTATCGATGGATTAATGGTTTCACCGAAAACTTTCTCTGTACCAGTTCTTAGCGCTTTGAATGCAAAAATAAAATCCTCAGTTTGCTCGTTAGCACAAACTGCCACTCCAAAAGTGTGAAATGATCTGGCCTTGTCTGTTGTTCCGAACACCAATAGCGGAAAACCTTGCCATATAAGCTTATATGTGGCATCTGCATGAACATGGCACGGATTCTGTGATTGCCTGATTAAATTTTTTGTTGTCATAAAAAATCGAAAAGAAGGGGGATCCCCGTAATCCATTTGGTGAGATATTATGAAAGCCTCATTTTCATTTTCTGGAACTAGAGAGTGGTCGATGCAGAATTTTTCTAACTCCCCAAGACTTATCGAATTCGGACCAAATTTTGACTTTCTTAAAGAACCCAAATAATTATTTAACTGTTGCTCTTTAGGAATTGGTAAATCTTTTTTTGCCAGAATTTCTAAAATCTTTTTCGGTTTTACTTTTGGATCATTTTCGAACAGGGTATTAATCTCCGTTTTAGTATGTCGGCTTATTTTAAAGGTTGTTTTGGACTGTATACTATCGCAAGTATGAAGCAATTCCGATCGGTATAAAACTATATCATCACTATTTGCGGGATAATATAAATATACACCTGAGGCACATTGTTCTCCTCGATATTTAACTTTATTACAACGATAAATCGCACTAATGTTACCCTCTGTATCAACATTTTTATGATAAAAGCTCCAAATACCTTCGTCTTCTACTGATTTTTGAGCTAAAGCTTTGTTGCTAAATACCTGTTCTCTTCTCCACTGTTTATCAATCTTTTTCCTTCTTTTCTTTGGCTCCGGATTCTCAGGTACATCAGCCGCACTATCCTCGGACGAACTGTATTGAGGAATTTCACTGCAACTCATAATTGTCGGTTTTAAAAACAGTACCGGTTAATAATAAACACAACACACCTATTCCCGCACAGCAGATCGGAAACACGTGAAACATGCCCGCTTCGTTTTTTTAGGTTATGTACACTGTTCGTCGGTAAACATGCGCCCGTTTATTTAAAAGCGGGTAAATGTCTTTTAATAGCGAACATAACTTATAGCGCATTTATATATTTTTTTAGTGCACTACTGTAATATGCAAAATTTCTTTCAATATTGAACGTAAAATATCGAGCATTTATATATTTTTTTAGTGCAAATTTGATCAAAATACCGATCAGAACTTATCATGCAAATTGTATATTTTGTATTGTGATTTTATAAAAAATATAAGGCATTTCCTATTATTTTATACTGCATTTTTATTTTTTTTATCGAGCATTTAGTATTTTTTTAATCTGCAAATCGCATTAAATTAACGGGCGTTAATTACGACCCTAATAAAAATGCGAACTAGGTTAGGTTAGGATCTATTAGGTCCTTTACAAAGAAAGCGCGCGGTAGCGCTACAACAAAATTCCGAGTATATATTAAAACCAGGATTGTTTTAAAGAAAACCTATACTTTTAGGTGGATCTGTCCCGTTAGGTGCTAGGTTAGCCCAGGTTCGTTGATAAAACCATCTTTAAAGTCATAAACCGTCATTTATGTTATAAAATCACATAATTTTTTGAAATTCTACATTTAGAAGGCTCTATCGAAGTAAAATAAAATATATAAATAAAAATTGAGAGTTTCAGTAGATACATTTTTTAATTTATGGCATCCAAGAAGCTTTATTGGGGGATATATGACATTTCAGCTAAAGTTTACAAAATGTCTTCGGAAAATGGAAATGACGTATATCCGTAGGAACATTTTTGTATTTTTATGTTCAGAAAAATGTGTAGAACGCAAAGTAAAATGAAGTTTAAATGTAACAGGTTTTTGGCTATTCTAAAGTCTGGAAAATGGAAATGAAATTTTCTCTGAAAATGAGCGTATTTCCGCAAGATTATTTTTACATTTTTATGTTCAGAAAAAAGTTTTCATGTAACTGATCTCAGGTATTCTAAAGTGTAAAAAATGGAAATGATGCATTTCCTCAGAAAAATTTTTCTTTCTTGTTGTTAAGGAGGGCGTCTAGAAGGCAATGAATGCAGATTTTTGTATGTAACTTATTTAGAGTATTCTAAAGTGTACAAAATTTGCATGGAAAATGGAAACGACAAATTTCCGCAGGAACAGTTTGGCATTTTAGTCAGGGGCGCTGCTAGAACTTGGTGCGCCCGCGTGCAACCAAATTTTGGCGCCCTAAAATTTCTATTATTTTTGAAAGAAGCTACGGAGCATTTTTAAATAACATATAGTTTTATTAAGTACACAATGTACAACACAGATAGTAAAAAAAATGTATCAAAAACTAAAGGGTATAATAAATGACAAAAAATAATAATGTATCCTTGTTGTATACAAAAAAAAAAAAACAATAACGATGTCTATTAAAATTATACAAACTGAACTTTTCTTGCTTTAAGTGCTGCAGATTCTGATATGGTATCGTGCATTTTTAAACTATCCAGTATTTCTTGCTCAATTGCAATAAAAGCTAAATTTGAAAGTCTTTGTTGGACCATTGTTGATCTTAAATAATTTTTTATAATTTTTAACTTGCTAAAAGACCTCTCACCAGAGGCAACTGAAACTGGTAGGGTAAGTAGGATTCTTAAAGCTATAGAAATATTGGGAAATGTTGATATGAGATCGTTTTCAAAAATATATTGCAAAATAGTTTGCGGTTCACTTAATGAGTTTGTTATTGTAGAATGTAAACGCAAAGCTAATATTTCATTAAATAAATCTATTTCGTCAATGTCTGACTCTTCACGTGACTGATCTTGCAATTTTAGGTGTAGATCTTTGCAAAATTTGATTAAGTCTTCCTCCGAGTAATCTCCTATGTTGGTCAGAAAACCAAAAACGTTGTTAAATGTTTGAAGCTCCTCAAACCTGCCGCGAAGAGATGATAATGTTTGATCTAAAGTACGATAAAAGAATTCGATTTTAAAATTTTCTTTGGGGTCCAAAACAACATCATCTCTTTTCTCGTAATCAAACATTTTTGGCTTTCTTCGCGGACGTAATGTTTGAGGAAGAGGGAAAGATGGTTCAGTATCCAATTCTAAGGCAATCTCATTAGCCTCGACAAGAATTTTATTAAAACCTTCATCTGAACGAATTTCCATAAAATAATTTTTTAATTTGTTGAGATAATCTAAACATACTTTTACATTTATTGTTGAACTTTGCATTATTTTGCTTACTGTATTTATTTTAAATAAAATATTATGCCAAATAATTATTGAAACTAAAAATTTATAATTTTGAATTTTGAGGGCTAATGAGTTTCCCTTATGGGAAATGTTTAAATCCAAAGACGAATCGGTGGCTATTTCTAGAAGGGCATCAAATATTTTACACAAATTGTAACGTAATGGTTTAATCGCATCTATTCTGCTCGACCATCTGGTATCACTTAAAGGTTTTAATTTTAAATCTGGTACTTGCTTCTCAAAAATGACCCACCTTTTTGTTGAAGCGGAAAAAAATACATAGAACTCTTGAATAATGTCAAAAAAATTAATAGTTTCATGTGAAATTTTTGCTGCATCATTAACGACCAGGTTTAAACTGTGGGCTGCACATGGTATAAAAAAAGCACGACTATTTATTTCCAAAATTCTTTTTTGCATTCCGCTATGCTTACCACGCATATTGGCGCCATTGTCATACCCTTGGCCGCGCAAATTATAAATATTTAAATTTAATTTTAAAAGCAAATCCACCAAAAATTGGCATAAACCTTCCCCTGTTGAGTCTGTGATTGGGCAGAACCCAATAAAGTGTTCACGCACTTCAACCTTTTTAGAGTCATTGTTCATCAATACAAATCTAATAATAATGGTTATTTGTTCTTTATGACTTACATCAGGGGTACAGTCAAGGATAATGGAAAAATATTTTGATTTTCTAATCATATTAAGAATATTTGTTTTTATTGCTGAACCCAATAAATCAATAATTTCATTTTGGATTTGATCTCCCAAATAATGATCAATTGACTTATGTTTTATTTGAACCTGTTGGATTCGACGCACATGTTCACGCATTACAGGATCAAATTTTGAAATCATTTCTACAGCTTTTAAAAAGTTTCCGTTATTATACTCAAATAATTTATTAGAACGGCCCCTTAATGTCAGACATTGACGAGATAGATATTGTATAATTGCAATTATTCTTTCAATAACCTCATACCAATGTTTTTTTTCTACATCTAAGAGTCGAAGCTGGCTCTGATTAATAGCAGTATTTGTCTTTAATGTACTATTCAAATTTATCCATAATTTGATATTTTCACTGTGGCTTACACTTGTTTCATGCCTTTTAAGTGTTAAAGACAAATGCCGCCAATCAGAAAAGCCATTTAAGTCAGATAAGCTAGTATGAGATTTTCCAAAAATTTTACAACAAAAACAGAAAACAGAGTCTTTAGAAACAGAATATAGCAACCAATCTCTTTTAATTTCTTCTCCATTGGCAAGTTGACGGTTATAATATTTTTCGGAGAATTTACGTCCATCAGCATTACTTGGATAATCAAAATAAATAGGATTTACCTTTATAGGGCCTCGTTCTACCAGTATTTTTGCAACATAACTTGTAATAGCTTCTGGCCACATACCTGGGTCATTTGGTATTAGGGTACTTGTATCGGTACTTGTACTACTTGGACCTGGAATATTTTCCAAATTTTCGTCTAAATCGGAATTTGAACTATCGGAAGACTCCTTCGTTATACTTTTTTTTTCACTCCCTTTATCTCCTTCCATAGATACGACAGCTGTTATAGGCTGAGATATATTAGTATCTAAAACTTCATTTTCTGTTAATGTTATTTCTGCATTTTCCTTTCTAAAAAATTTCTGGAGAGAGCCAGCTAATTTTCTTCTTTCTTCTAATTTTTGTTCTCTTTTGTAACGAAATTGTGCCCCAGACAATTTTTTCCTTTTCGGATCCTACAAAGTTAAGAAACACTTTTAATAAAGATTAATTGTCGAACAAGGCAACTACGCAACGGAGCGTCCTTTAAAAATTACCACTTTGGGTTTTTTATTATGGTAAATAATAAATAATACTTACCATTGCAAGCAAAAGCAAAACGAATTACAATCAAATTACAAAAGTAAAACAATTGTATATTGTATCTAGGTTAACAAACAAAATAATAAAAAACGCTATTTCGATGAAACAAAATCATAAATAATAGACACTTAAAGCACAGTTTACTAGTAAGCGAAGGGCACAGAAAAACGCGCTACATCGGGGAAGTCCCCTATAACCCATAACCTATTATTTCTTCAGCTTCTTCTTCTTCTTCTTTTTTAGTTACAATGGCCTCTTGCTTTTACAGCCTACAGAAAATTTCCCCAACCTATTATTTCTGCATGTTCGCATGTCGCTTTGGTTTAAGGATGTGATATAAAATCGTCGCGTCGCGTCGTCGATATCGAATGAAAAATATCGAGAAAAATTATAACTTCAAAAACAATAACAATGAAACAATGATTTTCTTAAACATCATTCAAGAAAATAATAATTACATAATATAATTATTTACTTGTTTGTTTATTGTGATTAGATATGTAATGTAAAATTAATTGGTTATTCTCAAATTATTTTTGCTATCTACATAAGAGTTAGTACACGGCAAAACCCCGTATTATTTGGCCCACCCTATATTTATGGAAATGCGATCGTAGAAAAAATTTTGTATGTAACTAACGTATTAAATGATTTTTTTTCCCAACTAATTAGAGCTCTCGTATGCGGCTACAAACAAAAATACAGGTTTTGACAGAAAAAACCTTGTCCAACGGGGATAGAACAAACGAGCTCTGCAATGCAAGCCAAATACGCTAGCGACAAGCTAGACAGCTCTCAGCTAAAAGCAAATAAACCTTGTTTATATTCCGATATTTTAGAAAATACTAACACAGAGGACGCTATAATAGGCCACGTGATGTGGACCGCAGTAAAATCAGTTCCCGCTATCTCAAAAGTGAATCGTGAAATATCTACTAAAACCCTTTAAAACCCTAGAAAATTGTACATTGTGCCATCTATGTTTAGGAGGTCACCCAGTGGCGGCTCCTCAATAAGTGCACATGTGCACGTGCACTCCCAAATTTTTTAAACAAACATATTTAAATGTTAATTTTCTTTAAACAATATTATCATAAAATAATAATTTAAAAACCATGCCGTCAAAGAACATGACCCAAAGACCAGACTTTAAAATATGCGATGTAAATTGATCGACGAATTTCTTAACTAGCGGCAATGTCATGATTCTTCAATAATAAGCACTAAACAAAACCAAAGTTTGCAGAATAAATATTTCTGTAGACTTTGACGCTGGACCTGGACGCCTATGCGTACGTATTAAATATTGAAGCGGGCTTTTCATCGGATCCATCCATCCTGCCGCAGCGCCTTCGTTCACTGCTCGCCCGAATATTAAATCTAATTGGTGGAAACCTGCCCCCCGCACTCTTTGTTCCCCGCGACAATCAGGCGACGTCCGATAGCTCCCGAGCACCTGAAAGCAGTGCACATTAGAATTAGCGCTTTGCGGTACGATAAGGTTGTTTTCATTTCGCGATTGCAAGAATGACGGAATTATCAAACCTTGATTGCATTAGCGTGCAATATTTAAAGACAATTAAATTTTCCTCGTTATCTTTAAACGAAAAAATAAAAATTAAAAGTGTCGGTCGTCCAAAACCAAATTTGTTAATTACGAGTGTAACTAAATGCAAAAGTCGTGATTATAAACGAACTTTTAAAATAGAAACTTACGAAAAAACCGAGTGGTTGTGCGGCTGTAGTATTAGTAATAGTCTTTACTGTTTTCCGTATTTATTATTTGAAAGCGGTGAGGCATCAGAATGGACAAAATCCGGGGTTAAAGATTTAGTACATTTATCCGAAAAAAATAAAAAGCATCAAAATTCAAAGTCACATCTATCTGCTAAATTAGGATTTAATTTATTAGGTAAACAAGATATTCGGCAACAATTAAATAGTGAATACCGATTAAGCATTCAAAAACATAATGACGAAGTAAAGTATAATAGGTATGTCTTATCTAAAATTATAAATTGTATTAAATTTTGTGGCGCATTTGAGCTTGCTCTCCGTGGACACGATGAACGACAAGATTCATTAAACCCTGGTATATTTAGAGGCCTCATAAATTTTTCTGCCGAATTGGATTTAGCACTGAGGGATCATTTGCAGCAAGCTACCCTGTTTAAAGGCACGTCAAAAGACATTCAAAATGATTTATTAGAATCTATGCTTTCCGTGAGTCAGGCACATATAAAAAAAGAAATTGCCGCTGCAAATTTTTTGTCTGTTATGAGTGACAAAACAAGTGACATTTCGAATATTTTTCAAATGGTTATAGTTTACCGTTATACTTTAGCAAACGGCACCCCCGTTGAACGATTTTGGACATTTGTAAAACCAAATGAACATGATGCTGTTGCCTTAGCTGGCTGCATAGAGGAGGCTCTTAATTATGTTTTAAAAAATTCTGAACAATTGATTTCCCAAAGTTATGACGGAGCAAGTGTCATGAGTGGCGCCCGTGGTGGTGTGCAAAAACGTATTAAAGATAAATTTAAATATGCGCATTATATCCATTGTTATGCTCATCAACTAAATTTGATAATGTCGCAGGAAACAAGCATAAATACAAATGTACGCATATTTTATACCTTACCAATTTTTTTTCGAATTCTCCACAAAGAGTTGCAATATTGGATGAAGTGGTTGGAAATAGGGTTCCTAGAGCATCTGCTACAAGATAGAATTTTAAAATTAGAACAGTTAACACTGTATACGAAAACAGAGAAGCACTTTTAGAGTGTATGGAAAAAATACAATCCACATCCAAACAATCTGATACCATTAGAAAGGCGGGTGCTATTTTCAGATTATTGAATGACTCTAAATTTGTTTTTTGGTTGACAGTGTTTCATCGTGTAATGCCCCATGTTGATATTTTATATTCACAGCTGCAAAAAAGGGCTACTGATTCCGTTACTGTAAAACGATGTATTACTGAGTTCGAAAAAAATATTCAAAAGGAGAGAGATAACATACATACTATTAGAGAAACCGGGTTAGTAGACATTGATGAAAGTCAAGCTAGAAAAAGAAGGAAGACGGATGAGAGAAATTCTTATGTTTCCACGACTGTGCAAGCTAAAGAAGTGTGTGACACCATAATTGCAGAAATAAAAAGAAGGTTTTCGTTCACAGGCCATTTGGAAATAGCTCACTTATTTTCGGTGGAAAATTTTCAAACATATTCAGCAAATTTTCCTATACTACATTTAGAGTCAGCAATTCAAAACTTTCCATTTTTAAATAAAAATAAATTAAAGACAGAATTAGAAATAATATACAGAAGAGCAGATTTTAGAGAAGTTTCCGGAGCAGTCCACTTGCTTAAATTTTTAATTGAAAATAATTTGCAAATAGATTTCTCAGAAACATTTTCAGTGTTACAGGCAATTGTTACAATGCCAATGCAGAAGCGGAACGTTGTTTTTCCACATTGAATCGCATAAAAACTTTTCTTAGAAGTACAATGGGCCAGAATAAACTAACTGCTCTCGCAATGTTATTTATTGAGAAACAAATGATTCAAGAAATTCCAAATTTTAATGAATTGGTTATTGAAGAATTTGTCTCAAAAAAGGATAGAAGACTTCATTTTCAATACAAAACGTGTTTGTAAAATATAAAAACAATTATTGTTTGGCCAGACCGATGTACTCAGAGAGGTAAGTTACTTAATTCTTAAATTCTTATAAGTTTATTTAATTTGTATGATTTGATAGTCTAATGAAAGTCTTTTGGGCGTGGCACCCAAAAAACGTTTCGCTTCCGCCGATTTACCAACGGCACTCATGTTCTATTCTAAGGTTGTGCACCCCCAAGTTATTTAACCACGTGCCGCCACTGAGGTCATCTATATTTAGGAGGACGAACTACACAAATTCTATCGCGCAAAAACACAGATGACGCTATCTGAACATTGTGGAAAGAACTCGAGAAATCACAATCCGTATATAAGCCGTGTTCGATTGAGTTCAGTCGTTTAGTGTTTAGTCAGTTATGAGTCAGTTGCGATAGAGTTTCGAGTTGAGTTGCGCACTTATTTTTACAACACTTAACAGTACTTATTATAATTTATTTCGGATACATTTTTTAACATGTCTCTTTCAAAACCAAGTGGAAGTAAGAGGAAACTTGTAGATGAACATCGTATCTTTCAAGAAAAGTGGGAATTAGAGTTTTTTGCTGTGAAGTGAAAGAAAAAATTATTTGTTTGATTTGTAATAGTACAGTCGGTGTCCCAAAATTATATAATATAAAACGTCACTATGATATTCATAAAACTATGTTTGACAAGTATATAGGCAATGGAAACGAAAAGTTAAATAAGTTAAAATCACGGTTGAAAGATCAACAGCTTATGTTTACACGTCCAAAGCAAGAAAATTCATCTGTCCTTCAAGCGAGCTAAGTATTGGCGGAGTTGATCGCGAAACACTCAAAACCATTTGTTGAAGGTGAATTTATAAAAGAGTGCCTTGTAAAGGCCGCGGTAATTGTAAGTCCCGGGAGCGTGAAAGCGTTTCAAAATATATCCTTGTCCCGGAATACTGTCGCTGAAAGAGTTACTGAGTTGGCTGCCAATATAAGTGATCAGATAAAAACAAAATCATACTCTTTCATTGCATTTTCTATTGCCTGTGACGAAAGTACGGGTGTATGTGGTTTGGCACAACTCGCTGTTTTTCTTCGTGCGGTTAATACAGATATCAATGTGCATGAAGAATTACTGGAATTAGTAGCATTGCATGATACAACAACTGGAAATGATATTTTCAATGCTGTTTATGGACTTCTGCAAAAGTACAATTTAGATTTGTCAAAACTGTGTTCCGTTGCAACAGACGGAGCTCCTTCAATGACTGGAGTAAAAAATGGCTTCGTTAAAATATTACAGACAAAGATCAGAGAAACGAGCAGTCACAAACCAGATTTTCATCATATTCATTGTATAATCCGCCAAGAAGTTTTATGCTCAAAAGTGATCAAAAGTTGGAAAGTGTTTTAAAGTCAGTGAAAAAAACTATAAACTACATAAGGTCACGAGGCCTTTATTCAGCGACAGTTTTCTGCATTTTTACGTGATTTAGAAAATGAGTACACTGGTTTACCATATTATGCAGAGGTGCGATGGCTTTTGTGTTCTATGGTACGACCGGTTTTGGAAACTCAAAGAAGAAATACGCGTTTTCATGAAAACAAAAGGAGAAGATGTCAGCTTATTATGCGATGTACCTTTTTTACAAGATCTTTCATTTATAGTAGATATCACAAAACACTTGTCGGACTTAAATACGAAATTGCAAGGACCACGTCAGGTTATTACAGATATGCATGATCATGTGAAAGCTTTCAAGTGTAAGATGATGTTGAGGGAAAAACAGTTAGCAGAGGATAATCTGTCACATTTTCTGACTTGTAAGGCATATCAGGAAAGCACAAGTGTCCCAATATCATACAAAATATATTCAGAGAAAATGAGAAGCCTTCTGGTAGTAGGTTGAGTAGAGTTTTCAGGATTTTAAGACCCAAAAAACAATTTTTCTTTTCACTATCGATATTGATAAAGTTCCCCCTCAGTTGCAAATGGAAGTAATTGAGATTCAGTGTCAGATCAAGTTAAAACAAAAATTTGATAGTGTTGATACATTCGAATTTTATAAGTACTTGCCTGTTCAATACCAAGGAATGAGAAAATTTGCCTGTCAAATCCTGTCAATGTTTGGAAGTACCTATAAGTGTGAACAACTATTTTCTTTGATGAAAGGAAACACACATTTGGACGAAGCTTTAAAAGTTATTTCCGCCGATAAATTCGCGACACAAATAGATAACCTAATTAAAGACGAAAAATGTCAAATATCTGGCAAAAGAATTTAATATTTGTAATGACCTTTTTATTGGAAATTTAATAAACAGACTTGTCCTATAATAGTACTTCTTCTCAGGATTTTCAGTAGTTTGTCTTCTTTAAGATAAGGTTTTGCTTTTAAATGTGTTCAGATTATTTGTTGCGTATATTTGCTTCAATTAATTTAAAGTTAAATATTTTTATTCAGTTGCGAAAAAGCCAATAAGGTTTTGCGGCCCAACTAGTCGATGGTCTTCATGCTTTTGGCCCACCAGAGACTTTGAGTTTGACATGGCTGTTATAGAGGGTATTATTAGAAACTTCATTATTGGCTCTATTTTATTAGTGTTTTGGGATTTTAGTTTTACTGTGTTAAGTTAGTCATTATAGGATTGTTATTAAGAATTGGTTTTGTGTCTACATATTTTAACATTTAAAAGTTAAAATATATAAGTGCTCCTGAAATTTTTACAAAAAAACTAGCAACTAAGAGATTTGTATGAATGAACAGCTAAAATTTTGGTACGAACCCAAGATACTGAAACAAAATGGTGGTCTAATAAAATGTTTAAAAGCTACTTCATAATATGAAACAATAACAGATTTCTTGGACAAATTTGTTTGTTACAGAACCAACGTTTTGTGCCATCATTAGGGCTAAAATACAAGGAATAATTTAAGAGTTAACTGTATAACTAGAAAACAAGGATGTTTTATACAAATGTTGAAATTTGGTGTGTTGATAGAGTTGAATATTCTGAACATTTGTAACATAAAAACAATTGAATATTGTTTCCGGTTTCCTCGAAAATGACCGCGGCCTCGGTATTTTAAATAGAACACCCTGTATATTTTATGTTTTTGGAACTCTCTTAATAATTCTAAACAACTTTTGTATAACACAACCTGTGTCTAAAATGTACCGTTTTCCAAATAAAGCAACTTAAATATGTGTTATAATTCCCCCTTAATTGTATTTTATGGAAAAACGGAGTTGGCCAGGATAAAAATAATCACGGTTATTTACTCTTTATTCAAGCCTTCATCCAACAAGATGTCAAAACAGAGTTTTAAAAAAAATGTGTGTTTCGTAAATCGATTTTTTAAGTTTTGATCAGACCCTGTACCATAACCGGTTAAATGACTCTTTTCCGCTTTGGATAAATATTAATATCACAAAAACAGAGTATCTTATTTTCAATTTTGCAGTTGTTTATGAAAGTTAAGTTAACGGTAACCTAACCCAGTGCGATAACTACCTATAAACAAAGTTTTACTAAAATTAAAATAATCATATTAACCTTGACAGAGGTTGCTATGGTTTTTAAAAGCAATTGAATTTTGACAATTAACTTTTATCACTTGTGGGCTTGGCAGATTGCTGCACTTTTTGTAAATTCTCGTGCTTTATTTCGTGTCTCTATAGGTCTAGACTAAAAGTTCTTTGTAGTCTGTTTAAAATGGCAAGTTTTACAAGGGCAGAACAAATAGATATGCTTCTCGTTTATGGCAGGTACTTGCAAAATAAAAGGCAGGCTTAAACACTGTACGCAGAGCGATACCCCGACAGAAACCAACCCTGCTACGCCTATTTTCCGTGGCTAGTACAACATTGGAAAACAGTTCCCCAAAATGAAAATGAAGGAAAGTTTATTATTAGTGAAGAAGCTGAAATAAACGTTCTGGCATGTGTGAATGCCGATCCAAGTCTTTCTACTCGCCAAATTGAAAGTGAAGTTGGAGTTTACAGAGAAAGTGCAAGGAACATTTTGAAGAAACATAAGTACACGCCCTACAAATACCAAATCTATCAACACTTGGGTGTTAATGACTTTGCGCTCGGCGAGTTGAATATTGCCGATGGTTTATGGAAAATTCTAACCATAATAATAACTTATTAATAGATTAATATTATTTTCGGTTGAGTCTCGCTTCACGAATTTGGGAATGTTCAACAGAAACAACGTAAGATATTGGGCAAATGATAATCAACATTTATTTAGAGAAGGATCTTTCCAAGAACGCGTTGGTGTTAATGTGTGGCTAAGTGTTTTAGGAACGAGAATTGTGGGCCCAATATTTTTAATGAGCCCCTTACAGCACAAACTTATTTAAACTTTCTAGAAACAATAGTTACCGATTGGATTTTGGACAATTTACCTCTTGCAGAAATTCCCAACATTTACTTTCAACAAGATGGTGCACCGGCCTCTAATGCTCGAATTTGTGTAAAATATTTAAATGACAGGTTTGGTGACCAATGGATAGTAACAAATGCCACCTTAGAGGCTGGCCAGCACGTTCGCCAGATTTGACTATTTAACTCAATCTGAAAATTTGGACATTTTAAGAAATCGAATTATTAGTGCTATTAATAATATTAGTATAACTCAAAAAGAAAATTTATTACGGAAAATTGTTGAAAAATGTGAGACCTTTATTGAACAAGAAGGTCGTGTTTTTCAAAAACTTAATTATGATTAGTTACGTTCTTTTTTTTATTTCTTTTATTATTAGTTAATATTAATCATCTCTAGGTATAATAAAGTTCATTTGTTTTCACCTTACCATATTCGCTTCTTTTTTTAATTAAAATTAATTTAAATGAATTAAAAGAGGATTCCTTTGAACAATAGATTATTTTATAATTAAATAAGTGCTAGTAATATTGATTTTCGCTTTAGATGGGCATTAAGAATATGAAAATAGGGTATCAAATTTTCAAGTTTGCAGCGGTTTATGGAAGTTGAATTTGTCATATGTGGATAAAGGATAAAAAAGTACGACTGGATAGTGGAGGTTTTGCTCCAGTCAGTTGACCCATTATGGTATAGGGTCTGTGAGAAAAATCACTCCAAATATTGCATATCTTCTCGTTTTAGCGACCCACGATGTCAAAAAAATACGTTTTATCAATTCTGTCGGTCTGTCTGTCTGTTAGTTTACGGTATAGCTTAAAAACTACTTACTTCAAATATCGCGCAACCTTAAGGTTTTATGGGGCTGACTTGGTAATATTTTGGTAAAAATTCATTGTGTCGGAATAAGATGGCGGCCTAGTCAAATGTTAAAACCTCGATTAAAACATCATTATTAAGAAGCTAATTATCTAATATATCTCAAATTTTGCACAAAAATCAAGTGTTACATATGAATGAACTGATAAGATTTTGGTCTGAGTTGAAGATAGCAAAACAAAATGGCGGTCTAATAAAATATTTAAGCAATCAGACTGAAAAGTTTACTTCTTAGATTAGTTTAAAATTTTGTGCAATCCTTAAATGTGATATGGAGATAAACTGATAAAATTGTGATACGAATTCAAAATAGTGGCCAAATGAAATGCTTAAAAATCAACGTAAAAAGATCTTCTTATTCAATTGACTTTACATTTGGAGAAAAATTTAATGCGATATAGAAGTATGAATAAAATGGTGATGTGTGTCAACGGAAGAACTACTTATTCTAGATTTTAAATTATGACCGAAACTCAAGTCTAGTAAAATATCGGTAGTTATATCCAATATGGAGGAACAAAATGGCGCTCAATAAAATGTTTGAAAAGAGAGTATATTTGTGTTACTAAATGCCTGTGTACCGAACTAAATTTGGTCAAACTTCACTAATGAGACACATTCCGGTAAAGGAAATTTACCAATTTTTTTATATGCTCTTTTCTTGCTCTATCCATCGTATCTCAAATCAAAGCAACTCTTAAAACTCAGACACCGCAAGAAATTTAACAAAACATACGCCTACAAAATGTAAAGAATCGGTCTGCATATAAACCATTTTGTTGAATTTGCACAGTAGTTTAAAGTTTTGGTGATTACTCTAATTAATGCAGAGAAGACTGATGTCTACGCCAATGATGATGGATGTTAAAAATCGATGGAATTTTTACAATTAAGTTAAAATTATATAGAGGATAAAAGGATGTCCCAGAGACGGTATTTTACCAAAATCTTAAGGTCTTTAAAACGGTTATCTATGTAAACTTACTAAAAAAGCCAGTATGCTGCAATATGTAGCAATCGAGTAAACTTTTGGATTTTTTGGCTATTGTCTCTCGAATTGTTTATTAAAAAAAATGTTTTTGTTTCATGTAAAATATTGTTAAATTAAGAATATCCCTAAGTTTTTACAAATCTTTTGTTTTAAATTCTTGCTGATTGAACTGTATTAGCACCAATTCATACGTTACAATCGCACTGGTCACCTGCAACAAAATAACAATGTACATATTTTATTGAAAATATTAAAATCTAAACTCACCTTCAATATTAGGTTTCTTGTAATCTTGAAGAAATTTTTGCCTGTTAGGGCTACTTCGCACGTGGCTAGATGTAACACAAATCTTTCAACCTAAAATATAATAAAACTTAAAAAATATCTTTGAAATGTTTTTTTTTATCAAAATATTAGAATACAATATTTGCAAATGTATATATTCCCTAAACCAAAATGGGGTTGTAGCGTATTATAAGTCCATAATAATTAACTAAGTTGGCAATGTATCATAAATATCTAAAAATTCTGAAAATTTTCTAGTACAATACTCTGTAAAATATAGCAGTAAAAAAAAATCGGTAAATTTCCTTTACCCGGAACTTCCCTCGTTATGCTTTTTTTTTCATTTATTAGGAATAGTGAAGTGTGACCCAGTTTAGGTCAGTACATAGTCACAGTATATGTGTTACATATACTGTCTTTTCATTTTTATTGGGCACCATTTTGTTCTATAGTATTGGATTCCTAACAAAACTTTACTATTTTCTTTCTACTTATGCCACACTTGTCTTTTGGGCATAATTTAAAATAAACTCAAGTAGTTTTTACATTGACCCATACCGCCATTTTGTTACGTCATGTTGAATTCGTACCAGTTTATCCCATTTTCAGAATTAATTTTTCTGCAAAATTTAAAGTCCATTGAACAAGATTTTTTTGCAATGATTTTTTAAAAATTTTATTTGGGCGCCATTTCGTTTCTCCATTTTAAATTGAAACCCATATTATCAATCTTTACCAATTCCGTTGGTCCGCAGATATTAAGTTTCTAAATGGTTTTCGTTAACGATGCTCTTGTTGTTATGTTAGAGTGGTGTATTATTTCGATTATCCAGTAAAAAAACAAAAGACTTTTTTAATTTATCGACGTTTCGCAACTTTATTGTTGTATCCTCAGGACACAGATCTTACTTTACCTACTCCCTTGGTCCGCAGATATTTCCTAACAACAAATAATACACCACTATAACAAAACAACAAGAAGATCGTTAACGAAAACCATTTAGTAACTTAATATTTGGGAAATATCTGCGAACCAGCGGAGTAGGTAAAGACTGATAATATGGGTTTCATGCAGAATATAAAATCTATGTGTCCTGAGGATGCAACAATAAAGTTACGAAACGTCGACATTTTAAAAAAGTCAGGTTCCAGTTGGAACCCAACCCCAAATAATATACAACTTTAACATAACAACAAGAGGGTCGTTAACGAAAACCAGTTAGAAACTTACCTACTCCGTTGGTCCACAGATATTTCCTAACCCCAAATAATACACCACTATAACAAAACAACAAGAAGATCATAGAACGAAAGCTTTCACGGCTGTGGTCAATTAAGAAATCATGGTTCTTGGGATTAGACCGTGTCAAAATGGAAGCACTTTCCGACGTTTCGTCTTCGATTGCACGAGGCATCTTCAAGGATCTTCACTTCACTGAATTCAGTGTTCCGATCTCGTGAAGGATAGTGATTCAATTTTGACACAGTCTTAATCAACAAGAAGATCGTTAATGAAAACCAGTTAGTAACTTAATATCCAGAAAATATCTGCGGGCCAGCGGAGTAGGTAAACACTGATAATATGGGTTTTATGCAGGATATAGAATCTCTATGTGTCCTGAGGATTCAACAATAAAGTTGCGATACGTCGAAAATTTAAAAATAGACTTTTGTTTTTCACCACTTTAACATAACAACAAGAGCATTGTTAACGAAAACCATTTACAAACTTAATATCTGGGAAATACGAGGGGAAATATATGCGGACAAACGGACTAGGTAAAAACTGATAATATGGGTTTGATGCAAGATATAGGATCTATGTGTCCTAAGGATGTAACAGTAAAGTTGGGAACCATCGACAATTTAAAAAAAGACTTGTTTTTTTTACTGGATCTTGAACCCAAATAATACACCACTCTAGCAAATTTTTTTTAACGTATTATCAGGTCATCCCCATATCACTCTTAATTTATAGTCAAAATTTTAAGTCAATCGGGTAATTAGTATTTAAGCTATGTCACGAACTGATAGACAGACAGACAGACCGACAGACGGACCGACGGAATGGATAAAAGATAAAAAGTAAAACCTAAGAGGGTGATTATTTCGCTGAAAATACAAAGGGGCGTAAGTCGAAAAATGGCTATTTCGAGTTAAGATGTGACAAAGTGAAGAATATCGCAAATTAATATGTGGACGGACCTCCTTTTCTTAAAAGTGCTGAAAAAACAAACAGGCGTAAATCGACTTACGCTTATATGACACGATGATGGAGATACGTACCCTTTTTTGTTTATTATTATATTTTAAATATTATTAGATTTTTATTTAGAGTTATAGATAGAGTTAATTACTGCTTTACTCAATAATTTTTTTTATAAAATTGAGTTTTTGTTAACAATATATTGCTCCTTGACCACTAGACAAGTAGGCGTAACTCACGCATTTATAATAATAGACAAAAATAAGAAAAACCAAACAGGCGTATCTCTCAAAATTATTTTAGTTATTTTAATATTTTGTAAAATTAGTCAGTTACTATTATACTAAATTTATAAAATTGAGTTTTTGTTAACATTACATTGCTCTGTGGTTACTAGACAAGTAGGCTTAAGTCATGTATTTATAATAATAGATAAAAATAAGAAAAAAACAAAGAGGAGTATCTCTTTTAAAACTCTATATTTTTTTTAAATACACTTTTTTGGAAAAAAGTATCTTCTTAAAGAAAGTACCTAATGTATTGAATTTTTAAAAACCATTTGCAATTATATAGCAAACGACCTTCAGTGCATCGGCAATGCAATATTCACCAAAACTTTAAATGCGTCTCCCGAAAAATAGCAAAAATGGAGTTACGCCATTTCGTATTTCCAGCGACGAGTTATGGCACACAATTTGAAATTAATCCATTAAGTAATTTTCTTCAGGCTGAATTTTTAAATTTTGTTCGGCCATCTTGGATTCGTACCAAAATTTTACCAATTGATTCCAACATAATTCTTGATGTTTACGCACAATTTGAAATAAATTGGATAAGTGGTTTTTCATAATAATTTTTTTAACATTTCACTAGGCTGCTATGTTGTTTTGCCATACTGGATTTTTACCAAAATATTACCAGATCATCTCCATATGACTTTTAATTTTTGGTCAAAATTTGAAGTAGTCGATGGTTAGTTTTTAAGCAATGCCGCAAACTGACAGATAGACAGACCTACAGACGGACTGACGGAATTGATAAAACATATTTTTACAAACATTTTATTTGGCCGCCATCTTGTTCGAGCAACTTGAATTAGTACCACTATTTTACTAGTTGATGCCTATACCACAATTAGTTATGGCATACAATTTGAAATCAAACCATTAAGCATTTTTTTCAGGCTGAATTTTTAAATATTTTATTACGCCGCCATCTTGGATTCGCACTAAATAGTTGATTCCAACATAATACTTGATGTTTTTCCAAAATCTGAGTAAGTAGTTTTTTAGCTACACCGCGAACAGACAGACCGACGGAATTGAGGAAACATGTTTTTCGTCATCTCTGAAACATAAAGATCTGAATAAATCTCGGAAGGGGATTTTTCACGATTACAATACTTCCCTTTTACGAGGGAAGTAAAAATTGAATTTCTTACTGCAAGGGGACTTATCACAATAACCATTTAATTATTGTTATCCATGACTTCAGACAAAAGATGTTCTGTTTTCGGCCTGTCTGTGTGTATATAGTGATGCCGCGAGACGAGTCAAAATGTGTCTCTTATCTCGTCTCGACATAATCTCGTCTTCGCACCATTCAATCTCGCCACTCGAGACGAGACAAGAATATAGGTTTTGAGACGAAAGAAGATTCTCGTCTCGGTTTTAATAAAATAAACCATCAGCTTATAGATATAGTGACATAATTTTATTCATTTCTGTCAAAGGATTTACTAAAAGGATTGGTTTTACTAAAACTTTGTATCGCAAAAATTGACCGAGTTTAGTATTGTTTTGTCTTTCTTGTTTTTTTTTCGTGATTAATTTTAGATATTTTGCATCTCTAATTAATTTTTAATATATTTTATTAATATTTATAATAATAATACCAATTTTTAAACTACATGATGTACACAGTTTTTTATATATTTTCAACGGGCTCTACACTCTTTTTTCAAGGTGCGCCACGATTTGCTAAAAAAAAAGTTTTAAATGAAACACCCTGTATATTACTGCTTCATTATGTGGGGTTTGATTTTCGAGAAGATTGACAAAAAATCTGTCATAATAGGCAATGTATTAAATTTGTTAGAACTGTTCTGTCTCCTTCTAACACACTTCAGCTTATAGCTGGATTTTTAACAATTGTATCGGTTATTTTTGAAAATAAAGGCATCAGACTTGGTATATTTATAATCAGTAATAAGAGAAGTATGTAATGAAACCATATCAGACCAACAAACCATATCAACATCTAAATTAACAAAGTCGATGGTAACTTTTTCCACTGGACATTTTTTTACAAGCCTGGCGTCTCAGTTAAAAACTTAAAACTTTTGTTTTTCTCTATTTTTTAAAATACAAACTGTTGCAGAGAAAAAACACAGGTCCAAAACAGAACTTCCTTTTTTTGAAGTCGATTAAAAGTGAAAACAAGAAAAGAAGTAAGATAAAAGTAAGCAAGAATAACTAACAAATCAGTTGTTGATGTATTAGTCTCGATATTAAGTTTTTAAAAAGCATAATTTCTAAAGAGAAAGCTACTAATATCAAATACATGGGTTTTCTTATTTAGAACCTAGTAAAAAAATTTCAGTTTCACACCAACTTTTACGTAAAACTTTAAGGTCATTTTAAATTTTATTTTTCTACTTTTTGAGAGCTTTTTTGAAGTATTCTTTTCACTTTTTATTTTGTACTTTTATACTATCTTACCTCTATGTTGTATGCTACTGATGGTATGGTTGTTAATATCTTAGTGATTTTTTCGTATTCATCGTGAACGGCACCTCCAAAAATACAGACAGATGTTACTCTGAGAATCAGAAGGAAAAATGACACGTAGAAATAAACCTTCTGGAAAGTATCTTCAATGGGACGTAAGCTGCTGAACAGTTGAGATAGGATGTGGTACATGTTAGCAAAGTACGATATTATTATGAACCAGCACAAGTGTTTGTTGATGATATCGCATAGCTTTGAGAGTTTTATGTAATTTTCTCTGATTGTTCGCCAGATATGTTCGTCGGATACCTAAAATATAAAAGTTTATTAAAAAAACCCCAATTTTTATAATTTTTATTTTATTTGGTACTTAAAATAAGGGTGACTTTGTATGAGATTGTTTATTCCAAAAATTTGTAGTTTTCAAAATATTGACAATTTAACATTGTTTATTGTAAAAATACCGTACGGCTTCTAGGTTTTGTTATTAGTTGGCCATGTCGTGGAGGCGGTGCGAAAACAATACCAATAGAGTATTATAGAAACGTCATATTTTTTGTAGTTTGACAAATACCTACTAAAATAATTAATTATTATAAGTAATTATAGTTATTAAATTAATAGGGATGCCAAGGCGATTAAATTATACATACGAGGATTATTTGAATTTGTTTATTATCTATGGTGAATGTAACAAAGTTTTAACAAGAACATGCCAGATATTTGCTGATAGATATCCAGATAAACAGAAACCGTCACCGAACAGAGTTAAGCAAAAATTAATAATAGGAGACCATTCTTGATGATGAAAATGTCTAGATTGCAATTCTGGGATGTTTTTCGGCATATCCAATGATATCCCTAAGACACACGGCAAGACTGAGTACATAGAATTCTGTTGAAACATAACTTCCACCCTTATTTGATATCATTGGTTCAACATCTAAAAGAAATATTGCCCAAAAAGATTGCGGTTTTGCGACTTTATTTTAACCATGATACAAGATGGCCGTCGAGTTTTGAACAACATAGTTTGGATCGATGAAGCAAAATTTACGAAAAATGACCTTTTTAACAGACACAGTTCCCCTTTTTGGAGTGATTCAAATCCTCATGCAGTATGATCGCGGAACTTCCAAGAATCCTGGCAATTTAGTGTATTTTGTGCCATAAGGAATGACAGAATAGAAAAACTGCTTTTTTATGTAGAGAATTTGAATGGTAAGTTATTATTAACACAATGCTTATTTAAAATAATGTGTATAAACTTTTGTAAGAAAAAGATATCTGAATATTCTAGAAGACTTAGACAATGATTATAAGTTCCCCACCACACAGAACCGTTCCAGTTACCAACTTTTTACAAGCCACATTTTATGACAAGTGGATTGACAACAACGGGCCTTTCCTGTGGCTTTCTCGTTCCCCCGACCTGATTGTCTTAGACTATTTTATGTAGGGACCGATAAAAATTAAAATAAACACACATCGTTTATTTTAATCCAGTAATAACGAACTGTAAGGTGAGGGTAAGGGACACCTTCTAAAGTTTATCTCCCGATTTAGTTAGAGCGGCCACCCATGAGGGATTTATTCGGAGATGCGAGAAATGTTTGAAAGTTCAAGTTGGAACACTGCTCGGTGACAGTTCTCGATATCTATCAGCAACTATCTAGCATGTTCTTGTTAAAGATAATAAACAAATTTAAATAATCCTCGTGTGTATAATTTAACCGCCCCGGCATGATTATTAATTCGATAATTAAAATTACTTACAATAATTAATTATTATAGGTGCCAAACGACAATAAATATGACGTTTCTATAGTACTCAATGTTGTTGTTTTCGCCACGCCTCCCTTTCATGGCTAACTAATAACAAAACTTAGAAGCCGCATGGCATTTGTACAATAAAAAAATGGTCAAATTTCGAAAAGCACAAATTTTTGAAATAGACAATTTCATACAGTCACCTTATTTTAAGTGCTAAATAAGATAAAATTATAAAAACTTTGGGTTTTTATTTAAAAAAAAAGTTAATAATAACGATTATTATAAAAATCAGCACAGCCTACTAAGATCCCCTTCGACAAGGAAACCAACCGCAAATATAAGAAGATATTGATAGTTATGTTCAGACCTGCAAACGTCATTTTTGATATAAAATTCAAAATATCTCAAAAACGGTTGAACATAGGTATAAGATATTAGGATATTATGCAAAAAACATACCTAGAATTTTCCAAGGAATCCAAAAAGGCGATAATATATAGAGTATTCCATTTAAAATAAGAAAGTTGACATCTACTTCCAGTATAACCGGAAGTGCCGCCATCTTGAAATTATTTTAGCCGAATTCCTTCCATTGACTTTAGATAACTGTCAGATTTTCAAAATTTTCTAAAGCCTCCTTTCCGAGAAATCGATCGCCAAAGTTCGTCGAGGAACACCCTATATATATATATATATATATATATATATATATATATATATATATATATATATATATATATATATATATATATATATATATATATATATATATATATATATATATATATATATATATATATATATATATATATATATATTTATATCGTCGTCTATTGCTAATTTTCTTATTAACGCAGCTATGGAACTTGTTAAATTAGAATTTTGATTTTGAAATGAATTTACGTTTGCTAAAATTGAAATTTTTATACAGTTTATAGCAAAAAAATTAAGTAACTAAAGTTGACACATTGCCATTATTTGAGGCTTGAGTGAAAAACTATTCACAATATTTTGGAGAAACATAAATTTGTAAAAATAAAATTACGTATTATTATGATCCAAATTTGTACGCTTAATGGTATGTTTATTAGAAAAAACAGTTACTACTTGAGCCAGAAAAATTTGTAATCAACGTTGTTACTTTTAGTGACAGACAACGTTGTTACTTTTAGTGTATGGCAGGGCTTGATTGGCTCAAGAATAATTACTAGTAGTGGGTTTTACCAGTTTTCTGTTACAAATGCATGTTACATTGAAATATTAATAACCATAGTTACAGAGAATTTTTAGATAGTCAATCAACGTAATGGTACATCCATCCGTGATGTTTAAACTTAGTCTATTCGCTCGTCCCCTTCGTTGCCAAACCTAAATCACGCAGACTTTTTTGGATTTCTTTAAATATGTAATAAATACGTCTAATTCAATAAAAAAATTTTTTCGTTGTAGGTTTTTATAAAAATGTTCGTTTTATGTTTTATACAGAATGTGTGAGAAATGCACCTTACCTCAGTTCTTGACATATAGTTTAACTTCTTTGATATCTGCTGTAGTCTAAATTTAAAGCACATTGCTATGAGTATTATGAATACGTCTAGAAAGGACCATATAAAAGTTTTCTGTATAATTAAGGCCTGAAAGAAAATAGTATCGCTGATAAATCTTATAATATATACCATTGTTTATATCTGTAATAGATTGTACATTTGTAATGATTAACTGTAACTAAATAATATAGAAATAATATTTATAAAACATTTTATAAAAAAACCGACTCGAAAAAGTAAAAAATAATATTTAATTCCATATTGAAAGTATGACTTTATAAAGTTGACATCAAACTAATACCTAATTCCTAAAATCATCATAAAAAAGACACGTATGTACTTTTGAATGATTTTATAGGATAAAATATTATATTCTATTTTACGTTTTTTAATTCGCTTTTCTTTTTTTAAAAAATATTTCACACAACTTTCACACATTACATTCCTCTAGGCCTAAACCTAGGATGATTTTAATAAAGTAAACAAGTATAACTTGGGTTCACTGCACGTAGTTTTTTTTCTAGAATCAGGGTATTAATATATTATACAGAAAGCTTTATCTAAACATATTTATAGAAAATCATTAACGCAAACTGTCAGAAATTAAAATAATTTGTCGAATTGAACTTCGTGTCTGTAAAAACTCCAAAAACCATATAAAACACGATATTCAACCCATCTCCTTTGCACTTCAATGCACTGAATGTAGTCATTTAATATTACCAACATTCAGGTCATTCATTCATTCATAGGGTCCCAAAAATCATGAACCATTATACCGACAAGCCTATATATATATATATATATATATATATATATATATATATATATATATATATATAAATATATATATATAGTATCGCACGGCAAACCAGTAAAATTGAAGGCCTACGCATATCGCGCTTGTGTTTTTAACTTATACATCTATACACTTCTACTTATTGCTACTAGATGTTCAAATAACAAGCCTCACACTAATACCCATAGATGACACCTCTTTACTCGTTGGGTTAATTTCTTACTGCCTTTAATTTTCATCGTATATATTCAAATTGCCATTGAATGTTTTCCGTCATCTCTACCATATGGCTGCATTGACCTAATGATTTCCAAAAGGGCGAAACGTCGCCAGTTGTGTCGGTAGAGATGATGAAAAACGTTTAAAGGCTTGTCGGTATAATGGTCCATGATTTTTGGACCCTATTCCTGAATTAGCTTATTCAAATGCAGCATTACTATTTAACCGAGTGGCCGTTAAACTTCCCACTAATTTATCTAATAGACAAAATTTTAATAAGTTTATTATATTTTCCGAGAAATGCACATTTTCTACTAATGGAACTGTAGTATCCCAGCACGTCAGGTACTGGTCTCGAGAAAACCACGAATTTAGAATAATGAGGCGAAGACAATATTATACAAAAGTGAACGTGTGGTACGCGATATCTGTCCATGACATTATAGGCCCATATTTCTACGATAACACCTGCAATAGAATATCGTACTTAGAAATGATGGATATTTTTTAGCAATGAACTTGGCCGTTAAACCTTCGCCAAAAAAATGTATTTTCAACGGGATGGTTGTCCAGCACATGACGCTCGTGAAGTAACAGAATGGCTTGAGCGTAAATTGGAAGATACGGCCCTTTTCTGTGGCCCTAACTCAACTGTGGCCGACATGTTTCCATGGGATCGATTAAAACAAATTGTTTATGCTGCTCCAATACCAAATAATATTGAAGTCCTAAAAGGCAGGATTACCCAGGCTATCCATTCCATATCCCAGCAAGAAATCAGACATTCCTTCAGATACCTGAAGAATTTAGAAAAATGTCTTGAATATGGTGGTAGAATTTTTATATTTTTAGTTTAATTCTTTTTAGCTAGATTAAATGTTTGCATTATTTAAAAATTACAGGAGAATTAATCTATTTTCTATAGATATATCATGAATGCTTTTAGACTAATTGCAAAACATATAAAACTTATCTTATTTGCAAAACAGCATATTATTATCGCTTTGTTTCTAGAACTTAAATATATAAATAATGTCTAACAAGGCTAGTTTTCATTTAATGGAAAAGTAAATAAGCATAATTGCCGGATAATGGATATACTACCTACCGTTTACTTTCAGCTAGATGAACCTACTTCCCATTATGCGTTTATAACCAGAGATTCTCTTAATATGGTTTTTGGAAACAAATTAATACAAAGATCGGGTCCTATTTTATGAGCTCCTCGATAGTCAGACCTAAAGGTTTCACACTTTTTTCTGGCGTTATGTGAACGGCCGTTTTTCCAAATATTGGACGAATTAAAAATTAACATTAGATTCGACGTGATTGAAAATTGTGAGTTAAGTTAATGCTCCAAAACTGCGTTACCGTTGTTGTTATTATTTATTTAACTCTTAATATATAATATAATGGTCTAATGGTAAAATTAAAAGATAATATTTTAACATGTGATACATAAATATATAAATTATGTATACTTACATTGAAAAATACTCCTAACCATATTTGGAAAGGAATATAAACAAATATTTCAGAGAATACATGATGAACAAAATAATCATATGCTACTTCATATGAGCTGTTGGGATGTTTCTTTATACTTATTAAAACTGGCTTCACTGTCACCATTGTATGTTCAACTATAATAATAATAATAATAGCCATAATATTAATACTAATAATGCAATCACTGACCGAATGGACAAAAGGAGTGCAAATGCCCTAGGGCAGAAATCATAATAATAATAATATGTTTAGTCTAATTTTTAACTTCTACATTTAATTACTTACACCACTTCAAAAGATGTAATAGACTGCCAAATTAGTATAGAATATATTATATATATCTACGTTTAAAGTAATTATAATTAAAGTTACTTACTCAGTGCTAATCCCAAAATTGAAATAGAGATTAGGGTCAGTTTTCTCTTTAAATTTATCGATAATTCATAACTTCTCATAGCAACTTCTACAACATGCCATTCTTTAACAAATGCTGGCCATTGCTTTGCCAAATTCAGGAATAATATTGATAGCAATATGCCTTCAAAGTGGAAAAATAATGCATCTACAAATTACCAAAGTGTTTCAAAAAGTTATGCTAAAATTAAATAAGCTGCTTACTTTTCTATATATATATATATATATATATATATACATATATATGTTGATTCGTAGTCCTGCATGGATGGAAAAAAATGATGTGTTTTCATTCCGGGTGTACATCAGTTATATCACTCTCGTTTTGAAAAGAACAATTTTACTGACGTTTCGCCAAAATGGCATTTGGCATGAAGACTGAAAGTGTTAGTGACAGCGGAGCTTCCTTTTATACTCCCACCCTCGGTCAAAGGCTATATCTAAACGATCGTGCTTCATTGTTTATATTTTCGGGACGTTGTTGTAGGACTAATGCCGCTTGATTTTCTGTGGTTTTTGGTTTATATATGATTGATTTCCATACTGCTGGTAACTTTAATGATTCGTCCCTTTTATTTAAATCACCTTGTTTTTCTATTTCTAGTACCCTATATTGGCCATCTCCTTACACCCTTCGAAGTTTATTTTGTGGCCTGTTTCCTGATGATGTAAAAATAAGGCAGATGGTTTTTGTTTATTTCTGGTGCTTATGAGTTTATGTTCTTCTACTCTTGCTGATATTCGTCTGTTTGTTTGCCCAACATACGACTTTTCACATTCCTGGCACGGGATGCTATATACTCCTTGGTTTTCCAATTTTATTTTATCTTTTGAATTTCCAAGTAGTTTACCTATGGTTGTTTGTGGCTTATGAATTGTTTGTATATTGTGTTTTCTAAGAATCCTGCCAATACGGTCTGTGGTACCTTTTACATATGGTAGGACTACTTGTTGTCTTCCGGGTTGATAATCTCTGCTGTTTGTTCGGGAACCCTGTTTATTAATGGCTTTATCTATGGCACGCTTTATGTAACCGTTTTTATTTAAAGCACTAGATATTATATTAAGTTCATCAGTCTCGTTTGTGTATTAGTTAATCTCATTCTGACAGATATTTGAATGCTGGATCACATCACCATCTAGCACAAATTTAAGCCGTGTCCAATACCCTCATATCTAGATCCGTGCGATTGACATTGAAAGAATCATTGTTAAATATCAGCAAGCTTGGTAAAGATCTGCTGAAAGGACATCGTTGCCATTAAATGAAGTTTTGAACTTATTGGAACGTTGTCTACGTAATTCTTACTTTCAGGTTAAAGGTAAGTTCTACGCTCATGAGAAGTCGTTTATACTTACATGTGTAGTTTGAAAATGACGTTATAGAGACGGTGAGTTTTAAACCTATAATTTAATTAAGATATATGTTAACGACACTTATATTATATCGAACAAGAGTACAGAATAGGACTTTAACCAGTTGAATCATTCTGGGGCAAAAAATTAAGACGTGAGAGGATATGACAAAAAGAAATTTTTTAAAAAGCCACAGCAATAAAGACAAAAGGCTTCAACTACCTGTCGTCCAGAGATGACTAAAAAGTGGGGTTCTAGGAATCAAGTAAGAAGATCATTTATATAGTTTAGAACAACAAGCTTAGAGACACTATTTACATATATCTTTTTTTCAAAAAGTGTAATTAAAGTTAGGTATTTATTTTTACCTGACTGTGACGGCAGTTCATGATTTTCGTGATGACTTCCAAAACATAACAACTTTGAATTGAAATGATGTTGGGGAGGTTGATTTTCTTGGAGACTAACTTAATAGCAAAATAAATTTTAATCACTTTAATATTCGTAGGCTCATTACGACAATTTGATCGTCTTCTTTTAAGCCGTGAGCTTACAGGACAGTCTAACAGCTTTCGGCAGCCCCACTTACAAATTTGTCTTCTGGTTCTTGAACAATATTTACGAATTTGCTAAAATTTCAAACAAAAGAACTAATTTTGTCCTGCAATGACTGGATAATCTGTGAAAGGAGTTTGAACAGTCCCCAATCAGCATTTTTAGTCACTGTTACGTATGGCTGAATATACAAAAAAACTTTAAAGTTGCAGCAAATACTGGTAGGTGGAACCGTTTAGGGATCGTTTAGACACCACGCTATTACCAAAATGGGGAATGATTTAATGGTTAATGGTAACGTTGATGTATGTTCCGGTATTAGTTTGACAGCGTTATTGCACCCAAAGTACGTAGTAATATTCACCAATAAGGGACTTCTCCCATGATGTTCAGTTTTCTGTGATTATTATTATATGTCTCCGTGTTCTCTATACAAAGTAAAACATGGCGATGTAATTTTATAGAAAACATGGCGGATATTAAGTAAAACTAGTTTAAAGTTCCTTTGAGTCCTTCAAAGTTGAATTTATTTAACATGAATGGAAATGCCTACGATCTGTTACCTTAAAATGTTACTACTAAATTCCTATACAGTGGCTATTTAGTAATGCTTACTTTAAAGTTCAGTTGTCGCAGCAATCACCATTTTTTTACTATACAGTTGTGATCTCATTTTGGTAGTTACATAGACGTAGTGGGCATACCAGGGGCGTGCGGCGAAATTTTAAAAAAGGGAAGCAATTTTTAGAAACTTACCTATCTGTAATGTAATTCGATTCTTCGATTATTTTTTGCAAATTCGTCAATGACGTCGTCATAAAAACGTCGATGCTCCGACATATTTTGGAGAAGTTTATTTTCAATGGACAACAGCGATGTATGCGAAAGTCTCTCCTGCCCCGTTGAATTTCTCACGAAATTTTTTATACGTTTAAGTGCTGAAAAATTGCCTTCTATTGATGAACTTGTGGCAGGTATTGTCAATACTAATTCACACAATTTCGACACTCCGGTGTAGGCATTTTCCAGCTCCTTGTCTTTTAAAAATTGCATTAGTTCCTTAGCGTTATTTTTGCGCTAATGTCATCAGTTTCGTAAATCACTTTTAGTTCAGATCGCAGTAACACTCGGTCGAAGAACTGGCTTTAATGAAGAAGAAGAGATTTAAACGCATCTTCTGGAAAAGTTTTTCCTTTAAATGCATCAAAATTGCAGAGCTCGAGGAATTTAAAATCATTTAAACCGTTAAATCTATAGTTTATTGGTTGCAGAATTTGATCGATTATTTCATAAAAGAGGCATCTGTATGATGTTTGAACATCTCCGACCTTGTCTGTTCGAAGACGCTTGGCTTGTGGCTCTACATTTAACATCATCGTTTTCTCCCAAAATAGGTCAAAGTCATCTCTTTTTGGCTTATTCTCTTATTGGTTATCCTTGGCTCCATTTTGAGAAAAAAACTTCGTATGAACATATGTCTTAAAGGTCTTAAGTATAGAGTGCTAAAGTTTTAAGGTAAAAAATTGTTTTTTCAGATATTTGCGAAACTACTCTAGATATTTTTGTGAAACTTGGTACGCAGCTTGTACCAATCAGAGGCATTTTCTGGCGTACAATTTATATTTTTATTCTTGCCAGTGGCGTTCGTGCGGGATTTGCACTGAATCATTTTAAAGTGATACGTCACTGCTTTTTCCTAAAATAAAAATTTGTTTTAAAATCCTCATTCCATTTGGGTAAATATGGTTTCTTTATTTTTTTACGTTTTACGTAGGGTTTTTGAAAAAAAAATTATTAATTTGCACGTTGTTATTAAATTGGGTTTTATCAAGGATTAAAAATATATCGAGTAGGTAAGAAGCAGATTTTTTTTTTGTAAACATAAATATTTTTATTAGATGTCTACCTAGTCCAGTTGTAACGTATTTAAGTCATTAAAATTAAAAAAACATGGTCTATTTTACGAATTTTGAGTTTGCAGATATGCATTACATATATGGGTTTGCTGATGGCAACGCATTGGAAGTCAGGCGGTTTATGAAGATCGCTTTCAAAATAGATATATTCCGGATAAAAGAATATTTTCAAACATTCATAGACGGTTGTGCGAAAAGGGAAGTTTTGAACCAGACAATCATAAAAAAACAATACAACGTACTGTAAAAACGCCAAAAATTGAGGAAGCGATTTTGAATTTAGTGGAAGAAGATCCTGGATTAAGTACATGCAAAATTGGGAACAATTTGGATATCTCACATATTCTTGTTTGGAAATTTCTCCATATCCAACGGATTCATGCTAGACTCCCTTGCGACTTTCCATTACGGATGAACTTTTGTCATCGGTTTGCTTAAAATGTGTATGAAAATCTATTATTTGATACTGAAATTTTATTCACCGATGAAGCAAATTTTTCCAGCCATCCAAAAATTTCATTTTAGGGCTGCAGAAAACCCACATGCAATCTTGGAATCCCGTCACCAGGAGCAGTTTTCCGTTAATGTATGAGCTGAAATGTGCGACGATTATTTAATTAGTCTACATTTTCCTCATAAGAAGTTGAATGGGCAAAATTACCGATAGTTTCTCGAAGAAGAGTTGCCAGCATTGATGGAAGATGTTCCATTTTAATAAGAAATGGATTGCAATTTATGTACGTGAATACTTAAACCAATATTACAATAATCGCTGGATAGGTCGCGGAGGGCCACAGGCATGACCACCTAGATCCCTGGACTCCAACGGGGACATCTTAAAACAATAATTTACAGCACACCAATTTTTACTGAAGAGCAGTTAAAAAATCGCATTAGATTTCCTTCTGAAAATATTAGCAACACTCTGTAAATTTTCCAAAGAGTACGTGAGTCTATGAGAAAAAGAGCAGAAGGATGCATATTTGCAGGAGGTGGACATTTTCAACGTCTGATTTAATTTATTTCTTTGTGCGTTCTGGGTAATTTTGTATTACTATTCCAAAATGTATTAAGATTACTTCAATTTTATAATGTTACCATCCAAAAATTATTCTCTTGAATATAAATTATTGTTTAAAGTTACATGAATTGCTTTTTTCGTAAGTGGTCTAGCGAAATGCAAATGCATGAATTTTTATTCGAAAACCCTACATAAAACGTAAAAGAATAAGGAGACCAGATTTCCTCAAAAAGGAATGTGGATTTCAAAAATAATTTTTATTTTAAGAAAAACCAATGGAGTTTCACTTTCCTCTTTAAAATCATTCAGTGTAAATCCCGCACGAACACCACTGTCAAGAATAAAAAAATCATGTATGCCAGAAAACGCCTCTGGATGCATAAAAGTTGCATACCAAGTTTCACACAAATATCTAAAGTGGTTTCGTAGATATTTGAAAAAAACTTTAGCACCCTGTAGTTCAAAAGTTAAGACTTCTAGGACGTATGTTCGTACGACATTTTTTTTTTAAATGGACCTAAGAATAATCTCCTTAAATATTAGCATGTTATTAAGAAACACCCTGTATATTGACGTAGTTTTAGACTTATCTCTTAGAATATAATTGATAATGATCAGAGATACGTCTCTGATAAAAGCGTTCTGAAAAATTTAAATGAAAAAATTGTAAGTCCGACAAGTGACTTTTTATCTAAATTTTCCGTTGTCTACAGTATTCAGACATATTTACACAATATAAAGTTTATGTAAAAAAAAACTAACACAGTTGTGGAGGATTAGGGTAATTGACTTACTTAAAATTAACATCTTTTCAATTCTTCTGTTGACACAATAACAAATAAACTGTATAATATAACCAGATAAACATAGTAGGGAAAGTGCTACTCTCCAAGACACCCATCTAAATCTTAAACTTCGATAATTTAAACCGGTTATTCCTAAAATAAAGGTAAAATATTAGTCAAATAAGGTTATTATCGATCATTTTCAAAGTTAAGTAAGGTCCAGTATGGCCAGTGTTTAACGGATGGGTAAGAGAACTTTACAGGATATTTTATAATTATAAGATAATAAATTGCAGGAAAAAATTGTAGTGATTAAAACCGACGATAGGGATATCATGGTCTAGAGAAGGCGCGGAAGAAGTACGGGACACGAAAGAAAACCGGGCGGTCTTTAAAATAAAGGTTCATAGTCTTAAGCAAGCAGAAAAGTAAAATTTACGTACGCAAATAAATTTTATGTTATTTTATTTGTTGTAATAGTTTGCCGCTTCACCTATAAAGTGCGTCAGCTAAGCGGTACGGAAAATCGAGGATTTAGTAAATTTCGCACTGGTCAACTTGCAATTGGGATGTGCCTAGAGTCTCCATGCACTTGCCGCTAGAAGGTTCTAGCTATTTCCAGTGGCGCCTATACATTTCGAGCATTTGTTTTCATTCCTATAAATATAAATGCGTTGCGTTGAATTTCAATTATTATTTCGAAGTAACGATGGCGTGCAAAAGAGGAAAAACAATTCGAAGCGGTGCACGTGAAGTTATTGCGAGCGTTATAGAGGCCTGTACTAGAGAAGATGAATTTGACTATTCCAATTCAAAATCGAACAGAACGCGCTGCGTTTTACACTGGTGTTTTGGAAAGTAGTGTAAGAAAAATTCCAAGAGAACATAATGATCGCTCATGTTCTACTTCACCTTTAAAATCTTCTGGTAAAAGAAGACCCCGATTATCATACAAAGATAAAATTGACGATGGTGATTTTCAAGTAATTCGACGAACAATAGAGGATTTTTATATAAACTTGAAGAAGGTTCCGACCTGCAAATCCCTACTTCGTGCTGTAAAGAACAAAATAGATTTTCCGTACGGGTATAAAACCTTAAATCGGCTTTTACGATCAAATGGTTTTGTTTGGTGCAAGTGCCAAAATAAACGAATATTGCTTATTGAGAGACCAAATATTTTTCACTGGCGGGTGAAATATCTATCAACTGTAATGCAATATAGGCAACAAGGACGCAATGTTGTGTATCTAGACGAAACCTGGGTAGATACTGATATGACAGTGAACAAATGCTGACAAAGTGAAAGTGTTACAGGTGTTGTTCAGGGAATCTGCTCTAGTAGTCGCTCTATTATAGTTCATGCTGGTTCAGAAGCCGGATTTGTTCCAGGTGCTGCTTTAGTTTTTCGCTCGGGACTAACAACTGGAGACTATCATGGACAGATGAATAGAGATAATTTTGAAAAGTGGTTGCTCGAGAAGCTTCTACCTAACATTCATCCCAAATCAGTCGTGGTAATGGATAATGCGTCTTATCATTTTCACGTAGAAAATAAAGTGCCAACTAAATACACTACAAAAGCTCATATGATATCGTGGCTTAAATCGAACAATCTTGTATGTGATCCAACATGGAGAAAATATCGATTATATGAAGTAATATCAGCCAACAAGCCTAGAGAAAAAAAGTATAAAATTGACGGTCTTTTACGTAACTTCGGTCATACACCTTTAAGGTTGCCTCCATACATGTGCGACCTCAACCCTATTGAAAATGCATGGGCAGGAGTAAAAAAATATATTCGAGAGCGCAACACTGGTGAATTTTCAATTAAAGATTTGGATGAAATAACATTAGAAGCGATTGAATATGATAATATTGATAGAACCATTAGAATCACAGCAGTCAACCTCAAAACTGGCTTAGTTTTTTTTCATATATTTTATAAAATTGTTCATAAAGTAGCTGTCAATAAACTGCTTCAAAATAATTAATTTTCTGTTCAATACCGGGTGTCAAAAAATATCTAATATTGTAATTAATATTTGAAAAACTACACAACTCATATTTTTCCAAAATGAACACATCAATGTAGTTATAGTAGGGGAGCCAGAACTGATTTCAGTGAGCAAGATTTATCAAAATTTTAACTTATGCTGTTCGACTTTGGGCTATTCGGGTATGCCAAAAGTGACCGTTTGTCATATTACTTTGTACAGGGGGCGTCATTGTGAAGTACTAGACAGGGCGTTTCCTAATTGCGTGCTAATGTTAAAGGGAGGTGATTCTTGGACCTTTTTAAGAAAAAAGTTTAATATGAAAGTCTTAACTTTGAAGATATAGGGTTTTAAAAAAACATTTTGTTTAAATCCTAATTGTGATGCTATTATAGATAAATAATTGTGTGAAATTTGATACATGTCTTTTATGCATAAAAGGGCATTTTTTATTAACAATCAATTTTTGAAATTTCTACCAGTGGCGTGCATATGTAATTAACCTGGTTTAATCCGTACGGTCCTTAATGCATAGAAAGGGATGAAAAAAAAATGTTTTCTTTTTAAACTTTACCATCCTGTATCTCAAAAGTTAAGACTTTTAGGTCATAAAAACAACCCCTTTAACATCAGCACGCAATTAGGAAACGCCCTGTATGGTACTTCACAATGACGGCCCCTGTATAAAGTAATATGACAAACGGAGACAGATGGACACTTTTGGCATACCCGAGTAGCCCAAAGTCGAAACTGCATAAATTAAAATTTTGATAAATCTCCTTCACTGGATCTGATGCTGGCTGCCCTTGTAAAATCTGAACTCGTAAATCGGCTATCACTATACTGGGTGGTCCAATAATAGTGGACGTAGGCAGTAGCCCGGGAACCGTTAATGACAGAACTCAAGAAAAAATATATTTGTAGGTAAATCGATCAAGAAAAATCAAAATTAAATCATTTTAAAATTCGAAAGTTCGCCGTTTTTACAACACAAAAGAGATATAGTAGTGCGGTACACGAAAGAAAACAGACAAATATAGATAAAGGTTCATTAAGCAGAGTTACATTTTTTAATTATCTGAAGTGCGTATAGTCCAAAAGGAGTGTCATATTATTTAAAGAATGACGGGACACCACTGGTTTAAAGAGATTTCTTGGCCGACCTTCCTAAACCGATTGACTCCGCCCGGTTTTCTTTCGTGTCCCGCACGTTACTACACATAGCTATATTATAAAGTGTTTGGTTAATAAAGCCATTAATAATGCATATACTTTTGATCTTCTTGATCTGTTGATAATGAAGTAATATTTTGCAAGTGACTAATGCCAAAGCGTATTTTTTAGTCACTATTTAATAGTCTCCGACTCTCAGCTTTAAATTCTCTTGAAGTTCAGGTCTACTCTTCGTTCTTTAGAATTGAAAAAATGCTGAATGACACGTTCGTTAAAATTGCACGTACATTCCTTTTATAAACGATTTCTCGATACTTAACATTGCTAAAGCAGATAGTTTATCTTGGCCCAACTCCTCAACAAAATTTATAAGCCCTCGAAAAACTCCTTTATTTTCAGACAAAGCCGTTTCATCATAGCCACGTAGTGCCAGCTCGAATGCCCCACAAAATTTTACACAATCTATAATTTTGTTTAAAATATAAGGATTTTTGGATACATTTTCATTAAAATCTCTAAGGGATTTTCTATAAGCTGTGTCTAGCTGAGTGCGAATATCAACACTTCCGACCGTAGCAGTTCACCGAACATTTCATGTGATCTGCAGAAAACGCATGTTTTTTTATTTTGTCCTTTAAGTGTTTTAAGTCTTTAACACCGGCTTTGCACAACAAACAAACATAACAGTAAAATGAGTTAGAGACTTCACAACCATATATCCAGATAGATAAATCGTACATACATTTGCGAAAGTTTCGATAAACCTCTTTGTTTTTGTCTCTACTAGTTTGTCGTATACCAAGGTCTGGCAAATTGCGACCACTTACCTTGAATTCGGTTATTTTCTCAAAAATAGGTTTGTTAGCACTCTTTAGTTGTTAAATTTTTTGCACTACTGACATTTTATTTCATCTACATTCACAACTCAAACGTAGACCACCTTGAATTCGGTTATTTTCTCAAAATTAAGTTCGTAAGCACTTTTTAGTTGTTTATTTGTTTGCACTAGTCACTACCAACATTTTATTTCATTTATATTTTCAACTCACAGATGGATCATAAAAATAAAAAAATATATATAAAATATAACTGTTTTTTGTAATAAATTGTTATAAATCAATTTTCATTGATTAATAACGTCCGAAACAATATCGAGTTAGAATATCGACCGCGCGACCTCTGAACAACTGAACTTCCGCATGCCGACGTGATGCCGCGACCGATCGATCGAATTATGAGAAAAGACCGGCTGACCGGCTGATGACCAAAATCGCGATTTCATATTCCATTTGCTATCACGTTCGGCTGCCGCTCGGTAGCTGTGAAATCTTCAGGTACTTTAGTCAAGTTTTAAGGTAATCAGGGCAATTCCGACTGCCCAGCCAGCTAGCTAAGTATAGCGTATTTTATTATGCCTAAGGAACGCAACGAGACCATTCGAACCGCCGCACATAGGTCATTTTCGCTAATTTAGGCGGTAATAAATAATACATGTAAAAACTGTGACTATTTTTTTTGCAAATTTCGTTCAGTTTTTCATACAAAGATTTATTTCTATAAATTATTGTGTTTTAACTAATTTTATGCATGTACAGGGTGTTTTACCAAAATTTCTTATTACTATTTTTTCTCAAAAATTATAATATTTTGATGGACTGTAGTTGTTTTCTTTTTTGACATATTAGACTCAAACAAACAGCATTTTCTTGTTTTTTTTTTGATTTATTTAAGATTTAGGTATCCTGATTTAAAAATAAACCGGAACACTAACAATTCAATAACGATCACATAGGTCATTATTCAAATGTTTAGTAAATCGAAATACTCTAAAAACATTATTTTACTTAAAAATATCTTTGAAATACCAAATTAAAAAAAAACAATTTTTTTATCAAACTACACTAGACAAGAAAAAGAAACTAAATCCCTTATAACAAAAAAAATATTGTGAGAAAAGCATCGACCATTTTTGTTTCTATTAACTAGAAAAGTTTATTGTATATGTAAAAGTTTATGTAACAAATAAAGTACTGAAATAACTAAACATCACTGTCAGAGTCATCATCGTCACTACTAAGAGACATATGCTGGTGATCTTCATTATTTTGTCCTAGTTCTGATGCCTGTAAATTAGGTTCTCGAAGCAAATTAATAACTTCTTCGATAAGTGGTTCCTTATTTGAACGTGCTCCCACACATTTGGACAAAGAGGAAATATATGGATCAGATGATATTAATAGTCTGCACAATACATCTTTCATAGTTTCTTCCCGTGAAAACTTCCTTGAGAAACACTCCCTATATTTTCTGAAGTCTTTATTGCGAGACTCTAGTGCTTCCTCCGAAAACATTCCAATAGGTAGAGGTGCTGCTTTTATTATTTGCGGACCATGTATAAGCAATCTATGAAGACTCGCTGGCATATAATACCATGAATAAAGTCTAACAAAAAGCATTGCTGTTGTTTTACAATACTCAGCAAATATTTCCAAATTAATTTCATATCCCGAACACATGGTTGTTAAAATAACATATAGACGTTTCAGAAAATCTTTGTCTAGACCTAAAAATAATTTTTTGGAAAAAGAAAACCAATGAAAGAAAAACGGACTTACCTGTAATATTGGATGTGACAGAATAATTTCTAAAAAATCTCCGGGCAGTATTCCCGTCATTGGTGGTGCCATAACCCTGTTTGGGAGTATCAACTAGCAAATTTAGATTTTGTCTTAATTCTTTTATGATGTAGTCTTTTCTCTCTTTCAGAATATTTTTTTCATTTGCATCCCGAACCTGCCATTTTTTTAGTGGAATTCTATAAGAAATGTGCAAAAAACATTCTAGACTTCTTATCCACGCATGTAATGTGGAGATACCATATTCGTAGAGGTTTTCATTTACAGGAAGGCTCATGACTTTATCTAGATTGTTCATCTGTCTCGGGGTTGCACCGCATATCCCGCAAGTTTGAGTTGACGAATTACTAATTACGCTAAACATTTTACCATCTATCATTGTCAATTTAAAAGAATGATGGATGTGAATATTTTGTTGGTCGATTATAGTGTCTTCAATATTTTGTATTTGCTGTTCTATGTATGAGATTTCACGTTTTGCTATTTCCGGTGTTTCCTTTTCAAATATTAATTTAATTGGTCGACAATATCGCGTAGAAGAGGTACGGGGATTTTGCCATACTATGTTTCCATTTTCTGCAGTCATCTGGAGTGGAACAATGCAAACAGAGAATAAATAAAAATCTGATTTTGATTGGGTATTATTGTCATCAGTAAACTGCTGTTTATACATGGAATGACCAGCGCTTCCATCGCAACCCCACTTATACATTATTGTAAATTTTGTAGGAAGATCATGTTTGAATATTGATATAATGTCATTCTGTGTTAGTACTAGTCTTTGCGCGGTTTGGTTAACAAGAGCCTGTAGATTTACCTCAGCAAATACGTCCTTGATTGTAATGTTATTTTCAGTTGGATAACATTCCTTTTTAGCCTTAAGGAGAATGTTGTAGTTAGGATAAATATTACAGTTTCGCGACTTTGCTCCCTTTTGCATTAAAATATAAGAATTTTTTGTCAGTCGTGCATCAATAAACAAAGCAAGAGCTTCTTCAGGGGTGTACTTTATAGGCTTCACATCTGAGGGGCCGCTTATTGCCTTTTTGATTTTTGTAGCTCTTTCGGGAGAATTTTCAGAGACTTCTTAGATAATTTTTGAGGCATTTCTTTGGCCTGAAAATTCTAGACTTTTTCTAGCAGCGAATGTAATTTCTGCGTTGGAATAGTTCTGTAGTAATGGCATTATTCTTTGCTTTTTCCGTTGATTGCCAAGATTTGTGAAAGGCTTGCAAGGTCTACCTTTGCTTAATCCGGGCTCTTTTTCCTGTTGATTTTGGTCAATAAATTTAATTGAGCCATTTAACCACTCTCGGTGCCTTGTTTCAAAAACCGAACGTGTACGTTTACATTGCCGCCACATATTTGCCACAGAAGAAGTAAAATTTTTTATCATTTTCATAATTTTAAAATGTTGACCCTTGTCAACTTGTTGTCCTAAATTTAGTGTTTCTACAACAAATCGCAAAACAGATGTATTTTTCTCCTCCAAAGAACTGCCTTCACACCAAGCAGAAAACATTAAGGTTTTTTCTATTGACATGGTTCCTAAAAAATATTATACCTTTATGCTCTTGGCACTTCTTGGCAGCTAAATTTATGATAAATTAATTGATAAGAAGATTATAATTATGAAAAAAATGTTTTTGAAATAAATCTATATAAATCTTGAATTAGCAAGCCTTTTAAATGCAGGATTACAGAAAAAAAAGTTAATTTTTCACTATTAAAACATTGTATATTCTTTTCAATACGAATTCTTTTTACAGGAATATTATTATATATTAATAGTAAATCTTACCTTAGATTATAAGAAAATACAACACAACTTCTTAAAATCACTTTGTATTCGTAGCAAAAAAATGTTAAAGTTTATAAATCAACAACCGATTCTTAGCAACGCGAAACAATTGAACAACACTTCGCAGTTGTGGATCTCGCCATGGCCTAAATTAGCGAAAATGACCTATGTGCGCCGGCGCCGCGCACGGCTAATAGTGTAGCGTATTTAACTTTTCCCAAGGTTCGCGTTTTATTACAACTATTAGGAGGGACGGTCAAACGAATAATTTATTTTCTAAAATATTTTTGGGGGGTCATTGACCAGCTACGACGAATTGGAGTTTTTATCAGATTATTGTATAGATATAACAGGAACAAATGAAGGAAAACTAGACATGTGATATATGAATTGATATTAGAATTTAGTGCATAATACAAAAGTAAAATAACTTGAGATTTTTTCGAATTTTTATCCCATCTTGTATATAAATAGTTTCTAACCAAAAAAACATCTTACTAGCTACAACTTTTATATAAAACGTTTTGTTCTAAACCTAATTTAGAAGTTAAGGGGGGCAAGGCATTTATGACCAATAATCCAGCACATATATAAATTCATACATTCTTTATTATAAAAGGAAGGATTCATTGTCGGTTTGCCTAACATTATTGTTCATTTTTAATAATGATTGTATGATGATTACGGCAAGGTATTTTTCTCTTCTTTCACAAGTTTCTGTGAAAAAAATACGTTGGTTGTTTTGAGTATAGTTTCCACTAACAAAAAACAGATTTCCAAATTTAAACGTTTGCAAATTTACCTTCAACGGGCAAAAATCCAAAAATCTGAAGAAGAATTAAATGCTGTTTCATTGCTTCTTGAAAGGAGTTAGGTGTCGAGCAATTTTTATATAAGAGTTTACTAGGAACGTTTGCCTTTTGATTTACTGGAAAATCCAGAATTTCATTGACAGCAACCATATCTAAAACAAAGGTGATATGTAATAATTAAAATACCTTAAATAAATGTATTTTAGTTTTTTTTTGTATTTGCGATTACTCAATTTTTTAACTTTCTAGTACGCACCTGATTCTCGTGGACTTTTCATTTTGTTCTTTTTTATGGCATTTTTAAAAAAATATTTTAATAAAGTCTTGCACAATTTTAATTAAAATTCGGCTAATTATTTTTGACAGAATTGTTATAACATGTTTAGTTATTTAATAAATTAACCGTTTTAAAACTAGTATTAAATATACAGGATCCGTTTATACGCTCTGACTTTGGTAATACATTTTCATATACCACATTTCAATTTTATTGTTCTCGGCATATTGGCAATTGAAAATTAAGATTTTGGCAGGTTCTAAAGTACACTACACAGATCTAAAATATCGACGAAAGGGGGAGGTAGGTCAAAAGCAGGCCGTTTCCGTGGATATACAGCGTTGTAGCCAACCCCGAATGATCATTATACAGTTTCCATAGCCACATAACCCACATTCTTTTCACAGATTCAGATTCGTGTGCCAAACTTTAAATCTAAATGATTCGACTTAAGGTAAGACGAATGGCAAATTTATCTTTGTTTTGTATAGCCCTTCTTATAACATTCAGTTATGATCTAAGTAGAAAAAACTTCTTTCAGTGTTTCAAAAAAAAAAAATGGAAAAAATAATTAATGTCATGTTGAACTGGAAAATGGCACAGTAAGAAAAACGGACCATTAAAAACTAAAATAAGAATGTGCAAAATTTCAATAGTCGGTTTTTAAATGTCAATATCTTGCAAGCAGCTGTCTTTAAGATACATGCTATATAAACAATGTTTTGAATTTTGTGCATATTTCAAGTATGTAATAAAAATGGGTATTCCATTTAAAAGAATTACTATCAATCTCATTGCGTTTAAGCGGATCACTTTTTATATTTGGAAATATTGTTAAAAGAACAACAATTTAATAATTTTCATTTTTATAGTAGACTTGTAGAAGCCTATGAACATCATTGCTAAATTACTAAAAAAAAATAAAACAAATACGAGTTTCTTTACTTAACACACGTGACAAGGAAATAAAAATTGCAATTAATAGCGTCTAAATTGTTATCAACCATTCTCACGTAATATTTAAAACATTTATTTTTAAAGTCATAATTTTATTTATATACAAGACAACTGTTCTTATCTAATGTAGATGTCATGAAATGATAAAGTGTAGGGGAAGCCATTAGACTGTTTCTAGGCAATACATTAAATTTAAATAACAAAAATGAGCTAAAAATTGAAAGAGAAATGTCAATGCATGCAAATCATAAAATTTGGCTATTACAAGAGTCTCTTTGGTGTTGTTTCTGTTGAAACAAACAAAGCTGTTTGCACGTTGGCAATAAATTAAAATAATTCCTAAGAAGACTGGAGTTTGTCTGGTTTTTATTGTGCTTTAGCATATTTGACTGGATTTATGTCAAACCAGGTAATACTTTCATAATTCAGCTTTACGAAGAAACTGTAGTTGTAGTTATGAATGAAAATAACGATATTGGGATGCGGTGCCCCTGCTCTTATTTCTAACAGTCAAAGTGTAAAGGTTATTGGTTTTAAATGTCACTCCCCTCTAACATCTTTATCTTTTGTTGAGTTATAGGGAATCGCCTGAATTTTTTTATTGGAAATATTAATGTGAACACCCTGCATATTATCGAAAATTATTATTAGATTCGACTCGTAAAACTATGTGTATTTAAAATTTTCGCGTATCTTCAACTGTTTTCGAGATAATGGCAGTTGAAAAATGAAAATTTGAGAATTTGAAGCGTTGTCAAATTTGAGATTTTTAAGCGCTGTCAAATTTGAAAGGATCAAATTAGAGTAAAACGGTGTGCACTTTCTTGTCTTAGTTTTTGAAACTCTTTTTAATGACACTAATGCCCGATCAAATGGAGAATATCAGTTTTTGACAGTTCCAGAAAAAATCTTTAATTTTACAATCTTGAAACTAGTATCACTGGCTTTTCACCAACCAACCTTGTCTAATAATTGCAACAGCAAAATAGTTAAAGATGATTAAAAATGCAGGGAATGGTCTGACTTTTTTTATCGACAATATAAAAACCGCACCGAATTAAACTTTTTTTTTAAGGAATACCCTGTATATTACCGAATATTTAGGTTTTTCTTGTAAAACTAAAATTTTTTTGTATTGAAAATTTTTGCGTATGTTCAACTGTTTTCGAGATAATGGCAGTTGAAAATTAAAATTTGGGACTTTGAAGGGCTCTCAAATCCCTTTGGATCAATTTTCCAAAATAAAACCTAATTTCGTATATTATTGGCGGATTCTAAATAAAATTCTACCATACATCATATAATATATCGCGTACCTAAATCCAAATATGTAACCTATAATATATTGTGTCTAAGTTGGCCATGATGTTATATAAACAGATATACAGTGTGTCCCAGATTCGCTTCTCTATATAGGGATCTCGGCTCCTATTATACCTACAGCAAAGGTTAAATGGGGAAAGTTTTAGAGGAAACTTATTGCATTCGATATCTGGCTTCAGATTTACGATCGATCAATATGCCGGAATTCGTTTTTCGCCAGTATATCCAGAGTGGCAAATTTGACAGCTGTCAAAATGTGATATTATTCGGACACATTTTTAAGATAAATAAGATGGCGTAAACGACAGGTCTTCATTGTTTTTTGTTAACCCGCAACCCGCCTCAACTTTCATTTTTCTTATGACCGCCATATTGGATTTTTCGATTTTTGGAAAGAGCCTAAAATATCCAGTCTAGTGATATCTCTCAAGTGCATTAAAGATTTTAGTGTCATCAAAATATTACACTTCGTAAATTAGGTTTCAATGTTTTTAAAGGAGGCCATGATTTATTTGTCACAAGATTACATTAATAAGTAAGTAATGTATTGAACGCATTGAATTTTCAATACAACATGAACGTAAATAACGACTTAAAAAATGTAAATGAGGTTTAACTACTTTGTAAGTGGGTAACATTAATGAATGAATGAATGAATTTAATCTGAAAAATGACGTCTATTTGCATCGAGACATTTTTGACAATTGGTGACTGTTTTTCGTACAATCCTGGTAAGTGTATTTCGATTAATATTTCTAAATGTGTCCAGAACTCTTTGTCTCAGAATTTCTATGGTCACGTGGGGATCAAATTCATAGATTTCATTCTTCATGTGACCCCAGAGGTAGAAATCCAAGGGCGACAAGGGATCTAGGAGGCCAAGATATTTGACTATTAAAAAAAATTATTCTTTCGTCAAACTGCTCTCTTAAGAAGTTCCTGACTTGAATAGTATTGTGAGCCGGACATCCGACTTGTTGAAACCAAGTTCTTCTTAATTCATCTTCCGTTAGAATAGCTCGTAAGGCTGGTACAACCTGGTTTCGCAAAAGCTCTAGGTACTTCTGCCCGTTTAGGTTGTAGTCAGACAAAAATGGTGGTACTACAAACCGTAAATTATAAAGGGAAAATTATCTTTATTAAAAAGTAGATATTTTCTTTCCAAAAATAATTATCGAAACATCGCGGAATGAATGAGCTTGTATACAGATGAAACCTATTCAGCATTATTATGAAAAAGAAAAACATATTTGTTTAGCGGGAAGTAATAGCCGTAATAAATTATTTTGTTGGTATTGCATATTAATTTCGGAAATACTAAATCAATTTATTTCAGTGATTTAATAATCTTAAAGAAGTACACCGTGCCTTAATAAAAATATCATAATGAAAATCGAAAAATAATTCGACATTTGATTAATATGGTATTTTTTTCATAACGCAAGAACTAGGCTTCCCGGATAATAATAAATTGTGTTTATAAATTTATAGAACCTAATTCTATTTTTATAGGTTCTTCGAAACTACAATACAAAATGATTGAATAAAAATGTAATACAATATCAAAAAAGTAAATTGACTGACTAGATTAGAAAATTTTACTTTTTTTTATTAGATTATACTCTTTTAGTATCATGAAAGAACTATACGAAAAAAAAAAAAGATTATTATTTGATCATCATTTGGTGCCTATTTAAAAAAGATTGGTTAGATTAACTTACCAATGATTTCACACCAAACGTTACTTTCAAATCTGATTTGTAGACGTCTCTCTGCCACTTCGTGAGGATTTTGCACAGCCCAATGATGACGGTTGTGCCTATTAAAGACTCCACAATTCGTGAACCTGCTCTCATCGGACCACAAGACATGATTTACAAAATCAGGATTTTCATTACATCTCCTAGTATACCACTCACAGAACTGTAGTCGTCTTGGAAAATCAGTTTCCTTAAGTCCTTGTACTATTATGGGTTTGTATGGATGGTACTTTTTTAAAACTCTCTGTACTGTTTATTTTGGCACATTAGTTTCCTGTTCTACAGTTCTTATCGATGCACTAGGGTTTTCGTTGATAGCTTGTAAAATGTTTCTGTCTCTATTTTCATTGTTATTATTGTATCCGCTTCTAGGTTGTTCGAAGGCACCATGGTTAATTAAATTAGCTACGATTTTCCTGAATTGGGTTTTATGAGGCTGCCGTCGTTCAGGGTACATCTCCAAATACCTTGCTGAGGTAACGTAGGCGTTTCTGTATGATTGAAAGTACAGAGCTAACATGTCAACTTTTTCTTCATTTGAATACGGAATGCCGGCCATTTTCTATAGGTTTTGACAATTTATGTGTCAGATTTATGATTTTATTGGGATAAAAGCGTACCTACTACTTATAAAAACACAGCTTTGATACTTTTAACTATTTAACTTAACGTCAAAGTTAAAATCCAATTTTGTTACAGATAAATCATGGCCTTCTTAGAAAAGTATTGAGAGCTACCATTACTTTAAATCATGGCCTCCTTATAGAAAAAACTGAAACCTAACTTTACGAAGTGTAATATTTCGATGATACTAAGACCTTTTATACACTTGTGAGATATCACTAGACTGGAAATTTTAGGCTCTTTCCAAAAATCGAAAAATCTAATATGGCGGCCATAAAAGAAATGAAAGTTGAGGCGGGTTACGGGTTAACAAAAAACAATAAAGATGTGTCGTATACGCCATCTTATTTGTCTTAAAAATGTGTCCGAATAATGTCACATTTTGGCACCTGTCAAATTTACCGTTCTGGATATACTGGCCAAAAACGAAATCCGCCATTTTCGGTTTTTCCCCGATATTTCCAAAAACAATTGATCGATCGTAAATCTGAAGCCGGAAATCGAATGCAATAAGTTTCCTCTAAAACTTTCCCCATTTAACCTTTTCTGTAGGTATAATAGGAGCCGAGATCCCTATATAGAGAAGCGAATCTGGGACATATATATGTATATATATATATATATATATATATATATATATATATATATATATATATATATATATATAGTAGGTTTTGACATTATTCAATGAAGTTTGTTAATGTGGGCATCAGAATCAGAAAACGCGAAATTTACGAACTTTATATATAAAATGGTTATAATTCCAAACTTGCCATACGGGAATACCGAAGACTTTATGAAGGACTAAGGAGAATTCCTGCCAACAAAACATTTTTAAAAGCTTATCAGAAAGTTTCACATGAATCATCTTTCAAACGGAAGGAGACAACAATTAAAGTAAATGAACAACATGAAAATGAAGAATTGGAGATCCTTCTGTATTTTCAAGGTATTTTTTGGCACAAATTATTTTTAAATACTGCTTAATAATTAGTTATCTAATTTTAGAAAATCCCAAGGCTTCTATTCCAAATACTGTTGAGATTCTATGCAAAACATACTATAAGATACAGAAAACTTTGTCAAAATATTATTTCCATCCCTATAAAATTGTACGTGTTCAAGCCTTGAGCCAAAATAATAAGGCCGCGCGATTACGCTTTTGTCAAGAAATAATGCAACGCCTAACACAACAACATCAAAATGTGCACTTTTGGGCTCCTGAAAATCCTTGCGCCGTTCGGGAAATACGGCACTCTGGTCGACAATCTGTGCACCTATGGTGTGGGATTCATAACGATAGAGTTTTAGGGCCAATATTTTATAATGAAAATATGAAGGGGCATAATTGGCGCTTCATGATTGTGATATATTTTGGCAACAAGATGGCGCTCCAGTCCACAATCTTGCTGACGTAACCGCATTTTTAAACGAAAGTTTTCCGTTTTGGATCGGTAGATCTGGCCAGATGAGGTGGCTACTAAATAGCCATAAGAGAAATAATAACCCAAGAAATTGAAACACTAAAAAACTAAAACTAAAACTAAAAAAAAAACCAGAAGAGAACTTATAGTAAATGCAAATTAAGCAAAATGGGGGGCATGTGGAGCATAAAATTCAATAATCTAGTTTTTATTAAAAATTGTCCTTGGCAGTGTAAAAGCTACTGTTATTGTCATCTTCATGTTGCTCATTTATTTTCCAGATTTCATTTTTGTTTTATTTAAAATTGGCCAAACTAAATATAATATAATTATTAATAGGGCATTAATACAGGCATCTCTGATATTTCGAAAATAAACTTACAACATACAAAAATCCTCACACAACTCTACTACATTTATTTTTTTAAACTAAATTAAACAAGCGAGGTAACATGGCCTAAAATTACTTATAATAAGCTACTATCTGCCCAGGGCAACGATAGCTTTTGAAAAGTTAGGACAGAAAAGTGTGCGTCATTTTTAATCATCTTTAACTATTTTGTTGTTGTAATTATTAGACAAGGTTGGTTGGTAAAAAGTCTGTGATACTAGTTTCAAGATTATTGTGAAATTAAAGATTTTTTCTGGAACTGTCAAAAATTAATATTCTCCGTTTAATCGGGTGTCATTTAATAGAGTTTCAAAAACTAAGATAAGAAAGTGCACACCGTTATACTCTAATTTGATCCTTTCAAATTTGACAGCACTCTCAAATTTTCATTTTTCAACTGCCATTATCTCGAAAACAATTGAAGCTACGCGAAAATTTTAAATACACAAAATTATTAGTTTTACGAGTAGAATCTACATTTTTCGATAATATACAGGATGTTCCATTTAAAAAAATGTAAGTTTGATTCGGTGCGTTTTTGTGAAACATCCTGTATCATATTTATATTGTCAATAAAAAAATTTAAACGAGTCCCTAAAATTCAGTAAAAATAAAGATGTTAGAGGGGGGTGACATTTATAACCAATAACCCTGTACCTTTACAATGGATTTATAGGGTGCGGTATTAGAGATTAAGATATTGTTGAATGGCTCAATCAATATTTAAGAACCACCTTTAAGAATTACCTTAGTTTAGCTTAGTGGGATTTTTCAGATATTTCCCAACGTGTGAACGGAATTTGAATATAGAATTTATTGTTATTAACAAGTTAATGGTACGTTGGTCTGTAACACGCTATGAAATAAAATTGAAAATTATAGTTTGCACAGGGCAAAGACCGGGTGCATACATTCATTAACGGATATTTGTCAATTTTCAATTATTTATTCATAATTATTCGCGAATTGCCATAACCACATATTCATTATACTTCTCAAATATTTCTGAAAAACTGGGTAAACCTCATTGAACTTTTTACATAATACAACAGCTTGTTTGGACGAAAGGTTGTTTATTATTTTAAATCAATTGCCGATATTTCGACACTTTCCGTGTCTTCATCAGGGCTAGAAAACATCAAAGAACACATCAGCTATTCTACACATATATAAATGACAAATTTACGCAAAAAAACAATAGTTGGTATTAAAAAAATGTACATAGCTATAGTTTATAGTAAAATAAATAGAAATAAAGAAATTAATATAAAAGAATCACTTATTTCACTCAGATCTTAAAATTAAATGTACATGGATATATACAGTTTATACTAAAACAAAGAGAAATAATAAAAATAAAAGAATTACTTTCTGAATATAGATTTAAATTTTACGAATATAAGGAAAGAGTAATGTAACCTACCTAGATTTGTTTTACAAACAAACAAACAAACAAACAAACAAAAGTATGCTTTATTGCCGCAGAAAAATTCTACAATTTTATGGACAAAGCAAAATATACCTAAAAATAAGACATATCAAAACATTAATCGAAAATAATTTCGACAGGTCAGTGCTTTTTTTTTAAAAATGTAAATTATCAATTTACCAAATCGTAAAACACACGTTAGAATATAACATAACATTGCAAACAGTAAATGAATCATGATAACCTTATAAAAGTAAACAAACACACATGTACGAGGTGAATAATTTCGATGACATTGAAATCAAAATTGCAACTATGCGACCTTAAACTCTATGTTATTATAGTTATACAAATAATTGTGATGTTAAACAGAAGGTATATTGAACTAGTGTAGAATGTAGTATACAAAAAGAATTAAATTGTTTTTAATCCAATACCTAACAAAAATAATTAAGTTTTAAGTGAATGTTCGACAGTTCTTTTCCCTATATAATGATTTACAAAATTCTATGCTATGAGTTAGGACATGACTCACAAAAGATTTAAGTAAACAAGCGAGTTTAGTGACAATTTAAAGAGACTTACTCACTGAAAAAAAAATCATTAACGCTGTAAAATGGTCTCTCAATGAGGTATGCTTTGGTGTTTTTTCGAAATTGTGCAAGCATAGGGATAGATTTTAAATGTACTGGCAGATTGTTGTAAAGTTTTATGGCGTTGTAAATAATTGATTTTTTTATTAATTCTGTGGAAGGAATAGGAAGATAAATATCATGCCTAGAGTTTCTGCTAGGGTATACATGTTGTGGCCTTTCTGGGAGGGTGTTTATATGTTTTCTCAGCAAACATACCGTTTCCAAAATAAATAATGCAGGAAGTGTTAATATTTCATGTTTTTTGAAATAGTATTGGCAGTGAGCTCTATTATTTAGACCAAACAAATAACGAATGGCTCTCTTTTGAAGCATAAAAATACTACGAAATTGCTCGGTGGTACAGCAGCCCCAAAAGGGAAGGCCATAGCGGAGGTGGGATTCAAATAAAGAGAAATAAGTAAGTCTGGCAGAAGGAACGTCTAGTTCTTTTGAAACTGATCGAATGGCGAAGCTGGCGGTAGAAAGTTTTTTAGTTAAGGTGTCAATATGATTAGACCATTTTAGGTTGCTATTTTTTTAATATATTTTTTTTCCGATCGATGGAGTTAGAGCAAAGAATAAGTGTTGCCTGTCACAATAGTGATGCCGGCGTATTTCAAAATGTTCGTGACAAGTATTCAAATAGACTGTTTTTCAATATAGTAATATATAGAGGCAAGCCTTGCTTACTTTTACTTTTTTTTTCGAATTTCTGTAAGCTAAATTTTGACACGCAGCAATTTCCTTGTTAATGCGCGTAACGTTATAAAATGTTTACACAATAATCAACTCGATAAGATATTTTTTTGCGCCATGGCACTTATCACCATTTTGAATATTACAAGTATGAAATGAAAAAGTAGTATTTACATAGCCCCCCAATTTTAAATTTTTATGTTCACCGGTTGGGGAGGGGGATATTAAAGAGCCGCACTGTATACTTCTCAAGTGTAGCCAGGCGCAATGTTAATAGTTGCACCAGGGGGAGCAGTTTAGGCAACTTCTCTCGCAAAATGATTAGTTTCTAGATGTTAGGCATGTCTAAACATGGTTATCTGAGAACGCCTTGATAAAATGGCGATTTAATAATATATTTAAAAATGCAGCCTGAAAAACTAATTAATCGATTTTTTTTCGAATTGTGTGTCATAACTAATTGTGGTATAGGGGTCAGCTAGTAAAATCGTGGCACTAATTCAAGATAGCCCAACAAAATGGCGGCCAAATAAAATGAATAAGTCATCCTCTCAGGTATTGCATATCCTGCATATTGCATAGCCAAAAAATAAGTTTTATCAATTCCTTGTCGGTCCGTCTGTCAGTCTGTCTGTCAGTCTGTCTGTCAGTTCGCGGCATAGCTTAAAGACCACTTATCCAACTGACTTTATATTTTGATCAACAATTAAGGGTCAGATAGGGATGATCTGGTAATATTTTGGTAAAAATCCAATATAGCGAATCAAAATGGCGGCCTAGTGAAATGTTAAAAAAAGTATTACTATAAAACTACTTATCCAATTTATCTCGAATTTTGCATAAATATCAAAGTATTATGTTAGTATCAACTGGTAACATTTTGGTACGAATCCAAAATGACGGAAGAGAATGGCGGATTAATAAAATATTTAAAAATTCAACCTGAAAAACTACTTGATTGATTTCGAATTGTGTGCCATAACTAATTGTGGTATAGGGGTCGAACAAAATGGCGGCCAAATAAAATGTTTGTAAAAATCACCCTCTCAGATTTCACATATTTTCAGACTCTAGCGTCCCTAGATGCCAAAAAATATGTTTTATCAATTCCGTCGGTCCGCCTATCGGCCTATCTGTCGCAGTAGAACTTAAAAACTACTTACTCGAATGACTTCAAATTTGGATCAAAAATTAAAGGTCTTATGGGGATGATCTGGTAATATTTTATAAAAATCCAATTGGGTGAAACAAAATGGCGATCAAAGTATTATGTTGAAATCCACTGGTAAAATTTTAGTACGAATTCAGGATGGCGGAAAAAATGGCGGTTTAGTCAAATATTTAAAAATTCAGCTTGAAAAAAATTACCTAATAATCACCTTCTCAGGTTTTACATATCTTCACGTTTTAGCGTCCCTAGATGTCAAAAAATATGTTTTATCAATTCCGTCGGTCCGTCTATCGGTCTGTCTGTTTGTCTGTTAGTTCGTGCCATAGCTTGAAAACTACTTCAAATTTTGAAAAAGAATTAAGGGTCATATGGGATTGACCTGGTAATATTTTGGTAAAAATCCAATATGGCGGAACAATATTAAAAAAATTATTACTAAAAAAACTAATTATCTAACATGCCTTTAATTTTGCACAAAAATCAAGTGTTACGTATAAATAAATTGATAACATTTTGACACGAATCCAAGATAGAAAAACCAACTAGCAGCCTAATAAAATATTTAAAAAATTAGTCTGACTATTCCACTCTGTTGTTTTACAATGGCAAAATGACATAGCAACGGCTTGTTTTCTACTGCCAAAACTCATACTTGGACAAAATTCTCCCTGCCTGGACAAAATCAACAAGATGGCTTTTCAGCGCCAATATTTTGTTGGGTTAAAGTAAAAAATTGATCTTGTCATTTTGACAAGTGTTACCTAGGTTAAATATCCTTGGTTACCGATTTAATTACTCTATTTATTACAATACAAACAAATAAAAAGACGCGCTTTTGTTATTTTTTTTGATTTCACTGTTTTATTTCATATTATATATGGAAAGACATTGATCTCGTGAAATAGTCATATCGAATACCACGCGAGAAAAAAATTTTGAAGGTAAAATTTTCCTCTCATGTTTGTTGCTCGTGGTTTTGTTACAAAAATGTCATTCGCGAAATTACCAAGCAACAAACTTTCATAAACAATCGGAAAATTTTGCCGACAAAATTTTCTCTCTTGTGGTATTATATACAAATATTCACTCATGTACAAATTTTCCCGTAAGACTGGTGGTGTTTTCAAAAAATTATAGCGGAAATACCACGTCGTCTAGGAAACATGGCGTTTCCACTTACCTGGTTAAATGTGGTTACATACCTAACCAAAAAATGAAATCTTGACAATATGAAACCTGCTTTTGAGAGACGCTAGAGTCCCTAGAAACTGATTTTTTTTAAATATCTTTCAAACATTTTTGAAAAGTTGTCAATATGAATAATCGCTTTGGGCTAGTTCAAGAAGAGGAAATTGATGAAAATATAATTGGAAGCGAACCAAGAAACAGCGTTAAATCCAAGAAGAGCATCTGGAGACAGTTTATGTCATTCTGCGATGAAAAAAAACTATACGTTTGACCAAGATACTCCAGTATCCCAACTAGCAATGATTTTGAAAAGCTGGGCCTACAATATGCGAAAAATGAACGGGGAGAAATATAAAGACGGCACGGTAAAAATTATTTGGAATGTGACGGCGAAATTATTGATGGAAAGGTATTTCAATGAATACAAAATTAAAATAAATCCCTTCGAGTAGATCGAATTGAAATCGGCCCGAGACGCAAAAAATGCCAAAAGGAGACATTTGCAAGGTATTGAAGGCAAACGCAGAGAATCGGCCGTTTTTTTAACATACAATGAATTAAAAAATCTAATCGAAGCTTGTGATGAATCATTTCCAGAGGGTTTACAAAAGAAGTGTTTTTTTCTGTTGTCCTATGAATTAGCCTGGAGAGGGGGAGAAGGTGCAAGAGCCGAAACAACTTTTTTCGAAGAAGAAACTGATAACTTCGGAGGAAAAACAGGTAGAATTCAATACAACCCTGTTTTTTCTAAAACATGTCAAGGTGGTGGCCGAAAACTCGCCGATTCGAAGTGGTTGGTGAGAAACGAGAGAAGTCCCAGCTTTTGCCCAGTAAGAATTTATAAACAATTACAAGATAAAAGAAAAAGTATCTTCAACATTCGACTATTTTTGACGCCAAACCCCCATTGGAAAATTTCCGGAAAATGGTTCAAAAACAGCGCAGCAGGAGAAAGCGAGATTTCAACTTGGACAAAAAAATAAGCACAGTAATCAGGCCTCAACACCACAAAAAAATTTACCAACCATTCCCTCAGAGCTACTGCCGTGTCCAAGCTGGCCAAAAGCGGAGTGTCGGAGCAAAACTTGATAAAAATTACAGGTCATTCGAATACGAAATCCCTATCAAGTTATTTGCAAATGGATCCAGATCACCACAAAAAAATTATCGAAAAAATTAGGGAATCTGGAAAAGAACCACCTCAACAGCACGTGCATCCAGCCCCTGTAGCAGCATCACCCAGCACAAGTACAAGTAGTGATCTGACGGCATCTTCTACTTCTACAGAACTGTACCTTTTATTATACAATCAATAATTAAAATTGCATATTTAGATTTGTATTAAGTACTTTTCAATATTTAGACAAATAATTTTATTAGTATATCATTATTCAATTTGTGTTCAATTTGTTACAAAATTCAAATGTCTGAACTTGAAATAGGTATGTATTTAATATTCAGTTAATAAAGCTTAGTTTCCCTGTATTTGATTCGTGGAATATTCCTCCTAAATACCATTCGTGCTTAAAAATTAAGCAGAATATTCCACTCATGTACAAATTTTCCCGTAAGACTGGTGGTGTTTTCGAAAAATTATAGCGGAAATACCACGTCGCACAGTGATTCGATCTGTACATGCTAGACGGCGAAAAATATTTTACAAGTTGAATTCATTATTTTTATTTAAATATGAGATATAATGTATTTAATAAGTCGTTATTTAGCATTTTGATAAGAAATACTGAATATAGGATTATACAGGGTGTCCCAATAGTGTATGCTCGGTTGATATGTTAATAACGGGTAGTCATAGATACAAAAATTAAATAGAAAAGTTGTACAGCAACATAAGCTGCACAACCTAAAATTATTTTCATTTATACAGGATGTCTAAAAAATCTGTACTAAATCAAAATTGCTGTTTTTATGGTGCACCCTGTTTATGTTTTCTAATTTGAATTCTACGAAATTATCAACACGTTTAATTATTATTTTGTTCAATAATGTACAACACAGAAAAATAAAAATACATAATTTTCAAAAATACCCTATACAGGGTGTCCCAAAATTACATTGTCATACTTCAATAGGGTATCCTTCATCGAAAAAATACTAGTTTGTCATATAAACAGGATTGTTTTATTTGTGTTTTTAATAACTCTCATAATAAGCCAGATTTTTGAACAAGAATCGGTATCTGAGGTTGTTTCACAAAAGTGAACATTTTATGTTATAGGTAATGACTTTATCTTGTGGAGGACAGTACCTATTATGGCCTATTATGGGAGCTATTAAAATAAAATAAAAAAAATCCTTGACATCCTGTATTTCAAACACAAAGCTTTTTCGGACCTATGTTTACATGATAAACTAGTAATTTCGATGTAGAATACGATATTTAAGAATGACAGTCTGATTTTGGAACATACACATATACACATGTTTTTATACACATAACAAAAGTTTCATAATGTCAATTATTGTTCAAAACAATAAACTATTCGAATAAACTACAGAAATATCTATAACTAGGTACCTATTTAAAAAATTAAAAATCGTCAACACTTCCCTCTATTGAGCTTTTAGAGCTGTCTGGTTCAAAAGAATTTTCATTTACTTCTGACTCTCTGATTGGTGACGTGCCGCGTTCTTGGAATCTTACTAAAAAGGGCAATACATTTTCAGGGAACGTTCTTAAACTCGCAATAGGTTCTTCACGGTACGAACCAATCAAAGGGTCAGAAGTAATGAGTAGCATATTAAAAAGGTCTGTATTTGTATTTAATCTAGATGTTTTTCGTGTATGTGTTAATCGAAAACGTCTGCAATCTTTATTGCGAGCCTCTTGGGCTTCCTCAGACAGTTGTCCGATTGGCACAATACACTCCCTAATAACATCTACTGCATGTGTCAATATTTTATGAATACTTACAGGCATTGAATACCAATTATATAAACTTATGTACATTTTCTTAGTCTCTAACAAAAAAATATTGAATAATTCTAAATTTAAGTCATATCCCGAGGACAAGCAACACAATATAACATAAAAACGCTCAATAAGACCCTGTTCGATACCGGTTATTTCGGCACTTTGAGCAGCATGTTTGAAAAATCGTCTAGCCGTATTGCCATCATTTGTGGTACCAAACCCAGGTTTGGGCTTATCCACTATAAGACCCATTTCAGCTTTGAATCGCTCTTGAATGTTTTTTTTCCTGTTTGCAACAGATAATTTGTCGTTTTCATTCCGGATAGCCCATTTTTTTACTTCTAATCTATATGATATATGCAAAAAACATTCAAGCGCTTTTATCCATGCATGTAAAGTGGATAAACCATACTGGTAAACTTCGGTCTTAGGTGTTTTAAGCTGCATGGAGTTCATTTCACTGGGTTTGGCACCACAAATATAGCAAGACTGCGTTGATTTTTGGGACGCCAAGTAATTTGCAATTTTAGTAGACGTTGGAAAGTGTGATTAGCCAACGCTTGTAAATTAATACTGGCGCTAACTTCATCTACATCAATTACATTATTTGAAGGAATACATTCACTTTTCATTTTTCTTAGGCAGTATAGCGATGGGTACAAATTGTGTCCTTTTTCTAAAGCTTTTTTTCTTAATACTTTATATTTATTATGGGTTAATCCTAAGTCGATATATAAGCCAAGTGCTTCTTCGCCAGAATAAGTTTGCAATGATTTAGCTTTTTCTATCAGTTTTTGAATTTCTTTTGCTTTATTATTGCATTCAGAAGCCGTTTTTAGGAGGACTGCTGAAGTTCTACTGCCATTAGCTCGTGCAGACATTTGTGCTGCGTATTTTAATTCAGCTAAAGACCTCGATTCAACGAGATCGCGCACCTTGGTACGTTTGGTCCGTTCGCTACAGTTTTCGAATGATTTTTGTGGTCTCCCTGGGCCACCAATATGTTCATTATTTTCATCAGAATTATTGTCTTCATTTATATTTTTGAAAATAAAATAGTTTGCCAACCAATCTTGATATTTGATTAAAAATCTAAAAAAACGAATATTTTGTTTTTTTATGTATGAAGCAGATTATTTTTAGACACACTGCATTATAACGATTTTTTTCTTTTAGGATGGGAGTGTGCTATAGTAATGTCAATATTTCGGAACGAAATGTGAGAAAGTTGAAAAAAATAATATAAGTTTGATAAGTTCACCTTTCTTTTCTGCAGCCAGCCGACTTCCATTTTTTCTCAATTTTCGAAGAAAACAACTTTATTTGGGTTTTTAAACCACTTGATATATCCGTTGAAATATTTTGTAAATTAAAAGCTTCTAAAAGGAACTGATATAAGCGGTTGTTTTTTTCATTTTTTGGATGAGAACACCAAACATCCAAATAAGCCATACGAGAAACTCGGTAATCACCTTCTGAAAAAAAATGTTTTCAGTATGATGCAAGGCCGTGCGAACATTAAGAATTATGTCAAAAGAAAGCTAAATAATGTAGTTTTAACATATCAAAAAATAACAGGGGTACCTCGGGGATACTCATACTTAGATTTGTTAATAAAATTGAGAATTTAGGTAAGTAAATGTTTTTATCCGCAAAAACTATGTTTATATTTCACCCTGTATAAATTGATCAATAATTATCAATCAATGTCAAAAAAGTAGCTCCTACCTTCAAAAATATTGGCCATTTCTTCAACTTGCAAAACTTAGTTTCTCCGTAGAAATATAATCAATCCAGATAACACAAATGTAAACAATATACTATCTAATTATCGCTCAATTTATTTCCTCACATTATAACTAAATGCTCGAGGAGAATGTTGACAGATGTCAATAACAAACATGATTATGTTGTTATTGGATACCTACCAATAGCTGAGCGTGTCAAAGGTTGCTAGATTAACCAATTCTTTTTTGCCGTGTAACATATATGGATCGAATCACTGTGCGTCGTCTAGGAAACATGGTGTTTCCACTTACCTGGTTAGGTGTGGTTACATACCTAACCAAAAAATGAAATCTTGACAATATGAAACCTGCTTTTGAGATACGCTAGAGTCCCTAGAAACTGATTTTTTTTTAAGTATCTTTCAAACATTTTTGAAAAGTTGTCAATGTGGATAATCGCTTTGGGCTAGTTCAAGAAGAGGAAATTGATGAAAATATAGTTGGAAGCGAACCAAGAAACACCGCTAAATCCAAGTTTGTGTTCAATTTGTTACGAAATTCAAATTTCTGAACTTGAAATAGGTATGTATTTAATATTTAGTTAATAAAGCTTAGTTTCCCTGTATTTGATTCGTGGAATATTCCTCCTAAATACCATTCGTGCTTAAAAATTAAGCAGAATATTCTACTCATGTACAAATTTTCCCGTAAGACTGGTGGTGTTTTCGAAAAATTATACCGGAAATACCACGTCGTCTAGGAAACATTTTGTTTCCACTTACCTGGTTAGGTGTGGTTACATACCTAATCAAAAAATGAAATCTTGACAATATGAAACCTGCTTTTGAGATACGCTAGAGTCCCTAGAAACTGATTTTTTTTTTAAGTATCTTTCAAACATTTTTGAAAAGTTGTCAATGTGAATAATCGCTTTGGGCTAGTTCAAGAAAAGAAAATTTCCCTTGTCCTTCGGACTCGGGAAATTATAAGAAAACACGCATTCGTGAAAAATTATCGGAAATTTTTAAGCACTCGTGGTATTATCCCCGAAAATACTACTTATTAAATTAATTTCAGTTTTTGTGGAAGAATTAATTGTGATATAGAGATAAACTGGTAAAGTTGTAGTACGAATAGCGAAACAAAATGGCGGTAAATATATTTTTTTAAAAATCAACGTAAAAAAAACATGTTTAATTAAATGTAAATTTTGCCGAAAAATTAAATGTGAAAATGGGAAAAAACTGGTACGAATTTAACATAACGTAACAAATTGGCTGTATATTTCAATGTAAAAACTACTTAGTGAATTTATTTCAAATTATGCCCAAAAGTCATGGGTGACAAAGACAGAAAGAAACTGGTAAAATATTGGTGGGAATTCAATGATAGAATAAAACGGCGCTCAATAAAAATGTTTGAAAAGACAATATGTGTAACAAATATATAATGTGACTATGTACTGAACTAAATTCACTATTCCTAACAAATCGAAAAAAATATTGCGAGGGGAGTAAAGGAGATTTACCGATTTTTTTTCTAGGTGATAAGGTATAATTCTGTTTGTTTTCTATGCAAATATTTTAATGTTCCCACTCCGACGGGCTACAACTACATCAAGGAATGGTAAGCATAAATCGTATTTTGATTCCGACATAATTTATAGAAATTCTTAGGAATAAAATGTATTTATTTAGTAGTCGAAAGCGTATCTTGTGGCTTCCCGTTACTCTGACTTGTTTTGGTTTACAGAATCGATCATAATAACTTACTTACCAACAGAATTCATTATTTTTACTTCTAAACGTATGATCAAACTACAGTGACGTAAATGGTGTTTTAAGTTAGTATATGTATTTGTGCTAGAAAAATATTCTTATTTCATATATATCAACTTACTTAAATATTTTATTTACATAGTGTGTGTTTGCCACTAAGAAATCCCATATATCATTTTAAGAAAACATCGGTTATACACAAAAAAACATTTTTCATGTAATATCGTATTTACCACTTAGTTTAAGTGCATGCTTGATATGTTTACCTTTTGAAATGATTCGTATAATGCCAGCTGTTAAATCAAATTACAACCTTTTCGGTATCGACTTGTTTACCCGCAAGTATGAAAATAAATGTATTCTTGATTCATATATAATTTGAGCTAATTTAAATTTTGTTTTGAAGAGTAAAACATTGTTTGTGTTTTCAATAGCCAATCAATGCAGGCAAACAATTATTGAAATAAAAATATTATAAATAGTTTTTCTGCGACCGCTACGAAAACGTCCAAAAACACACAACCTTTAAGGTTTGAAAAATACTTATTCTTCGTATGTATTTATTTATTTATTTCACAGTAGGGGTAACGACAGATTACAATCCAAAAATGTGACCCACTATATAATTTTTTAATTTAGCGAGTATAAAACAATAACAAATATAAGTACAACTAACGTTTACATTCTATGCAAAAACCGAAACTTAAGCCTATGCTTAAAACAATTTAATGGCAACTTAAAAAATTTCATGTCATTAAAATGCCTGTTGAAAGAATTTAACACTCTACACAGAGGTGAGTTCTGACCAGCGTTAGTCCTACGAAAAGGAATATGAAAAAGTTCGGTATGTCTAAAAGCTCTATTGTACACATTAAATTGAACCCGTGGGTATATCTGTGGAGCAAATGCTAAACCTTTCATTATTTTTTTTCACGTCTACAGTGCAACGATAAAATATTAAATTGTCTCATAACTGTTGAATAATCTCTATCTACAATTATTACATGATTAATTTTAAAAGCGACATACCTTACGAACTTATGTTGTACAGATTCTAATCTTTTTATATAAACTTAATACTGCGGATTCCAAACAACCGATACAAAAGAAAGTTTACTATGAATGAAAGCATAAAATAACTTTAGTTAGAGCTGTTGGGTTATTAAAATACCTCGTATTTCTCTTTATGAATCCCAATAATAGATTGGAATCATTTATTACTTTTTCTATGTGAGATTTAATTGTATGACTGATTTTGTCGAAAGCCTTACTGAAATGTAAATTGCATCCATCTGGATCCTGTTGTTCATTGATTCCTACAAGCGCTCAATGAATGAAATAAAATTAGTTTTAATTGATCTGGCTGGCATGAAGCCATGCTGTTCGGGTATAACTGTATCTTCAACATTTTCTAATATTTTGGCATAAATTATTTTTTCGAATAGCTTACCAAAAAGGCACAGCAAGTCCTATAGTATACAGAACTGGGTATACAATCCGTTGTTTTTTTCTTGTTTTTTTATGAAGCTCCAAAAATCTTTAGTATTATTGTTAGAGATATCATTTTCTATGCCGCTAATATACTTATTGAAATTATTTTGCATGAGATGTTTAGTCTGCGCAAATTCGAAAAATTTTTGATTTGATTTTTATAAATTTTGTATGTATGTGTGAAATAGAGTTCATGTTCTCGAGGTTGGTAATGTGATTGCCAAAAGGTTGTTCATGGCTCTGAAGGTTTATGACTGATTCTTAAGAAACACAGCTCTCTGGTAAGTTATCCCATTCAGGGATACTATGTTCTGATAATGGGTATTTTTCGGTGTCAAAACGTTGTTCGATTTTATTTTTTTGTTGGCCTGTAGTTTTATATTTTCATGGCTTAGTGACCTATAGTCATCTAAGTCGATGAGATTTATTCCCGACTTGACTTTTTGATGATTGAAACTGTCTTTCAAAGATTGGCAGAAATTCATTAAAAATATTAAAACAGGAGTTTCGATGTTTCATTTTTGACATGTACTATTTTGATTTAGTTCAAGAGAACTTTGGCGAAAAATTTGGTGCTGAGAAGAGCAACGTCGGCTCACTGCTTCATAAGACAAACTATCATTTTTAGTATCATCATTTAAAGAGTACAGATTCAAATACAGATAAATAAATAAGGCCTTTAATAAACATATAAAAAAAACAACATTACATTAACATTGCTAGGAATCATCCGTGCACTGGCGAAATCTAGCAAATAAATGCTACTCTACTTAACCAGCAGAGAGACTATCCTGTGCTAGGTGGAATGCGTACGAAAATAAAATACATAATTAAAGTTGACAACAAACGGCGGTTTGTTTCTTAACATGGCAAAACAAATTGAGACACAAACATTTTTTTTTACATTCTTAGATCACAAAAATGTGTGAATAATAATATTCAAGGTTACAAAGTGTGCGGAGGCGACGGATTAAAACTAAAGAAGTACGGAAGGAATATAAAATAGCTAAGGTGTTTCTTTGGGAAGATCCATGCCCCCAGAATAAAATGAGTTAAGGCTATAACAGAAAAGTCCTGCAAGCCTTCTGCCTATCTAAAATAAAGCGTTTCAGTTTAAATTAAAACTTATTAAAATTGTAAAGTCTGAATTCTTTAGGCAATAAATTCAAAAGAGAAATTGAAATGTATGAAAAACATCTTATTATTATCCTTGAATCTTACATTAACTGAATGCTGTGATTTACGAGTTTGAAGTATATCATTCAAAGAATTAGATTTGGGATCATTAATAAGTTTAAAAACAAAATTTCCCAGATGATGTATCTATCGATTTTCCATACGTAACCAATTTAATTAATTTATTCTATGAGAAATATGTTCCCTTCTAGAGATATCAAAACAGTCAATATTTTTAAAAGCAGTTGACAAAAATAAGTCTACAACGGAAGCATCATACAGTGTGTCCCAAATAATAACACAAAAAAAACCGTATGAAGACGAGGAAATGATAAAACAGGCGTTTTTAGAAGCTGCAGATTCCTTATTTTCCGTCTTTAAAAATAAAGACGAGATAGTTTCAGCAATAAAATCTATGCAAATTTCTGCTAATACAGTGATGAGACGAGTGGAAGTAATAAGCGAGTATATTTTTTCACAGTTAAAAACTGACTTAGATAACTGTGTTTTTTTCTCCCTTCAACTGGATGAACCTCCCAGATGTGTTCGTCAGGATGGTTTTTAGTGATTTTATAATTAAAGAAGATCTTTTGAAGTTTATTCCATTGTTTGTCCACAGGATTCAAACATGGAAAATAAATAAAATTGCCACAATTAAATTGTGAAAGAATTATGGATTCTGTGAGCAATTTTCTCAGATGAAAATTAAGAATATGACGATTGGAAAAAAATATTTTCAATTTAAAAAACGCCTTTCGTCTAAGTTCCTGCACGTGACTGTTGAAAGGCAAATTACAGTCAAAAATTATACCCACATTCCGAGCCTCTTCAACAAAATTTAATACAATATTATCGATGGAGATATTCAGGTTTGAAATTAAAAAGTTGCATTTGCCCCTATTATCAAATATCATTACATTAGAATTTTTTGAATTTAATTTTAGATTATGTTCTTTGGATAAAGTATTAATTACATTTAAATTATTGTTTAAAACATTATTAGTCACTTCAAATTCTTCGGGTCTAAAGGAAAAATAAATCTGGGTATCATCAGCGTAAGCTATTATCTTATTAAGGGCCGTTAAAATATAGAAGTATAAATGCTGAAAAGAAGAAGTCCCAGGACAGACCCTTGGGGAGATCCAGACAATATAGAAAATTCTTGTGATTCACAGTTATTATAAGAGATTTTCTGCGATCTGCATGATAGATAAGATTTAATTAATTTTACTGAGACATTATCAAAGCCAAAGTATTTCATTTGCTCTTAAGCAAGTTTTGGTTAATAGTGTCAAAGGTCTAAAGCCACACTGCACTTCAGGCACTATGTTATTAAAAATGGCAAAATGGCAATCTGCTTATGATTCTTAAATCAGAAAAGGTTTGAAAGTCCTTATTTTTGGGAAGTGGGATACCTATTACATTTTTCCATTTATCAGGAAAATAGAAGTTTTCTATGCAATAGTTAATAATATGAAGCAATATAATATCAATATGTGGACTACAATATCTCAACATTCTAAGTGAAATGTTATCAGAACCAATGCCATCTTTTTTTAGAGAATGTAGGATTTTATTAACTTCTTCAACGTTACTTAATTTGAACGAAAACTGATTACTTCTTGAGGAGTAACTATTACTATAAAAATGTATTATATTATCACAATTATCGGATACATACTGAAAAAAATTTGTAAAAATAAGAATTAATAGAATTGGGATCTGGGGTTAACTGGCAACTCTGCCCGATCTTGTTTATTACATTGTATATTGAAATTACGCAAAGCAGACCAAGTTCTACGATGCTCACGCCTCACAGCAACTGAATTAAGATAGTTTTGTTATCTTAATGCTATATAGTGATAATAAATAAATCACATTGTTTGGTTCAAAGTTATTTGAGGGTGTTTTCATACCCTGGTACAATCAGTACTAATACTATTATTGCTTATGATTTGAATTGATGAAGTTTTGTCGTCGGCAGGGGTTATTTCAAGAGTTGAAATGAATGTTTCTCCATCTTTTAACCGGATGTTCCCTGGAATATGAATATCCGCAGCTTGCAATCGCCAAAGGATATTATTCCTTTCCAAACGGAAGAAGTATATCAATTCATTGTTCCTGTGGTGATGTCTATATCGATCCATATTGACTAGCCTTAAGGAACATGAACGATGTATTAAAAAAAAACAAATTGTACAATCTGCTATATCTAAATACCAATATTCCAGTAAATATGTCATAAATGTAATAGAAATAAAAGTTCTTGCATCGTTCTTTATTGAAATTTATAAACATCCTAACAATTTTAATAGAGATACGGGGGGCTTCAATCTACATCAAACGTGGGAACCGATCGTTGCCAGGTCACGGTTCGGTAAACGCAGGTCGACTATAAATAGATCTCTCCGATCTCGTGCATTAATGATCCCGGAAGATTGTGAAGAAGTGATTCCATTTTGACACGGTCTAATCACGAGAACCATGATTTCTTATTGAAAATTGTTTTTAATGAATGTCGACGTTTCGTTAGTTAGGTCTTCTACATCCTCAAGGCTATTTAAAAAAAATGAAATAGAATCGTTTAGACGCAACTTTGTTTTATAAATGGAAAATTTTTGTGTATGAAAAGTATAAAAATCAAATGTCTCACAGTTTTTCTGTGATAAACAGATTGCAGTTAAATAAATCGGTAAATTTCCTTTACCCGGAACATCCCTCGTTATTAATCTTATCTTTTATGAGGGATAGTAAAGTGTGACCCAATTTAATTTAGTACATAAGTAACATAACAATAAAAAAAGTAACATTATCTTTTCAACATTTATATAGGGGGCGCCATTTTATTCCACCATACTGGGTTTATACAAATATTTTTCCAGTTTCTACCCATGCCACTCTTGATTTTAAAACCGCCATTTTGTTGCATCATGTTTGAAAAATTTAAAGTCATTTGATAAGAAGATTATTTCACGTCGATTTTTTCGTTAGATTCGTCCGAAATTTTACCAGTTTATCTCTATATCACATTTAATGATTAATTAAATTTTAAATTATTCTAATGAGTAGTTTTCCCGGGCTGATTTTATAAATATTTTATTAGGACGGTTTTTTTATTTTGCCATCTTGAATTCGTACCAAAATATTTCCAGTTCATTCCTATGTTGACTTGATTTTTGAGCAAAATTTGAAATAAATACGATAATGAATTTTTTAATAATGTTTTTAAGGCTGATGCTTTAAATATTTTATTAAGTCGTCATTTTGTTTCGCCACCTTGTATTCGTACTAAAATTTTTTCAAGTTGATTCCTATGTAATACTTGATCTCTGTGCAAAATTTGACGTAAATTTAGGCCGCCATTTTGTTCCGCCATAATGGATTTTTACGAAAACATTACCAGGTCATTGCCATTCACCAAAATTTGACAACAGACATGTCAGATAGACGCAGACCGACATACCTACGGAAATGAGAAAACATTTTGTTGGAACCTTGAAACGCGAAGATCTGTAAAAACCAGGAAGGGTGATTTTTTCACGATTATAATACTTCCCTTTTACGAGGGAAGTAAAAAGAGAAACTAGAATTAACCAAAAGGAGTTCAAATTGGTATTAATATAATGTGGAGACCATACTTGAACAGAGAAATTAGATGAATCGAGTACGGTTTTTATTAAAATCCATTAACAACGTAAAACAAATAATATTTAGATTGCAACTGTACTTCATATATACAAAAAATCGTATGGAATATGTTTTATATTCTTATTAGATTGTGAAAAATCCGAATCTGTTGATTTTTCAATTAGGTTAGGTTAGGTTAGGTTAATTAGGTATGTTCCTCACATTCATCTCTAATTTTATTAATAATATAATAATATTATACTATCTACTAATTGGACTACATACTATAATAATATTATACTATCTATTAATTGGACACAAAAGAAAATTTTAGAAAACCTAAAATGATGTTCTTGTTTTTCAAAATAAATGTATACATATATATATATATATATATATATATATATATATATATATATATATATATATATATATATATATGGAAAGAATATTATATATATATATATATATATATATATATATATATATATAGAGAATAATATACAGGGTGCCCCATTTAAAAGAATAACCCCGTATACTTATTGTGAAAGCGGCACTGAATTCTACGAAAAAATTCATATAAGAGACAGTTTTCGCCTTTTTGATAAGTTATCGAGGGTTGCTTGAAAATGCAACATTTTCAAAAACCCCCTGTATCTCAAAAACTAAAAGAATTATGAAAATTCTGCTGGCGCCATCTTTAATTTTAGAAAAAATTAGCAGCTGTCGTGAAAACCACACTTTTCAATCTTTAAAAATAAGGGAGATACCCCACAAAAGTGCCGAAAATGTAATTTTTTTAGGATTACGACTTTTTTTTTGCTATCACGGCCCCTTTGACTGTCCCAAAAATTTTCTGTACCGACAATGACGTAGTTTGGGCTTCTATCGGACTTGCTTTATTTTACAAATTGTATGTCCTTTTGATATCTTACATTGTTTTGAAATAATTTCGAAAAGCATGTTTATAAACATGAACCGTTTTAATGGTTTTATCGTCAACCTTCACGATTTAAATTATAAGCTAAGAATCAATAAAAATTAAAAAATGTTTCAATGCAACCATGCAAAACATAAAAAAGTCCAAGTGATATAAAATCCTTAAAATAGTTTAACAGAAGTCCCAATCAGTAGCCATACACAATTTTTTTTGGGGAGGTTAAATAAGTCGTGATACTAAAAATAATTACTGTATAATTTTCTCAAATGTAAAAAAATTCGATTCACATAAATAAAAACAATCAAAACACAAAAAAACCTTAAAATAATAATATTTAGTATCTTGAAAACGAATCGTTTCCGAACGCATGTTTAAAGGAACTTTTTTCCATATTTCCATTACAGAATAGCCCCTTCAAAAATTGGAATGGAATTTGCTGGCACCCTGTATAATGAATGTACATTAATTATTAATTTCAAAAGAAGATGCAACTGCAATATATAATGATTTGCTGTCAACGACATTTATATTCAAATCGCTCAAGCTTCTGCTGGAAATCTTTCTGCTACAGTTTTCTGCTGCCAACAACATTAATTTTTTTTTAATGTGTTCAGATTATTTGTTGCGTATAGATTGACAAACAAAAATCTTTTTTGACATTTTTAAATTAATTGAAGCAAATTTTTAATATAATTACATACCTAATTTTTTATTTTGTACAATTACTATGTGTCTATAAAAACTTAAGGTAATTTATATAATTTCTTATGCTTGCTTAAATAATATTGTTATATTATGTATCTTCCGAGGCATTACATGTTTATGTAATTATATTAAAAATTTGGTTAAATATTTTTATTCATTATTTTTGTTTAACAACATTAATTTCATAATATAATATTCTGTTGGACTTTTTCATAATTTTTTATTTTGTCATCTTGACAACCTCTTAAGTAACTGAGGCATTCTTTTTCAGTAGGTCATTATCAATGGTCTTATTTTTTTACTAAATCCTTTTAACTTATAAAATTTACCGAGACATTCATACATAATAAATATTAGTAACAGTATTTTTTTATTTTAAAATTACAAAGATAAATTATACAACAAAAAAAAATATAAACTTTATTTAAAACGTTTTTGGGATAATTACCGAACACTTAACAAATATTAACTACTGAGTAAATTTTATAAAAAAAGACACATCATATAACACCAAATTGTGAATAATTTTTTAATTTAATAATTAATAATTACACAAGTGAAGTTTCAAAATGTTTCATTTTTTAAATATAATTTTGCAAAAAATATTTCTACATTATGTATATGAATACTCAGTTCATATTCTGCTAACTGTATTTTTTTCTATAACAAGACATAATCAAATAATTTCTTGTTAAAGAACTGCCATACAGTTTTTGATTATTTATTAAAATGCTAAAAAGGGTGGAAAAAGCCCTAGTAAATTTGTATCAAATATGTTTAGTTGAAATTGGATGTTGAGTGAATCATGTGATTTGAATGAAACAAACCTTTATTACAAGGTCAGACTAATACGGTTGTTAAAAAAAGTATTTTTAGTTCTAAATGATTTCAGATTTGTTTGTCAAGTATTTTTAGGTTGTTACGTGGCATTAGCTTCTTCAAATTATTTTGATGTTATAAAACGTTTTTGGGGTGGGGATAATTACCTGAATAATTAAAAAAATATTAACTATTTAGTAAATTTTATTAGAAAGAAGAATATCATATAACACCAAATTATGAACAAATCTTAAATCTAATATTTACTAATTACACAAGTGATGTTTGTATATTTTGCAATTTTTAGAATATAATTTTGCATCCCTAGAAAAATATTTCTACATTCGGTATATGAATACTCAGTGCATATTCTGCTAACTGCACTTTTTTCTATAACAAGATCTGATCAAAAAGTTATTTGTTATTGAACTGACATTCAGAGTTTGATTATTTATTATAACGCCAAAAAAGTGGAAAAAGCCCAAGCAATTTTGTATGCAAAAATGTTTAGTTGAAACTGGATATTGAGTGTTCAATCAAACCGCTACGGTTATCAAAAGATGTATTTTTTAGGTTGTTATTTAACATTAGCTTCTTAAATAAATGTAAACCAAATATTTTGATGTTATAAGATAGATTTGGTCTTGTTTGAGTCATTCGAGAATACGCATTAAGTATTTTCAAAATTATTTACAATAGTTTATTTTTATTCTATATACATGTTTAATGTTGTAGAAACGTATTCATTTCATTCACACCTGGTGGATATAGACGAGGAGCTTAGACTGTCTTGGTTAAATTCAATAATTACTAACTCATATGTCACGATAGCTTCAGCAAGCTGGAAAATAAAGAGAAATTTATATTATAAAACAAAGTAAATATTTTAATTTTGAAAATCATGTCAACATATACTATTTTTGAAACTTTATGAAATACATAATTATAACATGTTTTAATGAATTGGTCTCTGTAAAGTCTGTGTAAAAAAAGTTTAGTTAAAGAAATATTTAAAAACATACTATTATTAGGAGTAATTAAAAAATGAGCTGCTGAACTGGTTTATGTTCTTAGTACATCGCTGTTGCCAGATGACAAAAACCTTTTTCCAAACAAAAGCTCAAAAAGTATCAAGTGCCCTCTTTTCTGACTTCAAATGGATAGTACCTTAATATGTTTAAACTAATCTATGACAGGCACTTTCCGCTAACAAAGGCATACACTGAAACAAGTTCGGCGAAATCCATGGCGAATCTCTGATTTTTCCTCTTGACATATCTAAAGTATTTGATTAAGTCTAGTACAAGGCACTTCTTAATAAACTTCTGGCTTTCGGTTTTCAGTAAACCAACTGAGGGGCTTCACAGAGTTGAGTGTCGGTCATCACATTACTTTTTCCACCCCAATCATCTGTTTTCTCGTAGTAGTAATCTTACTTATAGGACATAGTAACATTGAAAGGGGTGATAGCATAGAATAACGACTTGGACCACCAAGTCCTCGTAAAATGGAGAGCAAAGAATCTTGTCTAGTTCAAATAAATAATAAATTATCGAGAAGAAATTTAAAATCCTTTTAAGTTATTTGGTATTATTTTATATTAGATTTTTGCTGGTCAGGTGTTGTAAAACCAGATTTTCTACGCTAAAATACGATATAAAAACCACAAATTAGGTCCAAATATATAAATAATGATTCCTATTAAAATATATTCAATATTTAATGGATACATGGCCAAAATACCATCTCCTAAGCTGGTAAAACACCAGGTCAATGCAATATCTGAACGCGGAACAAAGTAGTTTTATCAAAACCATAAATCCAATCACAACGCAGGACGCGTTAAGAACCAACCAATCAGAAAGACCCACGGCAGATAAGCTTAGTTGGCGTCAGTAAAATTCCAATTTTTAACTCAAAATTAAAAATACTTAAAAAAATGCTACGACGATGAAACTTGGTGAAAATGTATAACTTTTCATGCGCTTCACTCCTGTATTCCGATATCTTAATTATTTCTCGTAGTTTTAAACTTGACCTACTTTTTCAAAAATCTAAAATTTAATTTTTCAACTAAGTACGCTTTTTTTCAAAGTCCTTATCACGGGAAACACACTGAAAATAGATTCATTAAAATCCATAAAGAAATGACGAAATTATTCCACTTTAAAATTTGATGATTTGAATTAAAAAATACGTTAGCACGCCCTAAAAGTTTAATACTTACTAATAAACTTTTTTCTCTTTGATATTGGCTAAGTGCCGTACTACAATTTTGAAAGGGACTAATTCAATGTACACTCTCTGAAACTTTCGTGCAAATAACTTAATTCCGAAGGAACTATCACTAAAAAAAATTTTCAAAATTTGAGACAAAAATTTAAATTTTTTAATATTAAATTCGGACTTTCACTAAACGTTAGCTCTTATTAAATGAAACATTTTCTATAATAAACACTCTCCCGAAAAAATCAACCGGAAATCAGAAAACAGGCCTTGGAAGTAGAGCACCAGGTCCAATAACTAAAAAACCACTGAATGGAAAAATCACTGAATATAATACAACGTTTTAAATACATTTTAAAGCTCTACGAATATTTTCTGGAAATAATAACAGTCTTCAAAAAATTCTGAACTTTGCCAAAATGCAGATAAAATAATGCCCGTTACGAGAAAAACAAAGTAACTGAAAAATATTAATAACTATGACTCCTGCAGGACTTCAAAGTATCTCAGGAGATGTTATCAGTAAAAATTTTTGTTGCAGACTGAGGAAAATTGTCGACAGTTTCGTTCAACATACTCCGTCCAAATTTGCTGTCATTGGTCTAGAGCTGCAGGAGAGATTAAGGATTTTCATGTAAATATAGACCGAAATTTGAATCGCTACTGACACATGATTTCATAGGCCTCCTTAATCACCAGTTGAATTCGCCGGGTCTTTGTATGGAAAGATTCCATTGTACTTAGGTTCCAAGTAGAGCTTAAGATTGTGAAGATCGTCCACGAAAATTAGATCTGGTTCTAAATTGCGCGAAGAAAAAGGGTAAGCCAAGTCTCTGGTATCCTTCTCTTAAGCGTTCATCTAAACCTTAGTTCATCTCCAGATATAGATATTCCCTGTAAGTAACTCACAGAATTTTCAACGTAGTGTTCAAAAGTGTATTTTTTAAAAATTTGTGCTTCTTGGCATAATTATCAATTTTTGAAACGTTGTCTTTTTGCTCCCCTTTAATTAAATTTGCATACTTTGTTTTTTTAATTTTGCTATTTAATACTTGACATTTTTGATTCTGCTAATTTATTTGTGACTATTATTAACAATTGTGAATTTTACCTATTTGTGATTTAATAATTTACAGACTTTGACTTTCATATTTTTGCAACTTTTTAGTGACTATTTGCTCTATTTTTGTGATCTACCGTTGGTTGGACGAATATCATTTTTCTGATTTTTGACTTTAATAAATAATTAATTGAATTATCTTGAATTGAATCTGTTAGTTTTAATACGCTTGGTGAATCCGTTCTTCTAAAATTAAACTCTCCCTCCTTTGAGAATATCTTTTTTAGTTAAATTTAAATTTTTGAGTTTATTAATTTTGTATTTTTTTACATTAAAATATTTTTTGAGTTTTAAATATTTTTTTATATATATATATTTTTTTATATATATATATATATATATATATATATATATATATATATATATTTTTTTTTGTTCTAGAGTAGGAAAAAGATATTCATTAATTTAGTTTTTCTAGATATTAAGTTAATTTGTAAAACATGATTTTGTCAAAGTTGTTATACGTATTAAAGACTTGAGCTATTTTGCCGTTACTAGTGTAGCTAACAAATACGAGTGATTGGTTAACTCTAATTTTTGAAAAAACTGAAAAGATAGTGTTGCAAGCAATTTTGTAAAATTACTTGGTCTTGTGAAAAACTCATTAACTTTTAAAACTTTAAAACTAAAAACCTACAGAGTAGATACGTACAACTGAACACTAAAAGTGACATTGCAAACAGTGATTTCTTGAAGGTTAACGACTCGAAATCAAAGATAAAATATTTTAAAAGGTGTACGGACTTAGCAAAGCTTAAACATGACTTTGAACCATAGTACAAACAGGAGTGTATAAGTAAATAAAATCATTAAGATTTTTTGCAAATTTTTGTAAATTAGGCTAAGGGTATCGTTTCTAGCGTTTCTAGCTTAAGAACCTGACTTTACCGTGAGACTGACTGTCCGTTGCTACCTAAATTTTTTTGTTCAGTTTATCTGAACTTTGCTACAAAACTATAATTTCTTTATACTGTCTACCGTGGCTATTCTGGAGTAGTTCCCATAGAAGGTATGGCAGCTAATTCAACGTCCAGCAACCAAACCCCCCTTTCTCAGCAAAGGCTCACTCTTTTGTTTGGCGAGGAGAACGAGTATTCCAAAGTTCCTCGGGTGAGTGGTGGGTGCTCGACGAGCTTGTGATACTTGACAATTGATATTTGTTCCTATGATTTAAGAAATCAGTTTATTGGCCTTCAATTTTATATTTAAAAATATAGATCCGAATCTAAATGTATGTGTTTTAAAAAGAATAGCATTCTTAACGTATATTTAGTTATAAAATCTTTTAAAAATTAGTATATACTTACTTCGAGAATCACATGTCGTTTTATGTCGAAAAAGTTTTTGCAGTTCATGGATATTTCAAAATTTAGAAGCTGATTGACAAGTCTTTCAATCTGCAATATACAAAAATATTAGAAATAAAAATGTTGAAAAGTTTGCAATTGGTCAGTTTATGATAGTTTTAATTTAATAATTAAAAGTTCAGTCTATTCAAACTGTTAATTTGATTTTAACAGAAATGATAGAGTAACAGAAAAGAAGATTTGACACATCGTCGTATCGCCTAATTTATTTAAAAACATCGTGTTTTAGCTAAAAAATGTCAAAACATTTTGATAGTTGCAGATAATATGTGTATTTACCTCACTGTTGTAAATAGTATGCGGAATAGAAGTTAAAATGTTCAGTGGCTTTTTGCTTTCTTCGTTCACCATGGCTCCACATAAACAAACGGTTACTGTCCTTGATATAAGAAAGACGAGCGAAAAGTAGAAATAGATCTCTTCCACGTAGTTTTGCTTAGGTTTGAGGGTGCAGAAAACTTGAATTAATATCGTAAAAACGTTCGGCAGAAACGACACTAGGATAATGTTGGATATGTGATCGTTGACGTATTGACATAGGTTTTCCATTCGGGTATAATCGTTACGTAGACTTTTCCAGACGTGTACATCAGATATCTAAAAAATTAAACCTTTTTTATTATACTGTTGAAACATAATCTTTCAATAGTCTACTTTTAATAACTATTTTCAATTAATCTTTCTCTCACTAAACGTCGAAACTACGCTTTCTTATCGTAAATCAATGCTTACGAAGGTTCTATTAAGAAAACTGGTCCATGTGTCCCGAACTTGTGAAGAACCACATACGTCCCACGCAGTCATCCGCAAGTATTCTTGAAGTGTGGCGCTCTAATTAATTGTGGTTTCGCCTATTAGCAGTAAGTAGTGCGGTTGTTCGCTTTAAGATACACATATTTTTTCGTGCATGTGTGGAAGTGTGCTCTAGCCAAGGGAGGGAAGGTGTTTTAAGTTATGTTACTGCATAAAACTATTATTTTACTTCCCCTCATTCGTATTAACCTTTTTAATCAAACCTCTAAGGACTTACAAAAAAACTGTCAATCTTCAGGTTGTATGTAAATATGCAATATAGACACTTTTAAGAAAAATTGCAGTGTTTATGTTTAGAACCCGACCTATGGAAAAACTTTGCAGAAGATTTCTTGCATTCCTAGTATGTGTAAGAGAACAATAAACATCTCCGCACATTATTAACAGAAAACCAAAACTTTCATCTTTAAAGCACAACATCCAGGAAAGATTCAGTATTCGTTTTTATCCTGTTCATCCTCTATGCCAGTGATCTCCTTTCTTTTACTAGCAATCTTATCCACAGTTATGCTGAGATAATGCGATCGAATCAAGCATACAATTTTTCAAACTTGCTTCCAGAATAATGATTTTGTCTTTAACCAAGACCTTTATAAAATCGCAGTACCACTTCAAATTAAGAATTAAATCCTTCAACCTAGTTGGTGTCAATTTTTAGCAGGATCTTGGTTAACACATTGCATCAATTGTCACGACAGTTGCTAAAAAGCTACTTTTTCTTTTTCGAGCCCGAAGATCTTTCTTTTGCTAACTAAATTGTATACCCCTTACACATTACAAAACATAATTAAGTACTATTCTTATATATCTCTAACTCTTAACATACTAGATTCTGTTCAAAGAGGAGCTATTCGCTTGATTTATGACCCAAATATCACAAGGTAGTTTGTCTCGAGAACTCTGAGTGATGTATTGCTATTTTACAGAAACTATCATGGATTCTACTTTGACGAGTTATCCTGCAGTATCTATTATGGGTTGTTTAGCCAAGTCTAACTGCAAAGACCATAAACATCTTGGTTTATTTTATCCTTTATCCAGCAAAGGTCTCCGTCTTCTTCAAATCTGCAAGTCTTTAAATCCCGCATAAATAAAATTTCCAACTGAGTGAATTTTATAATACAACGGTAATGGCATTGCTTTAATAAATAGATGTCGGTAGATTAAAATGGTGTCATCGACGTATCTAATTAATATGCTAACCTTGTTACAATCTTCATGCTGATTTAAAAATATTCTCCAGAAAGCCACGTCCAGAAAATAGGGATAATAATCAATTTGTGCACAGAAAGCGCCATCAAAGTGAGTTTAACATCTCGGGGATCTGATCACATCCCTGGGTCTTCTTTGCGAAATGTTGAGTTTTTATGAAATATTACTGGCTATGTATGAGAACGGTCAATTAATTTCAAAAGTAAGAGAGCAAGAAAAAATGTTGTATTGAGAAGTTTAGGGTTTTTAATAATATATTGAAGCAAAGAAAAACTGAACATACATGATTAGTAAAGCCACGAAACGAAAGAAATAAAGGTAAGGAAATTTACTCCTTCACCATTGTATCGAGAAACGTCCAAAACATGATACTACGTTTGTTTAAGGGCCAAGGAGCCATCTGCTACCGTGGTATATGCCCGGCAAGGCTCATCACGCAGTTTCCTTGGGGGGATCGGTATTAACACCGAAATATTCGAACCCTGAAACAAAAATTTTGCCAGCTCTTTTACTTTTGTCAATAATTGACCGATTTCATACATATTAACCACCCCTATATATCTTAACTCTTAACGACATGTTTCATTAAGTTCTTTGGTTTTGATAAGCTTTTTGTAACCAGAAAAATATCGTGAAATTATCCCGATTTCGTACAAATATAAGCCAAATTAAATCATATTAGTATTTACCTGCTTTTGGCAAGTTATTTTTATCCTTTTTGAAATCTGTTTCATTCTGCTGGCCAAGGATATGCTTATGACCATTATAAACAAGTCCGTATAAGTGAAAGCAAATTCCATTTGACAAAACCAATACTACAAAATATATTATATAAATAGCACTATATCTAGCATGTAATATATCAATAAATGAATCTATTTTATAATTTGTAAAAACTTGTTATCAAATTAATCATATTTTATAGCTGAAAAAAGTTCATTCTGATTTGATCTTTATAAAAAACAACAGCGATGTTAACACATAAATAAGGTTTGGTGCAAAAGAGTAATTCAATATGCCAAATTTTTCTGCAAATATTTTAGAATATTTATTTTAAATGAAATAGCTTATTTATTATTATTGAAATCAGTTGCTGATGTCTATCTTAGATATAACCTCAAAAAAGTAACAAATAGACAGCTATGTAAAACAAAAAAGTTAAGAAGTTGGTCGAAGGGAAAATTGATCACGCTGATTTAAGAAATAGCATTAGCAATTTTGCAGATTTTATCAATATTTCTGTAAATGGCCTGTCTTCTATATCTTATTATATTGTCGAGGTCCAAATTTGTATAATCCCAAAATATCAGTTTTCCGTTTGAAATATGCCTGAGATCCGACAACTTCACGTTTTAAATAAAAGTATTTAAAAAAGTAAGAAAGTTTTTGTGATCAGTTTTGTTAGCGAGGTCATGTTAAGCTCGCTACTCAATATTCGGTTGGATTCTTCGGTACTATTTGTTCATTTGATTCGTCCAACCATATGAATGAACGAATGGGCGAATCGACGAATGGACAAATATTTCATTCACACTATTCACCAATTTTTATTTAATACGTTCGCATGGATTTCCTGCGTTTTAGTGTTTCAGAATACACAAAAAACAAAAGATTAGATTCGGACGAATGTTTCGCCTAGATCAAACGGTCAAAGCCTACTTGTTTATACGTGAAAAAGATGGAATGGCCGCGCAAAGAAATGGACGCACACTATGCGAACAAATGAACGAATGGACGAAAAAGTAGTGGACTTTGATCATGAAAATTTAAAGCAGTATCGACAATGCTGTCAAATTTTTCAGTTTTTCTGTGCATCCATTAATTTTAAATATAGATTGCAGTTTAAAGTAGCAATATTTAAAAAAATGACGATGTTTCTCAGATGTATTCCCGGCTTTACAAGTTTTTTTATTTAACGTTCGTCTTGCGTATTTCTCGCATCGTCTCCCGAGACTCTCACAATTTTTCGGTATTGCAAAAATACGCCAGATTTGATTCAAAAATGTAAAATGTTTGCGAAAGTATTAAAGAGACTTTTCTTTTTCGCATTTAGTTTTACCATATTGCAACAACAAAAACAAAAATAATAAAAATGTCATGTTTAGTTTGCTAAGCCTGAAGCTGGAAGATATATATATATATATATATATATATATATATATATATATATATATATATATATATATATATATATATATATATATATATATATATATATATATATATATATATATATATATAAACTTTTTCACCCAGATTTAAACTTAAAAACAGTATTTGTTGGGCAATTAGACACAAACAAACTTTATTTAATTTTATTTGTCGACACAAGTAATGACTTGTCACAACTTGACATTAGCTAAGTTAATACTGTCGAATTTCTAGAGGCATATATGTAAAATACTTTTTCAATGACTTTTACTAGACAACATAATATCATAATGCTAATTAACAAAATTGAATTTAGCAAATTATAGCCGTTCCTGAAAAAATTGTAAAATGTGAAATCACAACGATAATTTGGAGTTTTTTTACCAAATCTTTTACTTTGGAGTAACTAAATATGCTATTTTGTTTTCTTTTTTGTAAGCTAGTCAGTATAGTTTCTACAGTGGGATATCATCAGTTAATTTTTTTTGTCTATTATTAAAACATACACAATGCGTTTTTTTCTCAGGTTCCACCAGCGCCCTTGAAAAATTTGGAGATTTTTTTTATTACAGCTCTTTACCCACATACTTACTTAACTTTCACATGGAAAAACAAAGTTTCAATAAATTATTGAAGACTTTACAGCTTTTTTTGCGGAAAATCCACGCAAAGTTGCCGTCTGCGTCAAAGAAAAACCCTTAAGCGAGTTAAAAAACAGTCCATATTTGTAAGTACCATCAAAGTGCGTTTTTTTTATACATTTGGAATAATTTATGGGTTTCTATTAAATACAGAGTATTTTACTACTGCTATATTTGCCCTTACGGTACTTCAAAACTGAACTGGAAAATAATAAGTCCCGATTGCGACACCGATCTTTGGTTTTGTTGTGCTAGGTTAGTCGGTATAGCATTATTATTAGAAGTTGATTTTGTGTCCATTTTAAGATTTAAAAGTTAAAATATACCCTAATATAGCTACTCCTAAAAATATTACGAAGCTTGCAATGCATTGTCAAAATTAGGATGTATTTGCAAAGGTGCTGAAATCAATAGAATACAGTTTCTATATTGTGCTAGATTAAAAACAAAACGAGCCTAACCTTCATTGTACGGTTTGATAAAGAAAATGCAGTACTCTGATACTTTTTGTAATCTACTTGGATCAAAAGTGCAAGCGGTTTTGCTATAAGTCAGGCTGTTTGGACTACACCCTGAGAATATTCAAAATGTAATAATTTACAATCATATTCTTGATTCGGACTTTTTTGAGCTATTCTGCATATTAAGAATTATTTTAGATATATGGAGTGTACTGATACCTAGTCTAGTACTTATTAATGCAACAAAAAAATTAACCAACTCTTGTAGTGTCAAAATAGCCTCCCCCCCTCCTCTTAATGTTGCCTGTTCCTAGTACGGCTAACTAATAAATACATCGGAATATTTTATAGAATATATAAGAAAATTTATTTATATTTGTTGAAATGGGACCTTTTACTTAATAAACATCATGATGAGCCTGGATGTTTTCATACTACATAAAATAGCCTTTGATTTCTGCCGTGTGAAATTTGTACAGCCAGTGAGACTTCTAAAAATATTGTCAATGTTTTGGATTTTATGTGTGGTTAACGAAAATTAGATAATTTTGTAGCAAATGTTTACGCCTTTTAACATTTATAGCCGTATTCACCAAAAAGGTTTAAATTTAGACCAGGTCTAACTTGACAGTTATAGGTTTAAGATGACATTTTTAACAATTGAACAAATAATTTTTCTAAATGTCACAATTACAAAATGACAGTGACATAATCGAAACATAACTGGCGAACTAAGAGTTTTAAATACGATGGCAACTAGACCTGATCTAACTCTTAAATCTTTTTAGTGAATACAGGCAAGAGTTTATAGTAAAAAATATAAATATGGATAATTGAAATTACCAGTGGTTAAACAAAACATTAGCACAAATAATTAAAATGGTTCGAAATTTTCTTTTATAAATATGAAAGTAGACAAAAACTTTTGAATATTTTATAAGCAGTCAGTAACCTCACCACAAGTTATTAAAAATGACAAAAAGATAATTCACATTTTCTAAACTATGTAACTACTACTATATAACAAACTACAAACGTCACATATTTTTGAATACTCAGTCTAAACTGCACTACTTAATAGTGCTGCAATAGAACGATTAACTCTTCTAATCCTATTTATTGTTTTTTTTTATCAAGCTTTTTGGTAAGCTTCAACAACTACTGTAAAAAATGAGAAGAGAGATCTAGCTACAAAGAGAAATAAAACATTTCGTAATATATGTCTTGCATAATTCTCGTCTCGCCTCGTGAGATTTATTAGATTTATAGAAAAAATCTGCGTCTGCTCTCGCAGTTAGTATTTCTTACTCTCTGTCGTCTCGTCTGGTGAGATGCGAGACGAGAGTGAAACCCTACTGTTATATACAAATTTAACGCTCAAAATGAGAAATTTTCTACAAACGCACAAACGAGAATGCCCGAAACGGGCATAATTTGTATTAGTTGTAATGATTATCTCGATATTACAACGTTCGTCTCAAGTCTTGAGTCAATTGTACTTAAATGATTAGTATATTATAACAGAAACATTTTTAGCTTTTAAATGAATTGACAAACCATGAGAATGCTTAGCTGCCAGATCTTAAACATATTAGTAGGAATAAATAAATTACAACTTGTAGAAAACATTGGCAACATTGCTGATATTATTATTGAATCCAGTATATAGTGCTAAATCTTATTTACGTAGATTTTTAGGATGCATGAAATAATAATATATTCATGCTCTCTATACTAGCCCTATATTAAAACTTACTTGAAACACCAAACTGGTTGGAATATTGTACGATATGTAAGTAAAGACATGCGATAATGTTAGGTTTCCAAAAAAGAATTTAATCGCCTTTTCGTTATCGTCAGGGTGACATTCTATGGCTCTGTATATTCTACTAGCTTGATGAAGAATATATTCAACTAAAAAAAAGTTACTGTCTGAATTTCAATAATAAAAAAATAAAATATTATATAGTAGAATTTTTGCTACTAAAAAAGATTAAAAAAATAAGAGCTCCTAGGATTTTTTTCTATACTCTTTGCACTGGTATTGAGAAACTATGTAAATCCTGTACATTTACAGGGTAGATCAAAAAGTTAATATTTTTTAAACAGAAAACCTTATATACTGTACCAATGTTGAAACATATTTAGTATGCTAAATAGGATCTAGAATTAAACCTAAAAAAAAACAGAATATGTGTAAATCGGTGTAATTCAGTACTACAGAACTACAAGCTTTAAAAACACAAATACATAGAATTGCATATCCGTCACAAAAGACGGCTCTTTAGAAGAAGCAATTAGGGAACACAAGGGAATAATGTATTAGCCAACTCAACAGCGTACATGGTAAAGAAATATCTTGAAGACCAATAACTATGTGTATGTATCCATTATCTACGCGTTTTTATTAACGTTTAAAGTGTGGGAGCCTTATTCTAAATTCGAATTCAAATTCAATCGACTTTATTAAGGCTGCTTAAGCCCAACCTGAAAAAGATAACAGATGTTTAATTTTGTTTGCTACATATGTAATTAAAATGAAACTAAATTACATGAAATGAGCACAAATTACAAAAAAAACCATCTTTAATTCTTATGTATTAACCAAGAAAGTATGCATTGCATTTATAATATAAACAAGAAACAGTAACAAAATAAAATTAATTTATTTGATTATAGTGCGACTGATGATGGACTACTGCACTACAAAAACAGTTTGCGAAAAAAAGTATTTTAACTTTTGCTTGAAGTTATCAATATTGGAAACTGATTTTAAAAAATCTGGCAATGAGTTGTATGTAGAAGGTGCGTTATAGCTAAAAGAGTCCCTAAAAGCAGAAGTGGTGTATAGTGGGACGTGAAGCAGCCGTAGGTTGCAAATTGCTATATTCCAAAGAATATTGCCAAATAACATTTTTTCTCTCAAATAAGTACGACAGTTTGACACCAAAACTTTGTGTTTAAATGAAGATTAATGTATTTTTAACTTTATGTCGCTTTTGTTCCACCCGAGCTGGACATAATATGGAGTGATATCATTTCTTCTTGCTACACAAACAAAAAACCTCATGCAGTAGTTCTACATTACCTAAATGCGCTTCATATCATTCTGCACTAGATATGGCTGATAGGCTAGGGTATATTAATCAAACCAAGATTATGATATAGACCGAGATTTTTAGCAGTGTCTTTAAATTATACGTAAACACCATCTATTAAAAGCTTGTTTAAACAGTTAATTTTGTTTTTTTGGTGGTTGGTACCCAATAAAACTGCCACATTTAAATTTAAGGCATTATTTTTTGACCAAAAGTTGATTTTTTCTAAATTGCTGTTAAGCGACTCCAAAGCCAAATTCTAAAATTCTGGGGAAACAGATGCATACCTTTGTATGCAGTCATCAGCATACATATGTATTTTATTTAAGATTAAAATTGAGATATTTGTCTTAAATAAAATAAATAAAAATGACCCCAAAAATGAGCCTTGAGGTGCCTTAATATTATTTCTATGAACTGTAACTTTTTTGTTTTTAATGATATCAAAATGAAATATCATTTCACATAGTTATCTAACAAGTTTTTTCTGTTTTAAAAACGTTTATTTAAGATATTAACTTAACTTAATTTTTTTTAAATGAAAAACTATATAGTTTCCAATATTTTAATTCTACATGAAATGTCACGTATATTTATACATACCCTATGCCTATCTTCAACTGTTTGCAAGTAAATGGCATCTAAATATGCAACAACTAAACGATATTTTACCATTTTATTTATTATTGTCGTTTAAAAGATATGTGTCATGATCAAACAGAATTGTTTACATTTTGACATATCCCTTTCAAAACATTTGGACATATTACATTTTTAGTCGTTTATGATTATCGGTTGTAATTATTTAGTATTCTAAAAATGAAACCATTTAGTAATCGAGAAAGGAGTGACATGCTTGCCATATACTACTTAATCAAAAAAGCCCGATCGCAGCGGGAAGAGAATATTCAAAACGTTATCCTGAGCGTCGAATCTCTTTAAAACAAATATTTGCAAGATTACTAAAAAAATGCAAGAAAGAGGACGCGTGTTTGATGTGAAACGGAAACCAACATACTCGGGTTTTGTGAAATATATCTATCAACTAAATTAATAAATGTTCTCTGGAAATACCGATCTCCCACAATTCAGTTCAAAAAGTTTTGAAAAAATACAAATATAAACACTTTAAATTTCGGAAAATGATGTCGATAAAATCCTGATTTTTTAAAATATATTTCTTGGTCTGATGGAAGTTCTTTCACAGCCAAGCATGGTTGTAACGTCAGAACACTCGACACTGGTCTACATATAATTCAAGAAATAGAAAGTCAAGGATACCAGTCAATTAACGTTTGGTGTGGTGTGATAGACTGAAATTTAGTTCCCATATTTATTGATCAAAAATTGACTGGGGGATATTATTTGCATTTGCTACAAAACGAGATAGTACATCAGATTGATAATTTACGGTGAACATTTCAGCTAGGATAATGTAGCAGCAAGATGCTGCTCCGCCTCATAGCGTCATTCAAGTTAAAACTATCTTAATTTGGAATATCCAAGTGGTTGGATTGGAAAGGGAGGAACAATTGCTTGGCCCCTAAACAGTCCAGACTTGATTGTAATGGACATTTTCTTTTGCCACATTGAGAATGTAATATATAAAATACCATGGGATAATGCTGAAGAGCTAAGAGGAAGAATTATAAATTCAATAAATGAGTTAAAAGAAAATCCGGAAATGTTAATGAATGCAAAAAATCGTATTATTAGAGTGTACGAAAAATGTGTTGAGAAAAGTGGCAGCCATTTTTTGAACAATTTAATGTTTGTAAAATTGTTTCTAAATAATGTGTTAACTATTTGTTAATCGTTAGTTTTAAAACTTCTTAAATATCTATGCAAAATGGTTTGTGTTCCATTTCGATATACTTAAAAAGACAAAAGTTACACATGATCAAAATGTATCTTTCTTGCATTTTTTGACGCCATTTTCTGAGTTGAAGATAGGTATATGGTATACTCTACAAAATATACTTAAAATTTCATGTAGAATAAAAAAATATGAGAAACTATATAAGGCTTTACATTTAAAAACATATAAGTTAGGTTAATATCTTGAAAAACGTTAGTGTCTTGTTTTATTTTTAACAGAAAAAAACTTGCTATATAACTATGCATAATGATTTTCGTTTCATTTTGATATCTTTAAAAAAGTTACAGCTCATCAAAATGATATCAAAAATTAAAAAAACATCCGGTACACCGTTCGTTATAGTTCTTTTAGGGGATAATTTTATTTCGTTATTATAATTTATTTTCACTTTTTGTGTCCTATTAAAAAAGTGTTTTTAAATCACTCCAAGGCATCCACTCCAATGCCATAATAACGTAATTTAACAAGTAAAAGTTGATGATCCAAGTAGTCGATTGCCTTGGAATAGTCGAGCATAACTAGAGCCGTGTCATCCCTTTATCAGTACCCCGAAGAACGTCAGCGCAAATATCTAGTAAGGTCGAGCTAGTACTGTGGCCTTTCCTAAAACCGGATTGAAACCGAGATAGTAAGGAATAAGAAATAAGGTACTCTAACACTTGGTCATAAACTATATTTTTATCACTTTTAATGTTACGGTTAAGATACGAATCGGGCTGATATATATAATGGATGAAGTATGTTCCTTTTTCGGCACTGGTATCACCAGGACATGTTTAAAATTCACAGAATTTTTTTTAACTAGTAGCAGTGGCGGCTCGTGTTCAACTTTTCAGGGGGTCAGTATATATACAACACAAAGAGTCATCTGAAAAAATCAGACACACGAAACAATAAAATGTCTTTGTTACTTGGCAACCGTATGTCCAGGCAAATAAATCGTACATATTTTTACAAAAATAACGATTTACTTCTTTGCCTTTTTCGTTACTTCATTGCTGAATTTTAAATTTCGGCAAAGGTCCACCACTGGTCTTAAATTCGAGTCGTTTCTCAAAGTTCAGCTCGCCAAAATAATTGAAAAAGCCTTTTAAAGACTTAATATTCTAAAACACTGTGTCTATCTTACTTTAAAACATTAATTTAAACCACAAAATCAACAAACAAATTGTAAAGTCTTAAAATAAATCTATAAAAATACGCAAGCGTAACCACAACCTATCACACGATCCACATTAAACGCATCAACTGACAAAAATATTTAAGTTTTATCGGCGTGACTCTTGACCCAAACTTTGCCAACGTAAGCCGTATATTATCTATGCGCCCCTGTGAAAATTTGATCGGGAAAAACTCGCCTCCATTTATAACCATGAGGTCAACGCGGGCCGCCAACCAACGAAACGAAACCCCCGGAGATAGCAGTGCATGATAAAATATAAATTATGTATTATTTTATTTATTTGTTTCTGTTTGGAAATATTTATTGCCGGGTCATTGACCATATGACCTAATGGAGGAGCCGCCAGTGACTAGAAGAGATGAATTAATTAAATGTGTGATAATTTTACTACAATGTGGCAGACATATTTCCAATATTTCTGCAGCGATATCATCCACTCCCTTTGAATTGCTAGTCAAAGCCTTTATTTATTATCTCTTCTTCAGATACGAGTTTAAAATTAAAATTATTTCTGCCATATGTTCGTTTTTAGAATGTCATCACATCTGTAATTTAAATATGATAAAAAGTGGACCTAAGGTATTCGTGAAATCAATGATTCGATTATTTATAATAATATTTTTAAGTAGTACCTATAAACGTTGTCATAAAAAACGACATCAAAAAAACGATTCTTCTATTTAACTTTTTAGGAAATTCGTATCCACTCATTTCCCTTTCCACGTCTCTCCATTTCTCCATTACTTTAGGCCAGTTCCTTGCCAAGCCAATAAACACGGCAGCAACATACGCTGAAGCCAGGTATTGTGAAATATAGGTGACCTGTGAGATATTCAGTTTCACGGTCACGGCCTTGTTTATTTGCATTACGCAAAGGAAGACAGGGCCGACGAATGAAAATATGGAGTACAGCATCCTAAAGGAAATGTAGGTAAATTTTTGTGTCGGCGCAGACAGGTTTTGGACAGGAAAGTATCCAAACACTTGCCCTAGAATGATCAGTTTCCTTAGACACTTCGAAATTGTCATGGAATCATTGGGCTTGTCCAGCATCGTTTGTAGCTTTGCTACTTGCAACATCTGAAAAAATAATATTTTTAATACCGATTCTTTTAAGGTTGCAATAAATAAAAATAAACGAAGCAACAATAAATAATCGGGCCGACGAACTAGTTTGAATTTGCATGTAAACATAGCGAAATAAACATTTATTTATGTATTTTGACACCAAAAGGAATAAGCTAGTTTATAAAAAGGTATTAGGGTAGACCGCGTTCGAAAGTAACGGGCGGCGAAAGTAACAACCCAAATATCTGAAACCACGAAAATAATAACAGCGTCCACGCCAACTTTAAGAAGTGGCAACACTGCCGGCTACCATATCTTTGCATGTTGATGTTACCCCTATCAGTCTGTATCGAGCACAAGACCGTGAGTGTTTTCAGTGCTTAGTAAAATTTGTCGAGTGATTTTTAAGTCAAATACAAGGTCTCTAACTCGCATATATTGTTAGTTTAGATATTTCTGGATAAAATATCCAGTAGTGATTGTTAATTTTCGCCTCCATTCGTTAGGAATAGTGGAAAATATTCTGGTGTGTGAATATATTATTTTTAATTCCAGAATGCCTCGCACGAAAGTTAGAAGGACTAACAGAGGTTCTAAAGACATCACAGTTTGTGAAGCGGCATACACCGGAAGTAAAAAACGGTGCATTATAGACTCGTGCAGCGGCAAAAAAATATGACTTGTGTTATGTTACTTTAAACCGATTCAAAAAGAAAAAAGAAGCACTAGGCACGGATGAAGGAGTAAATTCTGTTTCCATGGGTTATAGAGCATGGAACAAAGTTTTCTCTGAAGATCAGAAAAATATTATGGCGGATTATATTGTGAAAGCAACAGACATATGCTATGGTTTTTGCGCTAAGAAATTAGAAGGTTTGCTTACGAATTGGCCAGCAAATATAAATTAGCAATGCCATCACAGTGGGAACAGCACCAGATGGCTACACAAGGCTGGTTCAGTAGATTCATGAAGCGATAGCCACCAACTAGTTTCAACGAAACCAATATAAACTGTTGTTTTGAAAATCTGCATAAAGTTATGGAGAAATATAAATTCGAACCTAAATATATAAACAATGTTGAACAAGGCAAGTTGGAGCATTGACGTGGAACCATGGTAACGTTAAACTGCGCGGTGAATGCTGTTAGAAATTTTCTACCTCCAATGTTTATATTTTCGAGGATCGGTATCAAGAACATTTTATCAAGGATGGTCCAATTGGAAGCACAGGCGCCAGAAACTCAAGTGTGTGGATGCAAGAAAATGAATTTCTTAAATTTTCACGACACTTCCATAAATATACATCAGCAACTACAAATCATTAAGTCCTCTGGTTACTTGATAATCACGCATCTCATATTTCTATTCAAGCCCTTATCGTATTTATTATCGTCTTTCCCGCCTCATTGCTCTCACAAGCTACAACCGCTAGACCGTTCTATATATGGGCCTTCAAAAAAAGTAGTTAACTCTAGCTGCGATTCATGGATTCGAAGTAATCCAGGGAAAACAGTGACAATTTATAATATTCTATCTATGGTAGCTACAGCACTTCCGACGCCCCTGACATCAAGCAATAATCAATGCTTTAGTTGCAGCAAATAAAGTTGGAAATGATGCTGATATTACCACGACACAATCAGGGAACAGAGAAAATTAACCTACACTAGATGAACAGAGTAATCAACATAATGAAGATGCCGCACCAGCGATATCTTTTTCTCCCTTGGATGAAACTAACAATGAACTAAAAAATGAACCTGTAACGTCAACGTTGCGTCTTACCTTAGCTGAGGAGTTTGCACCGGAGGCAGATAGACCTGTTCCTAAAGCTCCGCTAGAAAAGAAGAAAATAAAGGAAAGAAGAAAAAAAAAATAAAATTGGCCATATACACGGATACCTCTGAGAAGGAAGAAATTAGAACAGAATATGAGGAAAAGAAGAAACATTTCTAGCTCTAAACCAAAACCAAAATCCCTCCTAAGACCAATAAACCGAAGAAAAGAAAAAACAAGAAAGAAGATAGCGGTGAAAAAGAGAGCGATGAAGAAGATGAAGACTGTTTTTGCCTTGTATGCTATGAACCATATAATTCAAGTAAGCCGGGGGAAGGTTGGGTGCAACGCATTGCATGCGAACATTGGTCACAAGAAAGACATACAAGAAAAGAAGATTTGTATATTTGTCAAAATTGTGAGTCAAAATAATAAAAATTCTTTAGGTTAAGTTCAATGTTCAGTCTGTTTTTCTTTTAGTTTGTAAGAATATAACTTTTTTTTTGGCAGTTAGAAGCCACTGTACTTACACCTGTACTGAATAAACGTTTATTTAATGTTCCCACGACTGTTACTGTTACTATCGTCTCCATATAGTGTTACAACCGCCACAGGGTCGGGGGCGATAGTAACATATTCCACCACTTTAATTTTTAACTAATAACTATATCTATTTTAAAACTTAAAAGGCACGTTTTAATATGGCAAAATATGCAATTAAGGCATAAACGATATATTTGTCTAATATCTATTCCAGTTCTTCAAAAATTGGCGTTGGAGCTAAAAATGTTACTTTTGACCCCGGTCTACCCTGCTTCAAGTAATTTTAATTTTCCTATATCTCTTGTGACATTTTTTCAGTTACGTATTAGTTGCTGTTATTTACATATTTTTCATTTTTTCAGTTCGCAGAGTAGGGTCTCCCCCCTCCCCCCCCCCCGGGTAATGAAAATATTTATATCTTCTTTATGACTAATTTTTCACAAAAACACTGGAACACATTAAGTGGTTTAAATAGTTGTTGTTTTTTTTGTAATATTTTTAGCCCCCTTCGTGCAACAACAACACTACAACTTTTTTTTTTCAAATAGCAATTTAGGTTATGTGGGGGTTCTACGAGAAAGTCTTCTAAAACCGAATACGATACTAGCAACCTGACTAGTCCCTGACCCAATGTTCCTATACTAAGAACTACTCAATTACTACTACGAATTATCTTGAAAAGATGATTAAACGATAGTGGTATTTATTATTGTCCTCCAACGTTATGAAGCAACTTCCTAATAGCAAAAATTTTGCATTGCAAAATGCAGGTATAAAGGTATCAATGTTTTTGAAATTTTAGGACAGTTTTTTTCCTACATTTGGTTGTTTATTTGGCAAATACCTATCCACACAAAATAATAAATTCAGTTAATCTCTCAGTTTGATCATTGAATTGTAAGCAAGTTTTAGCGTTTTGGAAATTTGACATTTTTGAATTATGGACCTCTCAAAAAGGCAGTGTACTGAAATTTTGATATTGTTGGGTTGTGGAGACAAACTTCGGAGCCAGGATGAAGTTTGTGTGTTGTTCAATAAACAATATCCCGAGAATACATTTACGCGGTCTAGTGTGAGTACGATATTTCACAAATTTGCAGAGCATGGGACAGGTAAGGGTGTACCTAAAACGGGCCGACCAACCGCTTCAACTGAAGACAAAAAACTTGATATACTCCTATTAGTACAAGAAAGTCCGCATTCTTTAACTAATACCTTATCGTTAAATAACGATGTCAGTAGAGCTTCTATACAGCGATTATTAAAGAGCCAGAGGTATCACCCGTATAAAGTGGATGATGTACAAGTCTTCTTGTAGATATCTACCATAGAAGATAACAATTCTGTGAAAAAAAGATGGGAAGATATGATGAAAATAACATATTTTTTCAAAATATTATCTTCTTCCATGAGACTTCATTTTTATTTACATGGAATGATCAGTAGACATAAGACAGCGAGTAATATGCGTTCCTTGCCCTATATCAGGAAATTTTTTCTAGATAACTCAAATTTCGTGTTTTTTTTTCTTTAACAGATATCGTAAAATATACAAAAGAACTATCAGGGTAGCAAAGGAGTTATATTTTCAGGAAAGGTTATGTACTTCTAAAAATAAGTAAAAGGAAACATGCAGAGTTAATGAACTTAGGGGAAAATCGCGTTCTTCACATTCAGATTCTGAATTAAATCCCGATGAATTTAATCAGTCTTATTGTTCATTGTTTAGTAAACTTAGTGCAATAAGAGACCCTAGAGATTATCTAAGTCATGTGAATATTCAGGAATCATTCTTCTTTGTTCCTACAACTGTCCAGGAAATTAAAGACACTTTTAAAGAATTATAAAATAAAAATGCTGCAGGATGGGATGAAATTTCATTAAAAGTACTTCTTCATTTACCGGAAGGGGTATAAAAGGATTTTCAGATGCTATTAATCATTCTTTTCAGCTTGGTATTTTTACAAATACTTTTAAATTAGCAAAAGTGTTACCATTACACAAGGGTGGTGATTGTGACTCAGCTTCAGATTTTAGACTTATTTCTCTGTTGCCTACTCTATCAAAAATAATAGAAAAACTAGTTAAAGTTAAGTTAGCCAGTTTCTTCAGTAAACATGAAATATTTTGTGAAGAACAGTTTGGTTTTAGGGAGTCTAATGGTACGAACGATGCAATTTTTTCATTTTTAGAAAAATGCAGCAGCGTTTTGTGATTTGTCAAAAGCTTTTGACTACGTAAATTATATAAAAAATAAATATATATATTAAATTATATTATATAGGATACTATTGTGAAAAATGGAAAAGTCTGAAGTGAGGGGTAGAGCTCAAAACTGGTTTAAGACGTATCTTACGGGTCGCACTCAGAAAAACTTTTTTAATGATGCATGCTCTGAGGAGCGGGAGATAAATTTTGGTGTACCCCAAGGCTCGATCTTGGGACATTTGTTGTTTCTGTTGTACATAAACACATAAATTTTGGTATTTTAATATTTTCTAGCTATAATGATTGTAATAATTGTTTTTAAATTTGTATTGTATATTTTCATTTGCTGCTGCTTTGTCAGTAATATTTCTTTTTCATTCTTTGACTCAAGACTGGCATAATAAATAACCCAATTTTAGGACCATATTTCTTTGAAGAAAATCTTACTGCTGAGCATTACTTAGATTTCCTTTCATTCGATTTAATACCTGCATTAGCAGTAATGTTTCCTAACGAAGGTGATCCAGCTATTTCCCTCGGTTCCAACAAAATGGCGCACCACCGTATTTTGGTATAAATGTTCGAAGCGAGTTGGACGAAATTTTTCCAAATCGGTGAATAGGTCGACGGGGTCTTATTGAATGGCCATCAAGGTCTCTGGACCTTACACCATTGGATTTCTTTCTATTTTATTTGAAGGAGAGAGCGTTTAAAAATAAACCAAACAGCGTTGAGGTCCCACAGGATAGAATAAGAATGGAGGTTACTAATTTGCCAGCCAAAACTAATCTAAGTGCGGTTGATAGATAGTATTTACCACAGACTCGGTGCATGTTAAATAGAAGGAAGATATCATTTTCAGGATTTGTTACATTAGCTGAATCAGGTGAGTGCTAAGAATCCTCCTCTAATATTAATTTTTACTAAAAAACTTGTGTGGTCTCGTTTTGCTGTAACGAATTGAACAGAATCCTAATTTGTTGCTAGTATCTGATTTAGTAAAAAGTAAAGACGAACATCCATTTAAACTACTTAATGCGTTCCAGTTTTTTTGGGAAACATGATTCCTACAGAAGATATGAATTTTGTGCATTTTTTTTAACAACCCTATATATGTTTTATACGTTGTAACATACATTTTTGATCGCGAATTAGGATGCTACACGTCGATCGACATTTATTTACAGGTCCCTTAGTCTAGACACAATGTGTAAGAAACTCACATATTATAAAGGCCCAATTGTTTATCGCGAATACTTAAATATTATTAAATAAATATTCCATACCTTTGTCTGTTAAATAGGGGTTCCAGTTTAAAATCCTAAAAATATATTTATTAAAATATCTTCATCTAGATCACACATATGAAAAACCGCAAATGAGATGCAAATATTAATCAAGAAATCGTTTTTCAATATTAAACGTGTTAGAATTAATGAATTACACATTATCTGATCATAATATTGACTTTACTCGGGCTTAATATTAAACAAAAATATTAGAGAAAATTTCGAAACTATTGGGTAAACATTTCTAGATAAACATTCTTATATTAAAAACCCTCACCTTGTTGTGTCATAACACACAAAACAATTATTTTCTCTAATATAAAACCAATATTTATCAATTCCGACTAAAATGATTTTTTCAGTTTTTTAACGAAGCTGCTCCAATAAGTTTATTTATCAAACAATATATGGCATCTATGTGGGAACACTGTGAAGCCTAGCAAACTCTAACTAAAAAAGTTAAGAATCGTTGACTCATTAATTCTATTATTAATAATATAAATAGAGGGATAGTTAGTAGATTTGGTAATAATGTGTATTTTAATATGTTGGATTCAATGGGAAAATCAACAGTGTTGCCAGATTTTTAAATTTTTCTGCAAATATTGTCACTTCTGTCTAACTTGACTTTGTAGGTTAAAAATGCCAATTAAGAAATGACAGTGACATAAGCAAAACATAATTGGTGAACTCTGTGGCGGATCGTGCTTTTTGGGGGCTAATTGAATGTTGTTCAAAATCATAGGTCCTCCTCATGATTTTAAAAAGCTTAATTTTCGAATTACACAATTATTAGACTACAATAAGAAAAGAGAAAATGTATTACAAATTTAGCAACCGTTTTCTAATACAACATTTAAAAAAAATTAGAAAACTCTTTTTGCATTTCACCCAGGTGTACTGGCGAATCGTTTTATAATGGTTTAAGATGAATCGTGTCATATCGTTTTTAATTGACAGTGTAGATAAGTTATTTAGTCTTTCATCATGGTTGACCTATATCTATTTCTCGTGTAGATGATTTCATGATGTACAGGGTTTTCCCGCATATTTTTCCACCCACCTAGAGAGTTTATTTGAATAGTTTCGGAAATACAAAAACATACAAATACATACAAAAGTTGTTGGGTTTTTTTATGGAGATTTAGAATATTATATCATTAGTGCGAAAATATCATTGGAAAAGTCAAATTTTGACAGGTTGTCAGTTTTTTTAAATGAAACACCGTGTATATTAAATCATATTCTTGAAGATCTTTTTTTTTCTAGTTTCAAATATATATACTGTCAATTAGTTTTGGATATATAAGCGTTTAAATATTAAAGAAATGGTAAAGTAATTTGCGCTAAAACATAGAGAGCCATGGTCAAGACAATTGCAATGAACGACGCCTTTTTGACGTTTACCGGTCAGAAGTATCTATTTACGAGCATTTTTAATATCTAATACGTTGGACGATGGGTTATTCGGAAGAAGAGAAACTCGACATGATAAAATTATTTTATTTACATGGTAAAAATGCATCGATAGCTCGTAACGAATATCATAGACGGTTTCCAGATAGACCAACACCGACTCGTAGCATAATATTAAACGTCGTTAAACAATTGAATGAAAGAAAACCACTTAAGCGAAAGGTTAGAATAGTGGAAAGAAACAACACCATAAAAAATCAATAATATAAAGTAGGTAAATAACACTGGTTAACAAGAAATTTGCCACAGAAAAAAAATTATCGGTTTTTGGTGTTTTCTTGTGCGCTGAAACCAAATATATTTTTAGAATTTTTCTATCACCCACAGTTTTTATGTTCCAGTATAAAATATAATACAGGTAGTATATTAAATTATAATACAGGTAGCAGCTCAATATAGTGCACAAATACTTAATTTTGCAGTACACTACCTGTTTTTATTATATATTTAGCATAATAAAGTTCAGATAAGAGAACATTTTATTATACAGGTAATATAATATATTCTATGCCGCCGCTGCTGCCGACGACACGTAGCCATTTTATACACCTATGACGGTTAATCAGTCCAACGGCTTAGTCGTTTGTTAGACTTTACCAAACGCGTTTATCGTGTCTCGTGTGCAATCCGGAATTTAGAACTATTCAGTTGTGTTTTATTTTTGGTGTATACCAAAAAACCGTGTTTTCACAAAATGCCTAGAAATTGTGTAAATCACCCAAACAGTTTCTGCTATATCTGCGGTGAGTTAACGTTTAAATTCCAAAAACGTTCATTTACACCTCTGATTAAAAAATGCTACGAACTGTACTTTGGCTGTAAAATAGGAGATCAAGATAAACCTTGGGCCCTCCATATTTGTTGTGTTACTTGTGTTAAAACTCTCACAGCCTGGGCAAAAGGAACTCGTCATATGGCTTTTGCTATTCCTATGGTTTGGCGAGAACCTAAAGATCATAGCTCGGATTGTTATTTCTGTTTAACAAATATAACTGGAATAACATCAAAATCCAAACACACTGTCAAGTATCCAAACTTACCATCGGCAATAAGACCAGTACCTCACAGTGATCAGCTACCTGTACCACAGCCTCCGGAGCATATGATCCTGAGTGATGATGAGTCGGAAGATGTTTTAGAAGTAAACAGGGCAGAAACAAATTTGCAATCAGATCCGCTATTTGACCCAGGTCATTTTTCAAATAAGCCATATTTGTTAAGTCAAGGGGATCTGAACGATCTTGTACGAGATTTAAACTTGTCTAAGAAGCAAGCCGAACTTTTAGGTTCTAGGTTAAAGAATTGGAATCTCCTTCAGAAGGAAACTAAAGTTTCGTTTTATCGTAGTCGTCACCAGCAATTCAGTGACTTATTATATATTATTATATCTGTAATGCGGGAACTTGAGCATGAATATAAAACAGATGAGTGGCGAATGTTCATCGATTCGTCCAAAGTCAGCTTGAAGGCGGTTCTACTGCACAATGGAAACAGATTTCCGTCCGTTCCTTTGGCTCATGCTACCAATATGAAGGAATCATATGACAACATGAAGCTTCTGTTGGACAAAATTAATTATAAAGACTTTAAGTGGGCCATATGTGGTGATTTGAAAGTTGTAGCGCTTCTACTTGGAATGCAACTTGGTTACACAAAGTATTGTTGTTTCCTTTGTGAGTGGGACAGCAGAGACAAGAAAAACTATTACACAAAGAAAGTATGGCCAGAAGAACATCTTTGATTCCAGGGAATAAGAACAAGGGCACCCTCTTGTTGCCATATCAAATTAAGATATGAATTAATCGGTAGTTCTAAATGCCCCTCGATTTCGTTTTCTAAAAACTCTTGATACTTTTGTCTAGTTAAATTTCCATTTAAAAATATAGGTCTAATAACATGATTGTTAAGAAGGCCACACCAAACATGTAGGGATCTTCTTCCCTTAATTTTGACCGCCTGAAGAGCTCGCGGGTTTTCTTTTGACCAAAAATGCTTATTTTTCCGGTTAAACATGCCTCCAGTGGTAAATGTTGCCTCGTCAGTGAAAATTATGTTTAAAAGAATTAGTTGGTTCAACATAATACGTCTTTTTATTTCTTGGCAAGATTGTAATCGATCTATTTTATTTTGATCGGTTAATTCTTGAGTTGGTAAAAACTTATATGGTTTATATTTATAATGTTTTAGAACTGAGTGGATTTTATGCCATGATTTGTTAAAAAAAGTGGCTGCATCGTGAATTGAGCGTTCAGGATTTTCTAAAACAAGAATAAAAGAAGATAAATAAATTATTTTAATACAAAAAGTTTCAAAATTACCTTCAAAATATAATAAAATATTTAAATCTTCTTCAGCGTTTCTTTCCACTATTCTAACTTTTCGCTTAAGTGTTTTTCTTTCATTCAATTGTTTAGCGATGTTTAATATTGTCCTACAAGTCGGTGTTGGTCTATCTAGAAACCGTCTATGATATTCGTTACGAGCTATCGATGCATTTTTACCATGTAAATAAAATAATTCTATCATGTCGAGTTTCTCTTTTTCCGAATAACCCATCGTCCAACGTATTAGATATTAAAAATGCTCATAAATAATTACGTGTGACCGGTAAATGCCAAAAAGGCGTCGTTCATTGCAATTGTCTTGACCATGGCTCACTATGTTTTAGCGCAAATTACCTTACCATTTCTTTAACGTTTAAACGCTTATATATCCAAAACTAATTGACAGAATATATTAAAAGTATATATATTTGAAATTAGAAAAAAAGATCTTCAAGAATATGATTTAATATACAGGGTGTTTCATTAAAAAAAACCGACAACTTTTGCATTTACGACATTTCCGTATCTATTCAAATAAACGCTCTAGGTGGGTGGAAAAATATACGGGAAAACCCTGTACAATCCTCCTTTAATTACCTGCCAAATTTGCTAGATAGTCTACAAGTAAAAGGCAGGAAAATTCTATGCGGAGACCTTAATATTGACTATGCTACTGTTTGTTCCACCCAGAAATATTTAATTTCTATATTCGACTCTTTCGGTCTTGCAATACATGTATCCAACTAGAATTTCAAAATACTTGTATCTTGTATCATTGATTACGTGGCTTCAGAGGTTCAGGTTTGTAGCACGGTCTTTCCGATCACGAAGCAATATTTTCCAAATTAAGTATTCCTCTTAGGCCCTTACAGAGACCTCGTCATAAGGGCAGAATTTTCCCGGCCATTTTTCAGAATTTCATAATATTTGCTTAAACAACGACTGGAATTTTGAATTTGAAAATGTTAACTCAAATTTTAGAGCTTTCTTAAATAAAATGTTAAGTGCTTTTAATAAGGCCTTCCCTCTTAAGATTATCATATCTAAGCGTCATAAACCATGGACCATGAAAGGACTACGCATTTCTGTTAAAAATATGCATTCTCTCTTATATATAAAAAAATTCACCGAATCCATTCTTATTTTCGACTATATCTCTAATTATAGGAGGATCTACATTAAACTAGTCAAAAACATCTAACAAAGTCTAAACACGTTTCAAAGGAGACCTGGTCCATTATCAATGACCTCAGAAACAAATCAAACCCTGTGACTCAGATATTGCCAAGGGCAAATTACCTAAATGATTATATTATTAATGTAAACAAAAATGTTACCTCTGGTATCTCGCCAAGTTGGGACCCACTTTCATTTCTCCCTCCATCAAAAAATGTTGCTGATAGCCTTTTCTTAAGCCCTGTTAGCAGCATGGAACTATTGAAAGAAAAGAATAACAAATCTTCGTGTAGCACTAATAGCCTATCAATTAAAATATACTTATGAAAGGTATGTTCCCTGATTACCTTAAAACAGCTATAATTATTCCATTTCATAAAGGGTGCGAAAAAACTAACTCTTGCAGTTGTCGCTCAATTGCTCTACTACCAGTGCTATCAAACCATTGAACCCCACCGCCTCAGTTTTTGTGAGTATGCAAAAGCCTTTGACTGTAATACTCATGAAATTTTGATAAGCAAGCTGAATTTTTATAGAATTCGTTGTATATCTTTAAACTGGTTTAAATCTTATTTGGGGAATAGGCAAATGGTTGATTCTGATTGTAAATTGATTACAAGTGGAGTCCCTCAAGGTTCGGTATTGGGATCTATTATTTATTTGTTATACATTAATGATAGCACCAACCTAAAAATTAATCTCTCTCTTTGCTGACGACACAAGCATAACATGGATTTTGATACAACGTCTTTACATTCTAATATTTCCAACGACCTCGTTATGTTTAAGGCTTGGTCCGATTCCAATCTGATTTGCTTCAGTGTGGATAAAACGGTGGCCCTATCTTATAGGGGGACCTTACAACCACTTCTGCTACTTAACAGCAATATTAAATACGTTAAGTCGGTTAAATTACTGGGTTTGAATATACATAACAACCTAAACTTCTCTAGTATCTCCAAAGACTTGGTTATAATTAAGGCTTGGTCCGATTCCAATATGCTTTGTTTTAATGTCGATAAAACGGTGGCGTTATCTTATAAGGGAACTTTACAACCACTTCAGGTACATAACAGCAATATTGAATACGTAGAGTCTAAAAAACTAAAAAACTTTCTACCGTCTGCTTTGCCATTCGATCAGTTTCAAAAGAACTAGACGTTCCTTCTGCCAGACTTACTTATTTCTCTTTATTTGAATCCCACCTCCGCTATGGCCTTCCCTTTTGGGGCTGCTGTACCACCGAGCAATTTCGTAGTATTTTTATGCTTCAAAAGAGAGCCATTCGTTATTTGTTTGGTCTAAATAATAGAGCTCACTGCCAATACTATTACAAAAAACATGAAATATTAACACTTCCTGCATTATTTATTTTGGAAGCGGTATGTTTCCTGAGAAAACATATAAACACCCTCCCAGAAAGGCCACAACATGTATACCCTACCAGAAACTCTAGGTATGATATATATCTTCCCATTCCTTCCTCAGAATTAATAAAAAAATCAATTATTTACAACGCCATAAAACTTTACAACAATCTGCCAGTACATTTAAAATCTATCCCTATGCTTGCACAATTTCGAAAAAACACCAAATCATACCTCATTGAGAGACCATTTTGCAGCGTTAATGATTTTTACAGCGAGTAAGTCTCTTTAAATTGTCACTAAATTCGCTTGTTTACTTAAATCTTTTGTTATATTCTAACGTGTGTTTTACGATTTGGTAAATTGATAATTTACATTCTTAAAAAGCATTGACCTATCGAAATTCTTTTCGATTAATGTTTTGATATGTCTTATTTTGGTATATTTTGCTTTGTCCATAAAATTGTAAAATTTTTCTGCGGCAATAAAGTATACTTTTGTTTGTTTGTTTGTTTGTTTGTTTAACTAAAAAACTTTCTACAGCCTGCTTTGCCATTCTATCAGTTTCAAAAGAACTGGACGTGTCTTCTGCCAGACTTACTTATTTCTCTCTATTCGAATCCCATCTCCGCTAAGGCATTCCCTTTTGGGGCTGCTGTACCCCCAGCAATTTCTTAGTATTTTTAGGCTTCACAAGAGAGCAATTCGCTATTTGTTTGAACGCACTGCCAATACTATTTTAAAAAACATGAAATATTAATACTTCCTGTATTATTTATTTTAGAGACCGTCTCTTTGATAAGAAAGCATACAAGCACATTCCCGGAAAGGCCACAACAGGTATATCCTACCAGAAACTCTAGGCATGACATATACCTTCCCATTCCATCCACAGAATTAATAAAAAAATCAATTATTTACAACGCCATAAAACTTCACAGTCATCTTCCAGAACATTTCCTATGGAAAAAACTAAAAAAAAATAAATCTAACAGACAATCCCTATGTTTGTACTGTTTCGAAAAAAAAACCAAAGCGTACCTCATTGAAAGACCTTTTTACTGCGTTAATGATTTTTATAATGAATAAGTCTCATTCAAAATTTTTTTTATTCGCTTGTTTACTTAAATATTTTCATGTTGCTGCATAGCTTTTAAAAATATTTTATAAGGAGCTGTCTGATATTCAGTTAACATTAATTGTTTTCGTTACATATTAGATTAAAGTTATACATTCTTATTTTTTTCTAATTCATTTAAATTACTATATTAGTTCAGTACACTCTTTGTTTAGTTTATTTTGCTTGTATAACGATAACAAAATAGAGTTTAAGGTCGCGTAATTTTAATTTCAATGTCAACGAAATTATTCACCTCACATAAGTATTGTTTATTTCCTTTTGTTAAGGTCACCCGGATTCATTAACCGCTTTACGGCAATATTACTAATATAACGAATGTTATATTTACAATTTATGTATTTGCATTGAACTATCGAAAAATATGATTTTTTTTCGATTAATATTTCGTTTTTTACCATTGTTTTGTTTTAAGGTAAATTTCGCTTTGTCCATAAAATTGTAACAATTTTCCTGCGGCAATAAAGCATACATTTGTTTGTTTGTTTTTGATGTTAAGTACTGCGGTACGATAATTGAATCTTTTTGGAAAATCTATAAAAAAGATATACATAATACCTAATGAGTTTATTTTTAAAAGCCTACGCTATTTACGGTTTAGATCCTGATTACATTCATTACTATTTAAAAGATAAGATAAAAAATGGGTAAATTTCCTTTAGCCGGAAACTTCCCTTGTTATGAATCTCTCAATCTAAATAGTGAAGTGTGACCTAATTTAGTTCTGCACATAGTTATTTAGTAAAACATACACATATACTGTTTTTGCCTACATTTTTATTGAGCGTCATTGTGTTCCACCATATTGGAATCGTACAAATATTTTAATAATTTCTACCTATTCCACACTTGATTTTTGGACATAGTTTAAAATAAAATGAATAAATAGTTTTTAAATTGATTATTGATTAATTGATATCATGTTGAATTCGTACCAGCCTATTCCTACAGCAAATTTAATTTTTGTACAAAATTTGATTTTATTAGTTTTGCGCAATATTTGAAATTAATCTAATAAGTAGGTTTTTCATTTTATTAGGCCGCCATCTTCGATTCATACCAAAATGTTACCAGTTTGTTTCTATGTAACACTTGATTTTTGTGATAAATTTGGGGTAATTTGGTAATTAGTTTTTTTAGTGATTTTTTGGTACATTTCACCAATCGAATAAGCAATTTTTTAGCTATGCCCCAAATTGAGAGGCAAAACCAGGGAATTGAGAAAACATGTTTTTGGTCATCTAGAAACTTAAAGCTATGTATAACCTTGGGGTGGATTTTTTCACAATCACAAATAATTTGTTTTTAGCCATTTAATTCCATCATCTTGAATGTCCCACAATTTTACCAATTCATCTCTGAATCATACTTTATCTATCTTAATTAAACTAATTAGTAGTTTTTCAGGTCAATTTTAAATATTTTATTAAGCCGCCATTGTATTCGTACAAGTTGACTTCTACGTTATTTGTGTACAAAACTTTAAATAAGTAGTTTTTTATTAAAATTTTGATAGACCGCTCTTTTATTCCACCATATAGGATTTGTACCAAAATGTAATCATTTCATCGTCTTCAGACCCTTGATTTTTTACCAAAATTTGAAGTCAATCGAATAAGTAGTTTTTGAGCTATGCCGCATACAGACAGACCGACAGACCGACGGAATTGAAAAAACATGTTTTTTTTTTGGCAGGGGCTATAAAACGTAAAGGTCTGTAAAACCCAGAGAGGTGATGTTTTCACGATTACAATACTTTTTTTTTACGGAAAGTAATAAAAAGAAAAAATGTTCAGTTGGGACGATATCTACTGTTAATATAATAAGGTTATATTTAAACAAACAAAAAATATTGTCCAAGAAAATGGTGCTAAAGATACCACATCATCAAATAAAGTCAATAATAATAAAAAAATCTATCTTTTAAAATTGTACCCCAAAAAGCCCCTTTATTTTACAATAGGTTAACACCCTAATATTAATGCATTTCCTATTCTAACAAGCCAGTGTATTAAATTTAACGCAATTTTGTGACGAAATTACTCAAAACTGAAACCTTCAATATACACTTTTTACGGTCTAAAGTCGACAAACACATAATGCCATAGCATAAACCCATAAAATGCGGGACACGGGCGGAGTCAATCGGTTTAGGAAGGTCGGCCAAGAAATCTCTTCAAACCAGTGGTGTCCCGTCGTCCTGTACATAATATGGCACTCCTTTTTGACTATACGCACTTCAGATAATTAAAAAATGTAACTATGCTTAATGAACCTTTATCTATATTTGTCTGTTTTCTTTCGTGTACCGCACTTCTATATCTCTTTTGTGTTGCAAAAACGGTGAACTTTCGAATTTTAAAATGATTTAATTTTGATTTTTCTTGATCGATTTACCTATAAATATATTTTTTCTTGAGTTCTGTCATTAACGGTTCCCGAGCTACAGCCTACGTCAACTATTATTGGACCAACCAGTTTAGTGATACACGATTTACAAGTCCAGATTTTACAAGGGCAGCCAGCATCAGATCCAGTGAACGAGATTTATCAAAATTTTAATTAGAAAGTTCAACTTTGGGCTACTCGGGTATGCCAAAAGTGGCCGTCTGTCTCCGTTTGTCATATTACTTTATACAGGTGCCGTCATTGTGAAGTACTATACAGGGCGCTTCCTAATTGCGTGCTGATGTTAAAGAGGGTATTTTTATGTCCGAAAAGTCTTAACTTCTGAGATACAGAATGGTGAAGTTTAAAAAGAAAACATTTTTTTCATCCCAATTCTGATGCTATTGTAGATAACTGCATGAAATTTGATACACGTCTTCTATGTATTAAGGAACATACCGATGTACCCAGGTTAATTACATATGCACGCCACTGGTAAAAATTTTTAAAAATTGATCTTTAATAAAAAATGCCCTTTTATGCATAAAAGACGTGTATAAAATTTCACACAGTTATTTATTTATAGTAGCATCAAAAGTAGGATTTAAAAAAAATATTTTTTTAAAATCTTGTATCTCCAAAGTTAAGACTTTTAGGATCATATTAAACTTTTTTCTTAAAAAGGTCCAAGAATCACCCCCCTTTAACATTAGCACGCAATTAGGAAACGCCCTGTATAGTATTTCACAATGACGCAGTTTCAAAAACAAATTGAAAATTTAATTAAAACATAAAAAATGTAAGATTCGAATTAAAGATACAGATGTCATCGTATATTCTCCACTTTACCGTGTTAGATGGTAGCTGTATCAACACCTTATCTGAAACCAACTCAACGCAGACATGCTTTATTTGCGGTGCATCTCCCAAGGAGAACACAGATAAAGTTCTCGAAAGGATGGAAAAAATTGAAAATCTAAACTTTGGCCTATCCTTCATTCGTGGATCCGTTGTTTTGAATGAATGTCTGTTACATATTGCTTATAGACTTCCAGTTAAATATTATCAAAGTCAAGGGCCCTAAAAACAAAAAACCCAGAAAGTTTTTAAAAAATTCAAATGAGGTTAATTGTTGAAAAACCAAAGCCACGAATGATGGGAATACGGCCAGAAGGTTTTTCCAAAACCCAGAGTTAAATTCCTCCATCACCAGCATTTACAAAGAACTAATTTTAAAATTTTCACAATTTTTAAGAGTTGTGTCCATAGGACAAAAAACCGAAGTTGGTAGAGTTTCAACAGCTTTTGAAGGACACAAGGAATCTTTACATTTGTTTATATCCTTGGTACTATATGCCTTGTATCGTACACAAACTTTTTCTTCATAGATCTGAGATTATTCAAAATTTTTATTTGGCTATAGGACACCTAGCTGAATATGCTCTTGAAGCAAGGCATAAAGAGGTTCGAAGAGTGCGTCTAAATCACATGAGAAAACCTTCAAGAAAAACTCAAATGAAGATATTATGAGTATTCTTCTACTTACCTCAGATCCATTTATATCATTTTTGAGAAAGGCTACAACTTCCAAATCACGAGAAGATAACGTAAACGATATCATAGAATATTTGGAAATAGAGTTTCTTTCCTTGCAACAGATTTCAGATATTTTGCCTCCAGATATTAGCGAACTTGATTTGCAAAGTATAGACAGTTCTGAATTTTGGGGAAGCGAATAATTTTTTTATATATTTACTTCACAGTAAGACTATGTGAAAAATAGGAATTAGTTCTTTTATCTTTTTATAACTGTAACTTCCGTTTTTATTTCCCAGGATGATTTGATAATTTTATTCACATATTACTTATATTGTTTAAACTTTTAATCATGGTTTTAGCTATTAATTGCTCTAAAATATATAGTATTGGATACAAAAATTAAAAACAACAAATAGTTGGTCATTTACTCTTAATTAAACAAAGATTTTTTTTTACTTTTGACCTGTCGCCATTTTAAAATCGCTTGACAGAATCGCGCCAAAATGTAAGAACATACTCTGGAAGATAAGAAGTTCCAAATGAGGAGGAAATGTGGATATATAAAATATTAAATTAATGTGTTTATTTGGTTTAAATCCGTTGACTACAATAAGAGTAATGATTTTTGTCCAACTATCCCGTTTACTTAAAGTAGTCAAAAAAGTTCACTCCAAAAATATTTCCTTTTCTTCAAGTACTTTTGTAGTAGGTACGTTTGCCTTCAAGGTTATTCTTTGTGACTTTTACCCATTTTAAGCTTCTGATTTTGCCTTTAGGCAAACTTTATTTTGATTTCTCTGTGATTTTGTCTTTACTGTTAAATAATCAACCCTATTTGGGTGGTTTAAAAAGTTGTTTTTTATATTGCATAATTTGAAATTTAAATATATAATTTACCTATGGATCCAGTTAAAAGATATTAAATGTAACCGATCAAATAGGAAATTTTGTCTATAGCAAGAACAACATTTTGCTGGGCCGACGAAACTAATTTATTGGTAAAATTTGTAATTTAGGCAGTTTTTCTACCAAAACAGGAAAAGAGAAAATAAAATTAATTTAAGGAAGTCTAGCGAATTCTCCAATGGGCCGTGTACTAATAACTAAAATACTAAAATAGCTGCACCGTCCACACAAGATTGTCTTATGTTTAGTTTTATACACTTTTTATATCAGATGTATTATTCATTATGGCTCTAATGATAGTTGTATTGGCAAAACCTGGTGTTAACCCGGGACGGATCCACCTAACAGTCGACTGGACGGTGCGGCAATTGGACTATTCGCCAGACATTTTCTTAATAGAAAACTAAAACAAAGATATACAAATATGAGGTTATCTTGTCCAATTCACCATTTCTCGTTCAGATTCTTGATTCGTACACCGTTTACTCCATGATCATGTTTTCAGAATTCCATTTCTGCTAAATTCCCACCCCTAAAATTAATCCCGAACCTACCTTTAGTCGTCCGAAACGGTTCTCAGTGCCCCATGGGAAAATTTGCTGATTTGAACATTTGAGAATAGTGAGACCACTAAGATAGGTTCACCAATTAGCAAAGTTTTTACAGTGTTTCAGCTTAAAGAAAAACAGGCATTTGCGATTATTTTAATGTTATGCAACCAATTTATTTTAAACCGTTATTTTATTATAATTTGTTAATATAATGTTTTCAATGATCTCATTGTTTCGGAAAGCCTCCTCAAATATTCAGGAATATTTAACGTATTTAATCTAATTATATGCAAGCCTTTGTGCATCAAGTTCCTATTTAAAATCAATTTAAATAAAAAAAATTATCCGGGCTAAAATACCACGATTTCTTCAGAAAATATCAAACCTTATTTCTACAGTTTTATAATAAACAAATTTAAACCCATTCACCCAAATGGCATCACAACGCTTTCAAAGAAATATTATCTACATCTAAACTTTTTGCCGCTTGAGTAAAGCAAATTTCTATGAACTATAACTCTGCTAAAGAAATGCCGAAACGCCGCTAAACCCATATTAAAAAAGACCGCTAGTGAAAGACTATCTAATATTTAAAGCTAATATCAATGTCTTTGTATTTTCCAAGAAATTTTGCCACAATATAATCAAACATATCTTCTCTAATATATTTATCGAACAACACAATTCAAGCAAAAATTGAACTTTATATTTCATCTCTGTTTTTTTTTAACAAATCCGTGTAATCCCATTGCAACATCGCTGTCGCCTTGGCAACCAGTACCAATAGAAAACGAGAAGGGGAAAAAATACGCTTATCTGTCTTAACATCCGGAAGTGGAGCAGTACAGTTTAACAGTAATAGTTGACGTTGAGTGATTAAACTCCTTGTTCGGCCGGTTGGGCCTCCGTATTTTTCGTAAATAAAAAATGGCTTAATATAATGAAAGTACTACATTAATGTAATTAACAGGACATAGTACAGTTTAAGTCGTTGAACTCCTCGCTCGGCTAATTGCGCCTCCGCATTTTTTCGTAAATACAAAATCCATTATTAATATAATTAATTAACAGTTAATACACTTTGAGTCATTGAATTCGTCGCTCGGTTAGTTGTGCCTTCTCAATTTTAAGAAATCGCTTATTAATGTTGTTAATTAAAACTACACATTAAAATGCTGAATAGGATTCAAGTGGAATTTAAACAAAGTGTTAGCTAAATGAAAGCAAAGTGAATTATCAGTGAAATGTAATTCAGAACGAGTGAATTTCTTTCCTTATACCTAGTGAGGGCAGTTTTAATAATTAACACATGCAAGGTAAATTGCATTTCCAAAAATTAAAGTAAAGTGCAGACAAAGTTAAATGTTTATTTTTAAACAACAAGGTTTTCTTGTCAAGTAACAAACTTGTTAATTGACTATATATTAATTTTGTTGCAAAAAGCATTGTTAAATTAGGAAGTGAAATTAAAACCACAACAGGATTAAGTAAGACTATTTTCTTTAGAAATTTAACACAACTCATTTATTTATACGTTTGTGTATTTATTTTGCAACAACCAGTTGCTAATATTAGTCACCTAAATTCTAGAATAGAGGTATGAAGAGGTTTAATGAGTTAAATTTACTTTTAAGCATTTACTTTGTTTAAAACTCCGTTTTTTATTTTATAGCATACCTAAGCTAAATTAAAAGATAATCAGAATTGAAATTATTGATATTAATTTATTTTCCCGCATTTATAGGTCGGAAATGCTAATAACAAATTACTTTTCGCTCTACTTATATTGTTCTAACGTGATTGATTTTAGATACAGGCAGACACACATTTTTAAATTTACATTCTACATTTAAAAACATAACTAACTAATGATTGGGAATACATATTACTTTTGATAATACCACAATATCAGTGGCATTAGGAAATCTACAGGGTGAATTTTTTTAGGGTTATGACCTGGTTTACCGCAAAGAATGCAAAAGGCAACACTTTTCTAATTACCATCATAAAGAAAATTTGGAGTGGTAAAACACTTGGTAACCCCATTTTTCTTGTATATAAAATATCTTTTCTTCTTGTATACAGGGTGAAAAAGGAGAAGGAGAGTTATTCTGATTTTTTTTGAAATGATTGTCTGGTTACGGAGACCTTTCCACACTATTTTTTGTATTGTTTTATTGCGTATTTTTTCTATAAAACCAATACGTTTTTCTTCAATAACATTTCCGAACGATGTGCTGAATGGGCCTCAATCTTCACCGGACTTAATACTCTATTAAAGTGCGGGACACGAAAGAAAACCGGGCGGAGTCAATCGGTTTAGGAAGGCCGGTCAAGAAATCTCTTTAAACCAGTGGTGTCCCGTCGTTCTTTAAATAATATGGCACTCCTTTTTGACTATATGCGCTTCAGATAATTAAAAAATGTAACTATGCTTAATGAACCTTTATCTATATTTGTCTGTTTTCTTTCGTGTATCGCACTTCTATATCTCTCTTGTGTTGCAAAAACAGCGAATTTTCGAATTTTAAAATGATTTAATTTTGATTTTTCTTGATCGATTTACCTATAAATATATTTTTTCTTGAGTTCTGTCATTAACGGTTCCCGGGCTACTGCCTACGTCCACTATTATTGGACCACCCAGTATAGTACTACACGATTTACAAGTCTAGACTTTACAAGGGCAGCCAGAATCAGATCCAGCTAACGAGTTTTATCAAAATTTTAATTTATGCAGTTCGACTTTGGGCTACTCGGGTATGCCAAAAGTGGGCGTCTGTCTCCGTTTGTCATATTCCATTATACAGAGGCCGTCATTGTGAAGTACTATACAGGGCGTTTCCTAATTGCGTGCTGATGTTAAAGAGGGTGTTTTTATGTCCTAAAAGTCTTAACTTTTGAGATACAGGATGGTGAAGTTTAAAAAGAAAACATTTTTTCATCCTAATTCTGATGCTATTGTGGATAACTGCATGAAATTTGATACACGTCTTCTATGCATTAAGGAGCATACGGATGTACCCAGGTTAATTACATATGCACGCCACTGGTAGAAATTTCAAAAATTGATCGTTAATAAAAAATACCCTTTTATGCATAAAAGACGTGTATAAAATTTCACACAGTTATTTATCTATAATAACGTCAGAATTAGGATTTTATAAAAAATGTTTTTTTAAAACCCTGTATCTCCAAAGTTAAGACAAAGTTTAGGTTCCCTTAGGTTCATTAGGTTCGTATTAAACTTTTTTCTTAAACAGGTCCAAGAATCACCCCCCTTTAACATTAGCACGCAATTAGGAAACGCCCTGTACAGTAATTCACAATGACGCCCCCTGTACAAAGTAATATGACAGACGGAGACAAACGGTTACTTTTGGCATACCCGAATAGCCCAAAGTCGAACTGCATTACTGCGAACTGTTAAAATTTTGATAAATCTTGTTCACAGGAATACTATACTATAATTACATTGTGGTGTTAATTTTGGAAAAATGTTATTTTGAAGCAGTTTATTGACAGCTACTTTATGAACAATTTTACAAAATATATGAAAAAAAACTAAGCCATTTTTGAGGTAGACGGCTGTGATTCTAATGGTTTGATTCCTTCTAAATCGTTGTCTTCCTCTGAAAATAATGAGGTTTCGTCGTCACTACTTGAAGATCCCAGTCTAATCATCAATAACCGTTTCAATTTTGCCATCTACTTCCCAGTATTTATCTTCAATAGAACGAATATGTTTAACATACGATTTCCAATTTTCAGCCGATATTGAGTCAATCGCTTTTAAAGCTATTTTATTCAAATCTTTAATTGAAAGTTCACCGATGTTGCGCCCTCGAATATATTTTTTTACTCCTACCCATGCAAGTTCAATAGGGTTGTGTTCGCACATGTATGGAGGCAGCCTTAAAGGTGTATGACCGAGGTTACGTCAATTTTATACTTTTTTTCTCTAGGCTTGTTGGCTGATATACTTCATATAATTGATATTTTCTCCATGTTGGATCACATACAAGATTGTTCGATTTAAGCCACGATATCATATGATCTTTAGTAGAGTATTTGGTTGGCACTTTATTTTCTACGTGAGAATGATAAGACGCATTATCCATTACCACGACTGATTTGGGAGGAATGTTAGGTACAAGCTTCTCGAGCAACCACTTCTCAAAATTATCTCTATTCATCTGTCCATGATAGTCTCCAGTTGTAAGTCCCGAGCGAAAAACTAAAGCAGCACCTGGAACAAATCCGGCTTTTGAACCAGCATGAACTATAATAAAGCGACTACTAGAGCGGATTCCCGAACAACACCTGTAACACTTTCACTTTGCCAGCATTTGTTCACGGTTATATCTTTATCTACCCAGGTTTCGTCTAGATACACAATATTGCGTCCTTCTTGTCTATATTGCCTTACAGTTGATAGATATTTCACCCGCCAGTGAAAAATATTTGGTCTCTCAATGAGCAATTTTCGTTTATTTTGGCACTTGCGCCAAACAAAACCATTTGATCGTAAAAGCCGATTTAAGGTTTTATACCTGTACGAAAAATCTATTTTGTTCTTTACAGCACGAAGTAAGGGGTTTGCAGGTCGGAACTTTCTTCAAGTTTATATAAAAATCCTGTATTGTTCGTGGAATTACTTGAAAATCACCATCGTCTATTTTATCTTTGTATGATAATCAGGGTCTTTTTTTACCAGGAGATTTTAAAGGTGAAATAGAATACGAGCGATCATTATGTTCTCTTTGAATTTTTCTTACACTACTTTCCGAAACACCAGTGTAAAATGCAGCGCGTTGCACCTGTGGTGAAACTCATAACTCAAGAGTAATTAAGTTGAATGTAGGAAAATATTAATGTGACAAGAACTAGTACATAGTAGAAAAAGGATTTTTTTTTGGAAGAAAATGAAAAAAAAAAGAAATGAAATTTGGCCAACTACAGAGAGTGGAGTCAACTAGTTAGAAGACGAGTACAACTAACGTCAATATTAATATGCAAACTCGCATCTGAAATCTTCGCGAGACTTGATACTCTATATTACCACGGAGTAGCATATACCCACCTGTGTCGAAACTCCTAACCCAAGAGTAATTAAATCGAAGGTCATTTTTTTGATTATAAATAATATTTTTTATTTTTTATATAAGGAAGTAAACAGCTAAAGCAATGAAATTTTTTTGACCTAAAGCAATGAAATTTGACCAACTAACCTGTGTCTGGCTTACGGTATAAAGAAATTTTTTGCTTGTCAAATGAATTTTAGTAGTTAAAATCTTGCTAGTTTGGCTATTAATTAGAAAATAAATGTAGTATAGACTTTTTGGCTCCGGGATTATTTCTTTCTCTCTCTCTCTCTCTCTCTATATATATATATATATATATATATATATATATATATATATATATATAATATATATATATATATATATATATATATATATATATATATATATATATATATATATATATATATATATATATATATATATATATATATATATATATATATATATATATATATATATATATATATATATATATATATATATATATATATATATATATATATATATATATGTACATATATATATATATATATATATATATATAACGGACTAATAGCAATTAAATAGTTGTGGCTAATCTATACTGTTTTTGATTGCCAACTATTATTATAAATATTATTTTTTAATTTTTTATATAAAGTCACCATGTGTTCTTGAGTATCACATAAATTGGCATATCAGCACCGCAGCAACCCTATGCTGGGCGCTTTTGGTCAAAAATTACTTGACTTAATTATGTGCAAAGCTAAATTAAAGAATCTTCCTTTGTAATTAACAAATATCCGAGGATGAATCTCACTTTGTTGCTCTTGAGGTAGAAAAAGATGCCATGTGCAAACCTTGGGATTTTTTTTTCAGACTACTCAACTTCTCGTGCATGCTTCCATTTGCGGTAAAGGTGTTGACTATTTGGGCCTTCACAGGCTAAGCTGCAATAAAAGTACAGATCGTTTGTTTAGACATAGCCAAATTAATGATATTATTAAGACAGCTCCTGAGCTTTTTGGTTTATGCAGAAACGATGGAAAGCATGCAGGTCTTGGATCCTTTTTTTTGGCAAATGAGGCTTTACTCTGGGATGCAACATGTAGACATACCTTAGCAGATTCCTTTATTAACTAAACATCACTTAAAGAAGCGGGAAATATGAAGAGCTAGTCCAGCGTTTTATTTTATTTTCTTCCATAGTGGCGACTGTTGATCCTTAGAACAATAAAGCAAAACTTATGTTCTTGAATTAGATGGTTGAATTAAACGTAAAAACGCTTCATCATTCAAACGATCAGTTTAAAAATACAAAGAAGGAATGCTGCCTCGGTGTAGGAAACCATTTCTGCTGGTTGGTCTTTAAGACATTTCTTATATTTAACTTTAGTTACACTTACCGTTTATGCATATAAGTTTATTTTAATAAAAAGCAACCGAGTTATCTCGTAAAAATAATTTATTATCATATTAACAACAAAATAATTATTAAATAATAATTTATAGTTGTGTGCTCTTATTAGTATTTCCCAAGTTGGCTTGCTTCACCTCAACTGAAATGATTCGATCGAGGATTCGATGCTTTTTCAATTTTTTTTTAATCTAATCTATTATCTCTGATCGATATATCTGAAATTTTATTATTACTAATTCATATATTATGATGGACGAAGCTATCTAAAAAAGAAAACAAAATAAGCCATCAATTTATGTTACTTTTGATTAAAGTATACAAAGTGTTACCCGTTGTTCTAAATATTATAGTTTAAAAATCTTTAGTTTTGGAGATATCAATTAAGTTCTTGACAACATGGCAACGTACTATTTACTTTACTATCAACTTTCTTATTTCGAATGGAACATCCTATATATTTATAGATATTTTAGTAGATCTTTTGAAGGCAAGCTTAAAGATATATAATAAAATGGGCCTTAGATGCTAGCTTTCTGATATATTAGCGTTTATCTTCAGGATTTTACCTATATTTAAGTTGCTGTAACTAAAACAATCAATTTTTTTAAATATCTACTTGCGTTACATATTTTTTTTGGTGTTCGTATTATTTGATATGGTGTATTCAAATTTTTAAATAAAGGAAATAGTACAATATTGCCAAGTTTTGATATATTTATTATTTTTTTCAAATTATCTCAATAAATAAAAAATAACTTTTTTATTTGTAATGTTTTCTTTTACCTATAAAAATCATCAGTTAACTAAATAAATTGAATAAAAATACTAATTTTCCAAAATAATAAAAAACACCCATGGAATAACATTGTTTATTTTGCAATATACTGCACTCCATTTACATAATCACATATAACCTTGATCGTCAGGGTAACAAATGTCATTCATTAGGTTAAGTATTGTAGAAAGAAGAGCTCAATTTGCTATTCACTAAATAATTATTACTATGTTGAATAATTAGTTTTCAGTGGCGGCTCTTCCATAGGGTCATTTGGTCAATGACCCCCCAAAAATATTTCAGAAAATAAATTCGTGTGACCGTCCCTCCTAATAATTGTAATAATACGCGAACCTTGGGAAAATTTAAATACGCTATAGTAAGCTAGGCTGGGCAGTCCGAATTGCCCTGATTACCTAATGTCTGACGAAAGTACTCGAAGATTTTACAGCTACCGAGCGGCAGCTGAACGTGATAGCATATATGAAATCGCGATTTGGGTCATCAGCCGGTCTGAAAATTCTCTGTCTGGTGGAATTTTCTAATCTTCCTTGAGTAACCTGTATCCGCCTAAGTTCGTCTGGAGCTGATACTGACTGCTTTGTAAATGTAACAATGCTTTTTATTTGTTTAATGGCTTGCTTGATTATGTCACCTGAGAGATCTATAGCTTTAGTTGGAATCAGATTTAAAGTGTGAGCAAAGCAAGATAAGTGTTTCTCTTTGCCAAAAATGTCAGTTACAGCTTTAACTATATTACTACCGTTGTCAGTTACCACTACATTTACTTTGTTTAGTTCGATATTCCAATCTCTACAAATTTTCAAAATATTTTCTTGTGTGACAGTGTGACTTTCAAACAGTTAAAAAACACCAATAACTATCGACTTAAGTTCATATTCAGACAAATTTAAAAAATGTGCTGTTAGACCTAAACAACTTATAGTGGTTTGGGTTTCAGTCCAAATGTCGGTAGTCAATACAAAACCAGGTACATTTTTAAACATATTTTTAGTAATGTTGCTTAAGTCTTCATATTTTTTGTCCATTAATCTAGATATAGTTAGTTTAGAAGGTATTTTGTATAGGGGCTGTGTTGTTTTTAAAAAATATCTAAAGCCCTCTTTTTCAACAGTAAAAAAGGTAATGCATCTTTTGCGATCATGTACAATAATCCATCGGTTATATTATTGTGCTTTTGCCCTCCCTGTTCAAAAGACTTAATTGTACAAAAAGCTTCATTAATTGGTAAAAGTTTTAATTTTTTTTTGGCGCACCTATATCTAGGTCTACAGAAGATGATGGCGAACCTTGAACTGAAGTTACCTCCTCTTCCACTGATTGTTTTCTTGGAATAGTCTCTAGTGTACTGCTGCTATTTTTACCACTAGATCCGAAATCTAGTTAGGGAAAAAAAGTTTTAATTGTTTGCACTTTAGATGTCGATGGCATTGCATCTATGTCTATGATTGTTTCTTTTAAACTGCCTGAACCACAGTCAGAGCCTCGGTCAGATCTAAACAAAAATAAATAACAAATAATCAGTTTGATTTGTAAATTTATAAGAAATGTACATTAACTTACAGAACTGATGTTGTCTCCGAAGCTTGTTGTATTGCCTGAATACTTTACTGTGGTATTACAATGTCTGCAACGAGCAGATTTATATTTATCACCATCATCACACAAAAAATGTTTCCGAACACTATTTGTTTTTTATTTAGTATTTATTTAGTTTATACTGATCAGATACAATTAACAATATCTCGAGCTCACAAGGTATATTGTATATTTGTCACAAACTCTCTAAAATCGCCTAAAAAATAAATAAATGCGAATATTGAGAACACGAGAACCGCAAAAAAGAATAATTAAATGTTTCCAATTTTCACTAGACCGAGTGATTCCCCGGATCGGCGCGTGGCGCGGACACTGCCATCTCGTACGCCTAAGGTAAACCACGATATGACGTAAACATTTGTGGTGCGTTTACACCAAAGGCAATAAATCGGAACTATTTTCTAAACTATTACTGTGTTAAAAGTTATATGGTATTATAGTTAAGTAGACGTGGTGTTTATCCATTCGATTTTTTGTGTAAAAGAATCGATTAGCCGAATCGATTCATAATTCTAGAATCGATTCGATTCCTCCGATGCATCGGTTTAAAAGGATTGATTCAATTCATAATCGAATCGATCCTGGCCATCCCTAATTTGAGCTGGCGTTACGTGGCCATGATGAAACGGCTTTGTCTGAAAATCCAGGGTTTTTTCGACGGCTTATAAATTTTGTTGAGGAGTTGGACCAAGATAGACTATTCGCTTTAGCATTGTTAGGTATCGAGAAATCGTTTATAAAACTAATGTGCGTGCAATGTTAACGAACGTCTCATTCAGCATTTTTCCAAATCTAAAGAACGAAGAGTAGACCTGAACTTCAAGAGAATTTAAAGCTCAATTTAAAGATAAGATATATTTATTTTTATTTGAAGTATACCTATTTTTAAATTTGTTATTGATCTCCCAATATAATTCACCGCGAGCCGCCACTGCTGTTTTTATTCACTTTGTCTGTTTCCTTTTATTCATTGAGTTATATATTTGGTTGGTAGTTACTTACATAAAAATAAAAAGGTTCCTAAAAGATAGTCGTCAACAACTCAGAAACGTTGACTCGTCAGTCTATGGTATTATATATCGTTGAATTCTTCATCATCAATTGTCTATTTAAATTTGAGATAATATACAGGGTTTACATTTGAAAAATATTAGAAATGTATTAAAAAAATAGTGGAACACTGCATATTTCTTTTGTTTAAAAAAATTGAAGACTTCAAATTACAAAATACACTGGAAAATTTTTTGACGTAAGCGGAAATTGTTAAAGTGTCCTAAATCACTTTAAATATAGATGGAGGCATATACTATTTTATATTGTTCATATTGCCTAAGATATATTAAAATATCTATTAATTCAGGGTGTTCCATTTAAAATAACAAAGATGATACCTGAAACATAAGTCTGAACTATAAAGACCATTCATGTTAACTACACAGGTAACTTACCTTTAAAAGAAGGGGTTTGTTAAGTTTAAATATCTTTGCTCCTGTTAAAACTGGCGGAGTCATTCGTATGTTATTGATCAGCCTTTCTATCTAAAAAATAAAATTTGATTGGTGTAATTACACAATTTATGACTTAAGAACTAATCTCTAACAGCCGTCTTCACCAAGGGGTTTTAAATTTAAACCAAGTCTAACTTAATAAAATTACATGTTTAGAATGACATAAGCAGCAATTGCACAAAAAATTTTTCTAAATGTCAACTAGACCTGACCCTGTTATTAAACCTTTCACTACTAGATACTCTTAATCCTATTATAAAACATTACCTGAACATGATTACTATTTTTTACCTCGTTGTTATATACTTCACTTGAAGCATCAAATAAATTGCAGATAATATCGTGATTTTTCCCATCTATGATAGATCCGTAGAAAATAACTCCTGCCAGTCGTAGCAGGACATATACAAAAGAAAAGGAGTAGTAGAGTCTATTGATTATTCTAGCACTAGTTTCAATTCCATACTTTCCTCCGCTATAACATGAAGTTTCAATCAGTATTTAAAACAAGGATGTTATTATATAATAAACGCTGTGACTAGCCTTCCAGTTTCGATGTTCATACCGATGACTTCATAACGTTCTGTTTATGACTTTAAAGATGATATGTTGGCACTCTGTTACCTAACCTGGTTGCAGGGGCGTGCGGTGAAATTTTAAGAAAGGGAAGCAATTTTTAGAAACTTATTTTTTTTCATCGATGATTCATAAAAACGTCGATGACGTCATATTTTGGATAAAAAACAGCGCTGTATGAAAGAATGGTGCAGCTCAAACTTTTTAACATTTAATGCTAAGAAGTTTAATATTCCAACATTTAAATTTATCATGGGAATCTGCAACTTTTAGAAACTTATCTATTTGTAATGTAATTCGATTCTTCGATAATTTTTTGCAAATTCGTCAATGACGTCACCATAAAAACGTCGATGCTCCGACATCTTTTGGAGAAGTTTGTTTTCAATGGACAACCGCGATGTATGCGAAAGTCTCTCCTGCCCCGTTGAATTTCTCACGAAATTTTTTATACGTTTAAGTGTTGAAAAATTACGTTCTACTGATGAACTTGTGGCAGGTATTCTCAATACTAATTCACACAATTTCGACACTTCGGTGCAGGCATCTTCCAGCTCCTTGTCTTTTAAAAATTGCATTAGTTCCTTAGCGTTATTTTTTGAGCTAATGTCATCAGTTTCGTAAGTCACTTTTAGTTCAGATCGCAGTAACACTCGGTCGAAGAACTGGCCATAATGAGGAAGAAGAGATTTAAACGCATCTTCTAGAAAAGTTTTTCCTTCAAATGCATCAAAATTGCAGAGCTCGAGGAATTTAAAGTCATTTAAACCGTTAAATCTATAGTTTATTTGTTGCTGAATTTGATCGATTATTTCATAAAAGAGGCGTCTGTATGATGTTTGAACATCTCCCACCCTGTTTGTTCGAAGACGCTTGGCTTGTGGCTCTAGATTTAACCTCGCAATTAACGTCATCGTTTTCTCCCAAAATAAAGTAGGACCTGCTTTGGGCAATCGTTTGTAGACAATGGAGTCCAAAGCTTGTGTACGTTTTGTTAATTTGGAAAAAAAGCAGCCATGTCACTTAAAGTAACGAAAAATACTTTACACTCTTTAATGTGATTGATGGACAGGGATAAAACTAAATTTAATTTATGAGGAAAACAATGGACAAACACAGCACTTGGGAAAGTTTCTCGAACTTTATCTTGCAGACCCCCTAATTGTCCTGCCATCACTGCAGCTCCACATAGCTTTGAGCAACTAATTTTTTCTCTCCATTAATTTCTTTGGTAACGTTATAAACTACGGTATATAATGCATCTGCTGTAGGATTTTCGGACACATTCTTAAAAACTAAAAATCGCTCTTGAATACTTCCGTCTGTTTTTGTGTAAAATTAGTGATATTAGTTGTTTCGTTCAGAATAATAGCAATGAATCGCGCTTCGCCAATCTCCTGCTTAATTCTTTTTATAATAGTGGTTGCAACAGCGGAAATTAAATAATTCTGGATTCGATTCGACGTTCCGTGAAAAACGCTAGACTGCTCTAAACGATTTTTTTAAGGAATCATCATATTTAGCCATTAAACTAAGTAAATCTGGAAAATTTCCTCTATTTGAAGAAACCTTGTTTCGTCATGACCTCTAAATCCTAATCGGTGCTGTCCGAGAAAACAAACAACATCGATAAGTCTTCTTAATATTTAACAATTTTTATCGACTAGTTTATTGTGTTTATTAAGGGCGTGTTCAATTCTGATTTTGCCGAAGACTTTTTCTTTTATGGCGGCCTGCAAATGCGCTTTGGACATAATGTGTATAAAACCAGTTTTATTCCAGAGACCTTTTTCATTTTCAAAAAGTAAACATGGCCAACAAAATAATTTTCTTATATTTTCACACCCTGTTAGCCATTTAAATGGTTCGTATTGTTTTTCCGGATAAAAATGTCTAATACAGTTTTTCATTTTTGTGGTTAAATTTATCATAGGCGGTTTTGCCCTTCCTTTGGAAATTATTTGAAGCTTATCAGCGAAGTTTAATGTTGAAAATCTCTTTATTATTAAGACACACACCACACATTCACACACACTCTTCTTACTAAATTCTCCAACATTTTCAACGTTACGACAGCCGAAGTTGACGGTATTTGCATATCCACGTCCGTATTATTGTCTTCAATATCGCCAAGCACGACGCGACGTACATATCACATAACACACGGATAGCCGTTTAAACAAAGAACCTACTCTAACGATAGCTTCCGCCCCCACTTAAAGCACGGAACTGAAATGCAAAAATTGCAAACAGCCGGTGGAAAGTTCAATAACCTCTGGCTCGATTCACAGGAAATCAAACATTCCGGACTTGGCTGCAGAGAAGCTAGCAGCGCGCATAGGTTCTATTTGATATTCTATTGTGGCTGGGTCGGAGTCAAGGCCGCATTTATTATGGGCTTGATAATTAAGATAATATTTTAGCATTTTTAATATAAACTAAATTAATGGTTTCCTATTTCAAAAATTATATTTTAGAAGAGGTTTCGTAATTTTTTTTGGGGAAGCACTGCTTCCCTTGCTTCCATGGACTGCACGCCCCTGCCTGGTTGTCATGTGCAGTGAACACCCAATAAAATTTCATAAAAACACAATGTTTGGAAATCATATAAATAGCATGAAAATATGACTTCATATTTTATTATTTTATTTATTTTCCGAAATTTTAAGCATTATTTGTTTCAGGCGCCACGGAATATTTTCATTTTAACAAGCTTTAGCCGGTGTGATATTCGGAATGATCGCGAGAAGTATATACGGACGCATGTGGTTACAAAGAGAGGTAGTCAAATTCGCGAAACAGGAAACGCGGCTGTTATTTGTACGTTAATATTAACAAGATCGAGTGCAGTGCATATATTTACATGCGTATACATAATTTTTGTGAGGCGTGATCTTGTCAGTCTTGTCGCCGTAGTGTAGAGTCGAAAATGGAATTGTGTTCGGTGGAATTTATTAAAGAAAACTCACATAATTTTGAACAGCGAGTACTTATTAAAAAGAATGGACCACATTGGCCCGAGATTAACTTAGTCCAAGATTGTATCATAAAAAGTAAATGGTATAAACGCACTTTTAAAGTTGAACAGTATTCAATAGTATAAAACTTCCTGGTTTTGCGGTTGTGATAAGTTGCATGCTTTACTTCGCTTTCCTTGTTTAGTTCTTTCAAAAATGGAATGGACAAAAACGGGTGTTAGGGATCTATTTCATTGATCCACAAAAATTAGGAAACATGGATCTTCTCAAATTGATTTAAAAAATGAATTGCAGCTGTCGGATATCGGTAATATTGATGTTCGTCAATTATTAAATTCTGCCTATCGAAAATCAATAAAAGACTTTAATCAACAAGTTACGAAAAAATCATTATATTTTGTCTGGACTTATCGATTGTGAAAATTTTTAAGGTGCATTCGAACTGGTCTTGCGAGGATATGACGAGTCATGAGAAAGTTTAGATCCAGGATTATACAGAAGGCTTATGGATTTTGTATTAAAAATCGATATGGCTGTGAAACAATATTTGCAAGGAAAAAATATTTTTAAAGGCACGTCAAAATTAGTTCATAATAATATATTAGTAGCGATTTTAATAGAAAAAATAAATCAAATGATATCAGAAACGAGGTTTTATTTTGCTTAGTTGGCCATGTCACAAAATTTAATGCACTTACGAAGACGTAAATGTAATTATTCAGGGAAAAAGAAACTACATTTACTATACAGGACTATAAATCTATATCTATTTCTAAAACTTCATTTTCAGCAAATTAATTGCTATATTGGTTTCTGAGACGTAATGGATATTTTAGGAATCAATGGCAGAAGTGGTCGCCACCTGTGACGAGTACGACATACTACTGTTAACTGAGACCTGGTTAACGGAGGGTGTACCTAGCAGTGAATTATTACCGGATGGTTTCGAAGTGTTTAGATCAGATCGCTCACACAAAAGGGGCGGTGGGGTACTGATTGGTATCGATAAATCTCTTGCCAGTTCTAACCTAAATTTAGATTTTAAGGACAACGATATAGACATGTTATGCGTTAAAGTGTTTATTAACGATCACACCTTAATATTTATTTTGTTGTGTACTTAGCACCAGGTTTGTACTGTTGCTACATATGAGAGATTATTTATGTATATTGAAAGTTTAGCACATGTAATAAAAGAAAATTGTCTGAATTATATTTTGGATGTAGTAATAAGTAATAAAAAATGTATGGTATCAAGGGCTGCCTATGGTTTGTTACCTGAGGACGGTCACCAACCTAGAAATAAATACTAATGTTAACGGTGGAAAGACTACTAATTTAAAAAAACAGTCAGTTAAATACAATTTCAAAAAAGCTAATTTCAATTTACTCTATGATAGGTTTCGTAATATGACTGGTTTCTTTTGGGGTCTTTTAATGATGTCAATGCTGCGGTTGATGTATTTTACAGTAAAATATATAATATATTTGAGCTATGCGTACCCAGTGTTGAGACTGGAAGGTCATATCCGGTATGGTTCAATAATAAATCTTAGAAATAAAGTGAAAAAGAAAAGTAACCCAGATTTATTGCGGAAATTATATTAAGAAAACAAAACATTTCTGATTCTCATAGAAACTATATCCTTAAAATGCAGCAGACATCACACACGACCCTAAAGCATTCTGGAGCTTCATAAACTCTAAAAGGGGATCAAGCCATGTACCCAGCAAAATGTTTCTTAATGATGCACAGCACGATGATGGTAAACAAATGTATGATGCTTTTGCTGAACATTTTACTGGAGTATATTCCTCAAATTACGATCTCAATTACAACATTATAGGAAATATATTCGTTGATAAGGTGTCGCTGTGTTCAACTGATGATATCGTGATTGTTGATGCCATCGGGAGGCTGGGGGTTGGTAAGGCAATTGGTCCTGATGGGGTACCATCTTATTTAATAAAAGCACTCATAGATGTATTTAGATATCCCTTGAGAATTATTTTCAATCTCAATCAAGCTTAAAAACTAGTGTGTTTCCTGATGAGTGGAAAAAGGTTAAAGTTTGTCCTATTCATAAAAAAGGCTCTGATCCAGAAACATGAAAAACAGTTTGGCTTTCATTATAATTGGCTACAACTAATCTCTTCTTACCTAGACAACATCAGGTGGAATTAAGGGGTCATACTTCAGATTATTTTGTTCCTTCATCGGGTGTTCCCCAGGGTTCTAACCTTGGCCCGCTTATGTTTCTCATGTTCATTAATGACATCACATTAACTATTGATGGCTCAGATACGAAAATAAAGTTATTTGCGGACGATTTGAAACTTTATAGGGAAGTAAAAACAGACGCCGACTGTACTGATATGCAACTAGTTGTAAATAAACTTTCCAGGTGGTCTCAGGGTAATAAATTATATTTCAATATTAGTAAATATACAGTGCTAACATACACTAGGAAAAAGCAAAATGTCGAATTTGTCTATAATATAGGGGGAATAGAGCTGGCCAGGGTTGAAGAAATGAGGGATTTGGGCGTCACATTTGATAGTCAACTAACATTCAATAAATTTGTAAAAATAATATGTAACAGAGCATCTCAATTGTATGGTTTCGTGGTTCGAAATACAAGAGCTTTCTCTGATGTTCGGTGTATCAGTGAATATTGTAGTCAGGTCTGGAGTCCGTTTTATCAGTGTCATAAATATAGTATTGAGAAAATTCAAACAAATATGATGCGTTATATCCATTACAAAGAAACCGGAGCTTACGACTTTTACATGTCGAAAGAGCATTTGTTGTTAAAATATGGTTTTGGCAGTCTCGAAAAGAGGAGGCAAGTAGCAGATTTAGTTTATCTATGGAAGGTTGTATGAGGTGGTTCAAGTAATAGTGAATTTTTAGAAATGTTAATATTTAATATTCCCACTTATAATACTAGGCCTCATAATACTTTTTACTTATGTGATGTTGCTCATTCGACCATTTATTTACTCCCCTATTTATAGAATTTGTAATCGGTACAACAGTATACACTTAGATTGCGATATATTTAACACTAGTCTAAGGATTTTTAAAGCAATTATAACTACAAGATTGTAAGTATAGTATAGTTTTACAACATAAATTATGAACTTTTACGTAACTAGACCTGAAAGTACTTTGTAATGGGATATGTATCTACTAAGTACTGAATAAGTAAATAAATAAATAAAGAACAATTGAATCTGAAATGTCAAATTTATTATAAATCAGAAGGGGTGAAGTTGCAAGATTTTACATCAAGTTTATGTAAAAACTATTAGACTTAACACATAAACTGTAACCCGCTGTTCAACGTAAGGTTTACAAATGTATCAGTTTCGGTTAGAATGTTGCGGTTTTCGCGACAGTATGCTAGTTTGATGTGAAATTATAGATGGCGCCAGCAGAATTTTCGTAGTCCTTTTGGTTTTTGAGATACAGGGCCTTTTTGAAAATGTTACATTTTCAGGCACCCCTTGTATCCCAGCTATCTGATAACATCAAAAATGCGAAAATTGTTTCTTATATGACTTTTTCCTTAGATTTCAGTGCCGCTTTCAAAAAAAGTATAAGGGGTCGGGTCAAAAAGTTATCGCAGTGTACTTTTTTTTTTGAAAGGGGATACCCTGTATATTATTCTTTATATTTATTAGGAATAATGTGGGCTTTTCAAAAATATATACATGTATGCAGTTATTGTGAAAAACAAGGTCAAAATTCGAGGTTTTCTAAAATTTTCTTTTGTGTCCAATTAGTAAGTACGCTATGGCTAAAATGTATTAAAAGCAAAACTGATGTAATTAATTATTTTACTAAATATATAATACATTCCAATTTAATTCAAAAGATCTTTTTTAATTCTCAACTCTATTATTTATTACAGCATTTTCGGGGTACTAGTTTCTGTGATTTCATTTTGTGCTCTTGCTCTATACGGAGCTCGCTAGCCTGTGGTATCCTGATGTTCTCTAAAAAGAGCGAAATCGCGCGCATCGTCTGCGAATCATTGCGTCTGCGAATCATTGCGTCTGCGGCATTGCAGGAGATGTTTTAGACAGGATAATATTATCCTTGCTATGACGTTGATGTAATGTCAAATAAAAATATATCAATACTATTACTCCCAACGAAAGTGAGGGATTAAGAGTGTAATTCAATGCCGGATTTGGTACTACCCAGCGAAGTAGTTGTTTCTGTGATTCCATTAATGACACTGTAATGATTTTCACTAACACGTTATTATAAATTGCCAACGTTTAAATTCCGTTCTTATATTTTGCCAACATTTAGGAAACGGGTGCCCAAATCGACCCGAATTTATTTAATGTTGTCAAAACGTGAAAATTCAACCGGAAGGCTATGTACTATAATACCCTAAATAATGATATTCTAGCAAATAGTTGAAATGTGTCATACCTCAGGAGACCGAAGAGCTGATATAGGACCACATATAATTTATTAGCAAAAGAAACTAATACCAAAGGAGAAAGACAATTTTCCACTTCGTGGCACAGGTCTGTCAGACTTACAAAATGTTCTCGAACTTCTTTCCAGCTACTTATATCTTGTATCTACAAACAGGAAAAAGTATATATTAGATATCAGCCCAATTCATAAATAACTAATTTTTTTAATAAAATGATATTAATTTAGAAATATTTAATAAACAGCAAAAAAAAAACGTGCGTGGATCAAACCTGCATATCTGGATCGATAGCCCATTGCTCTAACCAATTGCGCTAGCCTACCACTGATACATCGTTCATTAAAACTTGTATATATTCGAACCCACCGGTATCATAACCATTGTTGATCCAGTCAAATATTCTAACCTTATGGCGCGGCAAATCTGACATTGCTATTAGGTACCGTCCATATTTATAAATTTATAATTTTTTGCGGTATGCTCATATAAGCAATATTTTGAATAAAAATATTTTATCAGTTTGTTTTTTTTAATTGTGAAATATTTTTTTTAATATTTAATAAACAGCAAAAATTATGGTACGGGCGAGGATCGAACCCACACCTCTGGATTTTAATGAATAAAATAACTTAAGTTTTAACGAATTGCGTATCAATGGTATGATAGCACAATTGGTTAGAGCATAGGGCTAGAGATCCAGAGGTACGGGTTCCGAATCCCCGCTTGTACCATAATTGTTGCTGTTTATTAAATATTTCTAAAAAAAATATTTCACGGTTCAAAAAATAACAAACTGATAAAATAATATTAACAATAATTCAATTGAAGGCGAAACTTCCACTGTGATACTTAATGTCATGAATGATGATATGTGTTTTCTTCCAATAATATTTTTATTGTCTTATTATAGATATTTATATTACATATTATAACGAGTCATTCAAAATGTTTCCCACTTTTTAAATGACAAGCTTTAATTTATTTATTTATTTAGAAATATATTACAGAATCAAATTCTAAATTGTATACAATTCAATACAGTTGTTAGAATGCACTAACAATCGTTATTGTTAAAATCAAATCTAAATAATCCTTAATGCTCTATTTTTATAATGTGAAATGTAAAAAGGATTTGAACAGAAGGAAGAGACCGTCTCACAGATACCTTGAGTTTATTCTATTCATTAAGATGATCTAATTTTGGAGAACGCTAATTTGCTTTTAACTGTTTAAAGGAAGTTCCCTAGACGGAGTCATTAAATAGTGTGTAAAACGCAGGCTAATGCATAGCCTAGGTGCATGATAAATAAGAGCCAACCTTGCCTTCTACAGAATACAAAAAATACTTAATATAGGGAATACTGAATATAATTTAAACTCAACCGTGAATAATGTCACCACTATAGGGGGAGCAGGTTCTCATTCAGCAAAACTAACATCATATAGGAGATATATTCAGCTTACTGATGATATATAAGGAACGGTATTACGTCTATTAAAAAGGAACCAAGGGGCAAAGTGCTATTTTGCATAATTGGTAGTTCAAGTTTCAGGATGTTTTTAAGAATAACTCTCACTGATTCGTCAAATTTCTTCATACATTTTTAAAAATGCTAAATTTTTAATCTAGTAATGGTATGATAGTCATTAAAGCCCTAGTTTATTATAGTTTTGATTATTTTTTGCTTCTTTCAATAAATACCTAAAAAACATTTTACTTTTTAAAAAGGAACCAAGGTGCACTCTGACTTCTGGTTCCCTTTGATGAGAAGTGTACAAAATAAAATAGGTTCATTTAAATAAAATATATTTATATTAACTGTTTTAAGCCTAATTTTATTTTTTGTTATATACTCGAAAATCCAAATTTTGTCCAAAACCATCAATGTCATCTTCATAGTTTTCCCTGTTTGCTATTTTATAAAAGGCTCTTGCATCTAGTGTAACGAACCGCATTAAAAATTTAATATCCTCGCACTTCTTTTGAGAGACTGCTTTGCCTCCTGGATATAAAGTCATTACATTTGTAAGCCTTTTGATAGATTTTTTACCTTATATAAGTTTGGAAATATGTTGATATTTCCTTAAACTTTTAATCAGGAAATTGAAAAATGGGGTTTATGTTTTTGAAGTTTTATTATTTTAGTTTTTAACCAACTTATTTTATCCTTCTCATTGCTAAATTTTCTGTTTGATATTTGTTTCTAAGCTCCTCCCCTGTTGAAAAAAAATCTTCCGATTGCATTACCACTACAACAAAACGGTTATTTCTTTCATAGTTCTCTATTATGAATTTAAAGTCGTCTAGAGTATAAATACAAACTTGTTGTTTAATAACTCTTTCAATTTTAGTTTCATTTGCTAAAAGCCATGCCCTGATTCCAAATATTTTAAATAGATTTTTTCAAAAAGGAATAATCAAATAAAATACTTTTAAGTGTAAGCAAAATTTTAATGTTCCGATTTTGACCACCACAACTATCGGACCACAGGATTAAGTCCTCAACACATTGCTTTAGATACACGGCCATACATTTTTTAAGTTAAGATCTTACTTCTTGAACGCATTTTCCTGCAATTTCTTCTAACGAAATGAAGGAATATCGTATGTTGGTTGCTCCTTAGTGGATTCCCTCATTATTAAAACTTTTTTCTTGCTATGGGACTACTCCGGCAATATCCTCAATATCTCTTAAAAATTTCATCTAAATTGGTCAAACCATAGCGGAGTAATCGATGTATAAACATAAAAAAAATAACAAAATGGCCACCATTCCGCCATTATTAACATTTTTTAATATGCTTGCTTCTTATCGCGGAGTAATTGTTTATTGACTATGTTTATAGTTTTCGCCTATTAAACATACCATATATCTAAGAGAACAGCAAACGAGAAAAATAACTTAAAAAACACTAATTAAGCTTTATTTTTGCCGTTTATGAGGTGCCCTAACTTCTCTCTTCAAAAACCAACAGTAGTCACCCATGGCTGGATCCCATCGTCCTTGGTACCGAATTTCCATTGTTCTGATATCTTGGTGTAACTTTTCACCCTGCTCGTCACTAACAGCACCCAAATTTTTAGGAAAAAATGACAGATGGGAATGGAGGAAGTGAATTTTTAATGACATTCTGGCACCAAGCACTTTATAAGCATCTAAGAGTTCATTAACTAATTGTTTTTATTATTTGTGGCCCAATAAAAATGCCTTCTTTTAATTTGGCGTCACTTAACTGGGGAAAAACTTGCCTTAGGTATTTAAATCCATCACCATCTTTATTCAAAGCCTTCACAAAGTTTTTCATCAGCCCAAGTTTAATGTGAAGAGGACATTTTTGGGATCAACAAGAGGTATAAATTTAACATTTTGAGATCCCGGTTGAAATTAGCTTCTTTCTGGCCAAATTTTTCTTACATAATTCTGATTTATTGCACGACTGTCCCATAAACAAAGAAAACAGCACTATTTTGTAAATCCCCCCTGAAGTCCCACTAAAATCGCTATAACTTTTGAGTCCCCACATATCTGCCATTTATACCTATTGTAATTTATTTTATCCAAAATCGTGCGCATATTTTCATAATTTTCTTTCATTGCAACTGAATGGGCAACGGGTATAGAGGGTTTTAAATTTCCATTATGAGTCTATGAATAAGCGCCACTCACGGGGGAATGTTCAATATCAAGTTCCTGCATTAAACTGTCTATATCAGTACACGCGCACAACGAATTTTCCATACTGTAGAATTCAGAAAACATAACATTTCTTTTTCTAAAATTCGTAATTTTTGTTTCTTTGGCCAATAGGTTCCATTCCTTAAGACGGGAACCCAGAAGTTCTGACTGTTGCTTGGATAACCCCAAATCACGTACTAAATCATTTAATTCGCTTTGAACAATCAAATGTGGCTCGCCGGAACTGGGACCTGTGGTATAAGTGGGATCGGTGCACTATTCTTCTGAGCTGCCTGATGATGCGTTATCTCCATTATCTCCCAAATCAATAGCTTGCCAATTTAAAGGCGCAATCGGCACTGGCATATTTGCATTATGAGGAACAGGTCATATGGCAGATTGCAAATTTGGATATTCTATATTGTGCTTTCCCTTTTTGGAATAACCTTCAGTCTTTGTCAGGCAAAAATAACAATCGTCAGAATGATTGGTGGGTTCTCGCCATACCATTGGAACTGCAAAAGGCATACTTTTTCTCTTTCCCTTCATCCACTGCACCAATGATACACTACAACAAACACAGCACACATGGGGAGCCCACCGCTTATCTTGATCCCCAATTAAAACACCAAAATATTTAAAGTAGGCTTTTTTACATTTTCGGAAAATGGCCTGGCTTGTGATTTCACTAGAAATTCTCCACAAATATAACAAAATTTGTCAGGAGAAATTTTGCAACTTCGGCGCGTTTGACTCGACATTCTCGTCTTCACATACACTTGCTTATCGATATACAGAGAACCACTCAATTTGAAACTCAACAGAAGAGTGATGTTTAACGTTTATTTTATGTCTAATATTTTAAACAACCCAGTCTAGGTAATTTTTCGTTGTAAAATGGACCCTTTTTAGCCGCCCCACAATAAAATTGTTTACCTGCCGATATAAAATGTTCTAATTAGGCTATTAAAAATGGTACGTATTAGGGCTTTCCAAATAATTTTTTTATTATTGGGAGGGTATTTCCATTGTGAAAATAATGAGCTGGCCTGTGTTAGAAAAATCTTGTCGGCCAGTGTATTTATTAAATTCTTATTTTGTTTAAATTTGAACCTGTTACTTAAACTTTACTTATCTATTTCCTATCTCATAATATAAGAAATTATATAAATTTGTATTTCTTTTTTATAATTTATAAAAAAGAATCAACGAAAAAATAAAAGAGTGCTTGGTTCCTTTTATATTAAAGAGATATAAAAAATATATATAAAATGTTGCCTTTTCTAATGCAAGCTGAATCAGAAAATATCCTATTCTACAAAACATGTCACAGATTTTAAAAAATTGTTTGTTTAAAAATTAATACACGTAATAATTTTATAACCTATAATGTATACTTACCTCGTATTTGCCAATTTTTCTGTTTTTATGGGGAACATCGGCACTAACATTTAATTTATTTTAATCAAGAGCCTTCAGTAGAAAACGTTTACATCTTTCACTCATTTTATTTTGTTTGAACCACTCTAAATTAGTAAAGTAACTAACAGAGCCAAGTGAAGCTATGTATTTTAAGTAAAAGGTTATGTCACTTGGGGCCTTTGATATAAATTGAGAATTACCTGTTTGCAAGTTGTCGCTTTGGTCTTTGCCTCATAGATGGCGTTTTAGGCATTCTTAGCACCTGAATCTTTTTATACAGTAGTAGATACAACCTTACTTTATTGATTTGGTATCTGTTATAGGATTTCTAAAAATTGGCGCTTGGTTCCTTTTCAACAAACATCTTCCGTATTTTACCGATATTGAGTTCCCCCGAGAATATCTCGATTATCTTGCATCCACGTTCTTTTCTTCACTTCAGATAATACCTATAGACTCTTTGGCCTTCGTGGACTGTTCTTTGAAATAAATTCACTATATTTTTCTTTTTATATTTGAACAGTTGCTTGTTGTTAAATGAGTCATCTCCGGTAGATAATACCATCGTCAGTGGTAATAGAGAGTATAGTTAGGTACTTATAATTTTTAGGATACATGTTTTAATAAAAAATTAATAAGATAATTACCTTAAATCGAATCATCAGAGCTATTTTGTTTTCGATCTGTTTCAGGCGGTAAGCAAAAGAGATACAGACCGAGATCAAGAATACGTCGACATAATTCCAAATTATTGTCCAAAGCCAGTTTAATATCTAAAATGTATTAAATATTTTTAAGACTCTTACGCATGATAAAGTAGCGGAAATCGGCTTACCTGAACAAATGTCGCCAAGTAAGCATTGTAAGGGAATACCATAAAAACAAAACTGAAAATTGTATGAAAATATATGCTCAGTTCTTCTGAGAATGGCAATCCATAGAAAAACAGTATTTCCAGGGACGCCATAAAAAATAGGTGTTCTCCTAAAAAATAAAACGAGCAAACATTTTATAGTATTCTAGGGATTAGATTGTGTCCAATTAAAATTTTACTTTCTGACATTTCGCCTGCAGTTGTAGGAGTCATCTTCAGGGATCCTTACTATACGAAATTAGAACACTATCTAAATCTATTCGAGTATATTCAATAATCTAATCTCCTGGAGTAAAGATCCTTGAAAGCCAAACATCCACTTTAGTATCTCAAGAACGGTGATATTTGTTCTGTTACGAAACCAAATTGTTTTTCAACATTATTATTTTCTTATAACTATAGATTTTTATCCTCATCATCATCATTATCGTTTACAGTTTATACTGTCCACTGTTTATTAACTCCTGCCTATTATTCTCACGTCGCACACTGGTCGATTTTGCCAAAAACAAGGAATACATACAAATACAATACATACAAGGTATTTTGCTTGCTTTTATTGAGTAAAATATGTCCGCTTTGGTGAAATTAGATGTCAAAACTATTTTCTTGCTATATTTTTATTATACAGGGTGTTAAAATTCAAATAGTTGCTTTTGTAGGAGATCAGAATGTCTTTTATGTATAGGGTGTCTGTAAAATCTGGAAATGTATACCGGGTGCTAAGATATGATGATCTAAACTAACTTGATCTCAGTACTAATGTTGACAGTGTCCGAGATACAGGGTGCTAAATTTTTTTATACTTTAGTTTTTTGATATACCTCGTACAAGCATTGTTTTTTTTTATTTAAAGCATTGAAAAAAATCGTCTGCTTTTTCCCACTCTTGATTTATTGGTTTTAATAATTTTGCCGCATTTATATTATTTTCGCTCCTATACTATCCGGTCTCAAGCCATACACTGGATTGTTCAAAAATTCGTTGTTTTCTTCTGTTTGTAGAATTCCATTTATTCTTAAATTTATATACAGTTTTTTTACCCTCAATGGTCAATGACGTATAGCCAGTCAGTACCAAAATTCTACCCTTTAGTCTTAGGAATTTTGTATTTAGATTTTTGTCCGGGAAACTTATAATACTTTCACTTAATTGTCGGAAGCTTAATGTTAAAACTCCATGTTCGCCTGTGAATGAAATAAAAAAAACAATAGATAGCAAATTATTTTTGGTGAAATTAAGCAATCCCTGAACGAAAAGACATTAGCCGTATTTATGGGGTAAACGCGCGATAATAAATATTACCTATAAAAACTTTCTTCAGTAACAAATAGATATTTTTTTAAAATTAAAAAGATGTTTTTAAACCTATTTTCATATCGCTTTATTATCGAGAACATGTAAAAATGGAAAAGTAAAAAAAATATGTATAATCTGTTAAGAATTGTACATTTTAAATAAATTTTAACAGGCAAAATTTACAAAAAAATCTACAATTAGACTATCCTTTTGCTGTTGCATCCCCTAGCGGCTATTTTATAAACTAAAAATATGTCTCAACGTTTTTATGTGGCTGAAATAAGTTTATCCATTTTTATCTAAAATTAACGACCAATACTTTCGGAGATATGATTGGTAGTCAACCCTAATTTAATTACTCTATTTTTCTTATTGGCATTTTCCGGCAACGTTTATTAGCAGGTAATATAAGAAGAAGGTATGCGTAATTTAAAAAAATATGTGATAGGTGAAATGTAGTGAAATCATAAACAAAATGACTTCAATTTTGAAATAAAAAAAATATACCAAAAAATACACTGCTATTTATAACCCATTCAAAATTGTCCGAAGTTTAAATATAACGTTATGACAATATTTCTAAATAACATGCCTTGCTCGTTGTTTTCCATGATAAATCAACCTTACCTATTAATTATAAAGAGTTTATTTAATTCACTAAGAAATCAATTTTGTAACGAAAAGAAAGGTATGAAAATCACCTCCAAATTGTTTGACTCTGACCTTTCTTAAAACAAATTATGCACTTTCTATAACGTCAGTTTCAAAGGCAACTAGATATTTCATATATTAGAATCCCTACAAGTTATGTAGTAAAATATATTCAAAAAAATATTTTTCATTTCTGCCACGTTTTCTGGCAAAATCGGCCAGTGTGCGTCGTCGGTCCAACGGCTGTTCCTGTAAGCCTCATGTCTTGCCCTCCATTCCGTATCTTCTTGGTACAGCGTCGTATGTCATTCCGACGACGCGACGTGTCCTGCCGAATTCCACTTGAGGTGTGAAATAGCTTCAATTGCATCTTTTATCCATCTTTCGCTGCATGACTCGTATCTTGACAAAGTTTTCCTTTGTTATAGTCAGTGTCTTTGCTCCGTATATCAGCACAGGCAGCACACACTCGTCAAAAACTCTCCTATTCATACCTATTGGGAGGTATGCTCCAACACAAAATTGCGATTTTCAAAGGCTACCTATTAGACCTATTTTGCGTTGTATTTCGTAGGTTCGATTATCTCTTTTAATGCAGTCTCGTGCCCTAGGTATTTATATGTGTATACTTGGTCAATGTTTGGGTTGTGTTCTTAAAGTTGTCACTGAGTACGAGGTTTGTTGCGTTTTTGACCGAGGATTTTATTTTATCAGCTATTAAGACAATGTCTACAAAGCATAAATGATTCAAGCTTTCACCGTCGATGTTTTTCCAATTTATTAAATTTGGCATGATTTGTAAAAGTGTTACGACCAATTTAGGAGAGAACTATGTCTGACCCCTTTCTCGATATTGAATTTTCCTGTATATTGTGCTGTTGATGTTAAGATCTAAATACTTTTATGTTTTTACATCCCATTAAAATTTTATTATCACGTCTCTCATTGAATTAAAAAAAACATCTTCTATAATACAAAATATATAGAGATAACGACAGAGAGACGGAATTGTTTTGATTCCTAATAATATTAAAATTAAATCTTAAGGTGTTTCTAATACTGTAATAAAAACCCCTGTAATATTTCATTAACGGTACTTATCAACGAATTAACCTGTTTTTTTTTATTTAAATGCAACGCTATTGCCCTAAAAATCGGCAACACCGTCACATTTTTGTGAATTGCAGAATATACGAACTAGTAAAATCGTAAATCGAACAAAGTGGTGTTGCTTTGCATAAGAACATTAATTTTGGGCGATTTTTGTGAGTTTTTCGGCTATTTTTAAACATTTTTGTTGGGGTTCTTGGGCATTATAATACGTAAGTGCGAAGTGTGTAAACATTTAGACTATTTAAGTTCTAAGGTCTCATTTCTCGAGAAGTCAAAATGTTATCCTTTTTCTGTATTAATTGGCGTACGTGATACCAGATTCTTCTTATTATTTTATGAATTTGTAAGTACGATTAAATACTTCATGGGTAAATATGACTTGTAACTGCTATTTTATCGTTCTTCAGAAAGCAAAATTACATATCTGCGCATATTCATAAATACCGAGGCAAAACCGATGTATGCATGTACAAAGAATATATGACATAAAAATATACATTTCTTACAAAATATTTTTTAAATACTGAGAGGACGCTGTTTTGCATGCAGGTCAACGTAAACAAAAATAAACAACCTTGGGTATACGTAAAAAGAATAGATTAGTTATGCTATTAAATATGCCCTCTGTGATAATAGATATTAATTTTGATTGGCTGTTAAACTATTGTTATACTATTTGCATTCATTTTATTAGTTTAAAAATATTACTATTACTAAATATTACGGTCATGGCCAATGACATACAGGTGAAGGGCAAGAAGAAAAGAAGTCTATCATTATAATTTTACAGCACTGCGATTTGTGGGATGGACACTTACTTGGACTGTATGTTTGTTGTATGTATATTTATTTTAATCATTGCATTAAAACATACACATTTTATGAATGATACTGTACAAAATTTTGGATCCCCCTGTTATTATGACTATGACAAAATATAATCAAAGTTTAAAAATATTGCAGTTACAATTAATGTCTAAAAATTCGTCAAAAAATAGATATACATTGTGATTTCCTGTTATATTTGAATATACTCTTGTATGGTATTATGGTATTTTTAATTAAATTTATTTACATATTTACCAAATGCAAGGGCAAATAATAAAGAAGAAACAATCTTCATTTTAAATTCATAATTCTCTAGTGTTGGATAATTTTTCATAAGAACGTCAATTTCGCACCATTTCCTCATCAGCTTAGGCCACTTTCGTGCAACGTCTATGAACAGGATCTTGTAAATTAAAACTGTAAAGTAGAATGCGAATCCAGCTAAAAAAATGCGTTAATCGAATATAATTTCTACTTATGAATCTGGCAAAAAAAACACTGTTAACTTGATTAGAAAATCCCTTGTATCACATTAGTGTTGAAAAAAAAGGTCTCACGTGTGCTGAAATAGTATATTAAAACACTAGTTGCATAATATATGATTTTATAGCACGTGCTCTAGGTTAAGTTAGGTTAGGTTAGGTGGTTGTAACATTTATGACAGTTTGCGTTTCGAAAAGACGTTTTTATGATTGCAAAACAGAAAAAATACTTTTTGACAATATTTCAAAGATGGTTGAAGTCAAAAAAGCAAAGCCTATTTTTAATTTATTTTATTTACAATCAAAGCAGTATATTCAGTTTTTCAATATTAGTGTTAAAACAATTTTTTAACACCACCTTGAAATATAAATAAATATAAAACTAAATGTCTTACTGAAAATTGTTTGTGAGCTAAGGAAAAATACCCTATGTTACTGTGTGAAAATGTTCAACACTTGTTATATAATATACTATACAATATCTTAAAACATACCTGAAAAAGTAAGTTTTGAAAACGTTACAATTAATTTCATTCTTTTACACATATAGGGTGTTAGAAGTTTAACTATAAATATTTTAACATGACCTATTTTGACCAAAAAATTAATATAAACAATTTATAAATTTCTAAATTATTTCCGAAATATTACATTATTACAGAATTTTTTAATATTAAGTTCCTAGCAAACATGGACACGTTACTATTTCCTTGTACGAGATCTGTTTTTCCGCTACTGAATAAACTTTCTTTTACATTTATAATATGGTCAGTGGTATGCTGGTGATTAGTTATAGCAGATTAAACCATTTGTTTAATACATAGTTCTTGTTTCTTAAATCTAGTGGATATTAAGCATCCTGTTTCTCCCATATACACTTCTCCACAGGAGGAGGGAATTTTATATACTCCGTCTGCTCCTTCTAAAAGGTACATTTTTTCGGAGATCGCAAGCATTGCCTAATCTTTTTAAGTGTATTGAAGGTTGTACACATATTGAGCCGAAGTAATCGTCCTGTTTTGGCTGTAGGGCCACGTATGTTGGGAAGAACCACACTCTCTAACGGTGATCGTGACCAGAAATCAAAATGGCTCTAAATACTAGTGAGTTAATAACCGATTTCTTTTTTCGCAACTGAAAATGATTTTAAACGTAACAAATAATCTAACACATTTAAAAATAACATTATAGATAGCTGCAAACTATCATTTTTTTGTATCTAGGTTACATGTAAAACAGACAATTCTTTTCTATTATTTAATATTTCTCTCTTATGATCAGCGAACTAATGAGTCCGACAAGATAAAAGTATTTGTACACCTACTATGTGTCTATAAAAACTTGTATGTATCGAAACATTCGATAGACAGGTTGAAATAGGTAATTTTATTAAATATATGCTTCAATAAATTTAAAGTTAGATATTTCTATTCGGTTGCGAAAACGCTAAAACAAGATTTTCGTTTGTCAATATAAACGCAACAAATAATCTGAACACATTTAAAAATACCAGCGGAAAAGAAATAATTAAAACCAAGCAGCTTCAAGATCCCCGGGTTCTACCGTCATCCTAAGATGAACAAGAACAATGTACCACTTCACCCGATCGTCAGTGCAGTAGACTCTATATAAATATTTTTCAAATTTTATTAATACATTTACTGGAAAAAACAGATTTATAAAAAACTCTGGAAATCGAAAAAAAGACAATCCAGTTGGATCTCTAAGTCAGTTTCGATCTAGAATCAATATACACAAACGTTTCTGTTAACTATTCGATTTCTATTATATCAGGCATATTGGACCATAATAATCTTGATAATATATTTAATGGAAGCTTGTCTTACATCTACTTATTTAATTTTTTAAGGAACTTTTTATGAACAAACTTCAGGAGCAGCTATGGGATCTCCTCTATCAGCTGTGGTAGCGAATATCTTTATGGAGGTCTTTGAGGATATTGCTTTAAAATCCACTCCAATAAAACCAAAGCACTGGTTCAGTTATGTAGATGAAACTTTTGTTGTTTGACCTCATGGACAAGATAATCTCCTTATATTTCTAGACCACCTTAATCGACAACATCAGAATATTAAATTAACAATGAAAATTGAATCTAATGGAACGATTCCCTTCCTAGAAGTATTCGTTCAAAGGAAGGAAAATGGTACATTGGGACATTCTGTGTATAGAAAACCGACGCATACAAATAGGTACTTAAATGCAAGTTCCTACCACCATTCAGCAAAAAAGAAATCCGTTATTAACTCACTGATATTTAGAGCCATTTAGATTTCTGATTAAAAGATCCTCTAACATAGGAAACATCGAAACTGATGGAAGCTCTGAAAGGCAATGCCTAGTGCCTCGTTAGGTAGTGTGGTTCTTTCCTACATACATGGTATTATAGACAAAATAGGACGATCATTTCAGCGATCCAGTTCAGTCTCCAATACATATAAGAAGATTGGACAATGCTTGCGATCCTCGAAAGATGTTGTACCTTTTCAAACAAGACGCTCAATATCCACTAGATTTAGGATATGTGAACAATGTATTACAAGGAAACAAATTTTTTAATCAGCTGTAGCTGAGAACCAGCATACCACTGGCCATATTATAAATATGTAAAAGAAACCAATATTCTGGATTTTTTAAGAGAAAAATTAAAGAATATTTTGAGGTTATTAAATATACAAAATACTTCAATACAGATTTTGTACACCATTGTTTATATATATGTTTTATGTAGGGGTAAGGAAAAGTATAATTTTTCGAACCTTACTACGGAAAGTTGCACTTCATGGCATTTATGAGTAAAAATTAAATTATCCTAAACTGACCTGTTTCAACAAGATAATGCACAATTTTAATCAACAATTGTCTTATTATAATTACGAAACTGCGACTTTAACATTTTTCGTGTACAAACCTCGTCAATTAACAACACAAAAAAAACCCGGATACGAAAACGCTATTAATAACACAAAATTAACTTACTTTTTACAGGTAGGTTTCTGTTTTTATTTATTTTAATACTTACATGTCGCTGAAAATTTGCTTTCTTGCTTCAATAAATAATTCAAATAGAGCGCAGCTGCCATAAAAGAAAACCCAGTCAATATCAAGGCTAAAACTGTTTTAAAAGAATTCCACTTAAATTTAGGAGAAGTTTGCTTTGGGTTGCACAGGGGCATTAATAAAAAATATTGTCCAAAGTTCACTAAAAACTGCAGGGATTTTTGAGTGCTCATTTGTTGTAGTTGCATTTACAGTTATATTATAATGTATAGTTGATTAGAACTAGCTCTGTGTTTAAACGAGTTAATTAGAATATATTGGAAGATAAGTTGTTAATATAATGCAAGCAATTATAGGCAAAATTTAATAATATACATTTAGCAATAGCAAATGTTTGCTTCTGATTATATTATATCTTAAAATATATCTATTAATTGGTTGACTTAAGCGGTGTGTAACATTTGATAAGGATCTCGTACAGCGAAATAATTACATAACTTTATAGAATACGATACACACCGTGTTGATTAATTTATCTAGTTATATTTTTTATTTTAATAATAAGAAACCCTGTATCTCAGGTGCTAAAACATATATTTTTTTTAGTTTATATAATACTTTTAAATTTTACATATTACATTCAATCGACTTTTTCGACGGTTTTTAAAAACGTTTCATATATTATTTATTCTATTTTCAAAAATGATAATTTATTTTATTATCAGGTAATGTTTTTTCAGACAACTCTTTTTAAGGCCAATTTTACAATTTCTTTCGGTCCAATTATAAATCATTTTAGAAAATTAAAATAACATACAACACTCTATATCAAGATATTTTTCTAAAATGTGGCGATAATAAATCAGCACATGCATTGTGGTCAACAAACAACTTACTTCTTAACAGGGTGTACGTTTTCAAACATTTGTTGAAATCAAAGAATATCCAAACTCATCCAGTTCAAAATAGCTTGACGCATTCTGTAAGTAAAATTTATTAGTCAATTATAATTTTTTAGTAAATATTAAAAAAATCAATATAGGAATGCCAAGATGGCGGGTGAATTTTTAAATTTATGTAGATTTGATTGAAAATGTCACACCTGTACTTTATAGCCTATCAGATGCCTTTATTTTTTCAACGTTACCATAGCAACGGGTCGGATTTCCGGAATTTTTTTGCCTTCAGGGTAAACTGGAGGTGATTACACTGGAAATCTTTTTGACATATGTTGTGTGATAAAACATTCTCTTAAACTCTTGCATTACTTCTTCCTTTCTTAATGGGGAGTAAAGAGGTGCTTCCGATGTATACAAGTCATCAAATTCCTATAAATCTTTATGTTTCAGGAAGTAGATATAATATTTGGATACTATGTTGTTCTGCTTACTTCGGGATAATCGGTCCAAGAAAAAAGATTCTTGATAAACTATTTTCTTGTTATCCGCAAAGCGACTTTTTTAGAAAGAGTAGACAGCGGCCTTTTCTACTAGTTTTGTTAGCAAGGCAATGTTCTGTGGTTTATTTTAATATTGTCAATCTTCTTACAAAACGTACTGTGAAAGTGTAACTCTTTAAGTTATCCATTTAAAAAAAAATCTTCACATATACGTTGGGTGGGGTAAGTGTCACTGTCATTCTTAATTTACTAGCTACATTCATTTGTCGTAGCCGTGGCAATCTCTGTTTTACGTTTAATATGATAATTTAAATATAGTACGTAATAACTACATAATGTACTCTCAGGACAAATTTCGTGCAGTTCCGTCATTAGTGATATTAAATAGGGCAAAATTTCAACTTTAAAATGTCCTGAATCTGATAAAGTATACTTCTTGTTAGTAAAAATTACGGAAATAAGTTTTTTTTCTAGGTACCAAAAACTCCTACATGACCGTAAGTAGGTGGTAGTTAATTAAAATGGCAAGTTTTATATAATAAAATATACTTTCTTGAATTTTGGTAAATTAAGCTTAAATAAAAATAAAATGTTAATATGTTTTAAAGATAGTGCAAAATATTTTACTTTACTAAAGTTTTAGGAAAAGTGTAATTTTAAACAGGAACAAAATGGCAGCCAAATGAAATATTTGTAATTGTTAAAAAAATCGCCCTCCTAGGTTTCATATATCTTTACGTTTTAGCGTCTCTAGAAGCCAAAAAATATGTTTCATCAATGCGGTCGGCCCGTCTGTCGGTCTGTCTGTCTGTCAGTTCGCAGATAGGACGAACGTGATTGACTTCAAATTTTGATAACAAATTAAAAGTCATATGGGGATGATCTCGTAATATTTTGGTAAAAATCGAGTATGGCAAAACAAAATGGCGGCCTAGTGAAATGTTAAGAAAAAATATTATGAAAAAGCTACTTGTTGAATTTATTTAAAATTTTGCATAAACATCAAATATTATGTTGGAAGCAACTAGTAAAATTTTGGTACGAATCCAAGATGGCGGCACAAAATAAAAAACAAGAAACTACTTAATGATTGCAAATTGTGTGCCATAACTAATTGTAATATAGTGCTCAACTAGTAGAACTAGTTGCTAATTCAAGATGGCGGAACAGATTGCGGCCAAATAAAAATTTTGTAATCATGAAAAATTCACCCTCTAGATTTTACATATATTCACGTTTTAACGTCCCTAGATGCCAAAAAGCATGTTTTATCAATTCAGTCGTTCCGTCTGTCGGTCTGTCTGTCAGTTCGCGACATATACTACTTATCCGATTGACTTCAAATTTTGACCAAAAATTAAGGGTCATATGAGAATGACCTGGTAGTATTTTGGTAAAAATCCAAAATGGCTGAATTGTTAGAGTGGTGTATTATTTGGAGTTAAGATCCAGTAAAACAGGTATTTTTTAAATTGTCGACGTTTCGGAACTTAATTTGTGCATCCTCAGGACACATATCGATCCTATATACTGCAGGAAACCTATATTATCAGTCTTTACCTACTCCGTTGATCCGCAGATATTTCCTAGATATTAATTTTTTAAATCGTTTTCGTTAACAAACCTCTTGTTATGTTACAGTGGTGTATTATTTAGGGTTTGGACAAGTAAAAAATCAAAAGTCTATTTTTAAATAGTCGACGTTTCGCAACTTTATTGTTGCATCCTCAGGACACATATATAGTTTCTATATCCTGCATGAACCCCATATTATCAATCTTTACTTACTCCGTTCGTCCGCAGATATTATGTTTCTGTGGTTTCCGTTAACGATCCTCTTGTGGTTATGTTAGAATGATGTATTATTTAGGGTTAGGTATCCTGCATGAAACCCGTATTATCAGTTTCTACCTATTACGCTGCTCCGCAGATATTTTCCAGATATTAAGTTCCTACATGGTTTTCGTAAATGATCTTCTTGTTGTTAGGGTGATGTATTATTTGGACTATTAACTATTAAAGACTGATAATATGGGTTCCCTGTAGAATATAAAATCTGTGTCTTGATGATGCAACAACAAAGTTGCGAAACGTCGACATTTAAAAAAAAGGCTTTTGTTTTTTTACTGGATCCTAACCCCAACTAATACGCCACTTTAACATAACAACAAGAGGCTCGATAACGAAAACTAGTTAGAAACTTAATATCTGGGAATAATCAGCGAACCAGCGGACTAGGTACAGACTGACAATATAGATTTCAATTTAAGATGGCGAAACAAAATGGCGGACAAATAAAATTTTTAAAACATAAATAAAAAATCTTATTCAATTGATTTTGCACAAAAGTTAGATGTGAAAATGGTATAAACTGGAACGAATTCAATATGACGTAGCAAAATGGTGATATGTGTCAATGTAAAAACTACTTATTAAATTTATTTTATTATGCCCACAAGTCAAGTGTGGCATAGGTAGAAAGAAAATGGTAAAATATTGGTAGGAATCCAATATGATGGAACAAACAAAAATGAAAAGGCACTGAACAGTACTGAACTAAATTGATTTACACTTCACTATTCCTTACAAATGGAAAAAAATAATTAAACAAATTTACCGATTTTTTTAATTATTTTCGTTTTAAACGTGAATATCAGTTGATAATAGAAGCAGGATTTGCTACATATAAAATTTCTAAAATCTTGAGAAAAGTCCGATTAAAAAATAAAAGTTGACACATTGATAATGACACTAAGTTAAATTAAGAATTTTTAGTAGGCAATTTTTAAACAATTGTATTTCATATTAATTTTATTAAATATTCAAATAAGTTATTTCGAGTAGTTTTTCTTTTAAATATTTAGACGTATAACGCCTATTTATACTCAAAATAATTTTCGTATCAATAATCTCTCCGGACGTGTTTACTCCGCTTGATTGGCAGGCGCTAATGTTTTTTATCCAAACAGAAAACATTGCCTTGAATTTTATCGGAAAGCTTTGGTCTTTTTAAAACCGGCATATTTGTTAACTACTCACTAGTCACTTCAATGTTGAAAGGAAAAACATTTTGAATATACGTAAGTACTTTGCTATAGTAAGGTTTTTGTTGGAGTAATTGTTTTTATTTTACACATTTCCTGTGGGTTAATGGTATTTCAGAAAAAAAAATCAAATTAAAAAGGTTAACCTGTCTTCGACGGGATTCAAGCCTAAGATTACCACTCTCTAGAGTCCTCGTAAGATGGAAGTAATCGTGTAAAAATCACCCTCCGATATTTTCACAGAATTTTGTGTTTTAGGGTCCCCGGATCCTGAAATACAAATTCTTTTATTTCGTCAGGCTGTCGTTTTGTTTGCACGCGGCATAGCTCAAAAACTACTTATCTGACTTCAAAATTTAGTTAAAAATTATGGGTATGGAGTGATAAAATATATATAACTTGACAAGATGGCGACCTCATAAACGATAAAAAATATGAAACTACTTATAAAATGGACTTTAAAATCTGTACAAGAAAAAAGTGTAATATAGAGATCAACCAGTAAAATGTGGGTGTAAATGTGTAACGAAACGTTTGAAATTTCAGTATCAAAAACTACTTATCTACATGACTTCAAGTGTAAAACAGCGATAGATTAGTAAAATTTTACTGCTAATCTTAGACGGTAAAACAAAATAGCGTCCTTTTATTAAATATTCGGTAAAATTCCTTTTCCTGGAATAAAAAAAACAAAAAAGGAAAATAATAGAGGGTGGTTCAACAATGCGTTCAAGTCAAATAGCTCGGTTATTGCGGGAATAAGAAAAAAAAAATTATACGAAAGTTTTAGGGACTGCTGGGAGGTACACCCTAAAACATTTTCGATTATATAGGGTTGAGGATAAGTTTGCCACTAACCAAACTTACAGTTTTTAAATGGAGGACTCTGTATATTGTTTTATTTTCAGATTTTTCCCTTTTTGTCATTCACCCAATATCAGTTTTGTGGGGACTATACAGAGTCATTCAAAATTTATGGTCACTCTCCGAAAATATCAGGGGTACATTTGACGCCTTGTAATTTTGTTTTAATGCGTTAGCATTGATCATTTTTGCATGGTAAAAACTTCCACATGTGGTCTTCTTTTAACTGCTGTATTTTTCTTTAGTATTTTCTTTTTCTGTATTCTGTATCCTGGATGCAAATTTTCTCGATTAATTTAAATATTATTATAATTTTAGGTTCCTCCCTTTTTGGCCATTCACCCCATATAGGGTTTGTGGGGTCTATACAGAGTCTTTCAAGATTTATGGTCACTTTTCGGAAATTTTACAAGTAGGCATTTCAATTTATCAAGGCAAAATATTGCACTGTTCTTCTTTCAACATTTATTTTTTGTTTAATTTATTCATACTAGCATGGATGGGTCAAAAAAGTTTAAAACTTCAAAAAATAAAAATTATCACTAATAAAAATAAATTTAATCAATGATCTAGATCAATTACAATGATCTAGTAATAAAAACTGGTGGTTATTACGAAATGATCGATATGATTTATGTGTTAGGAGTAAGTGAAAGGAATTCTTTAATACCGATAAGAATATATCACAAAAGGTATTCTGATAGAAGACAAACACGAGCAGCATTTTTAAAATATTATGCAACGGTTTGATGAGAGGGGAAATGTAGAATACAGAAAAACTGATCTATTTTAAACTAATTCGGACAACTAGAACTTAGCTAGGACAACTTAACAACTACTTTAAACTAGTTGTTAGGCAGTGGCGGCTCTTCCATAGGGTCATTTGGTCAATGTCCGCACAAAAATATTTCAGAAAATAAATTATTCGTTTGTAATAGTTGTAATAACACGCGAACCTTGGGAAAAGTTAAATACGCTACACTATTAGACGCGCTCGGTGCACTGTGGGCCAGATTCACCTCAAAATATTGAAAAATTACTAATTGAAGTTATTTGGAAGAAAAAATAACAATGTGGTATTAATTCAGAAAACTCAATCTAAAAATATTTTTTTTTGTATTTATTTACAGGGTGAGTTAAAAAATGTGGGCTTTTTTCAAAATGACCATATTTTCTATTATAAACGAATTTTCTGCAGCTTTTTTTTGTTTATGTAGCTATTGCCTACATAACACCTTGTTAAATTAAAATATTATACAAGTTAAAAATTTGAGTATTTTTATTTAAAAATTAGTCAAAGTAACAACAATGAATTTGCAAACTACTCTTTTTTTGTAAAACTTAAATGGTTTCTTGTAAGAAAGCTAATTTATATAATAAAAACAGAATTTAAATAGGTAAAAAAATGTAATATTTAAAGTCGTGTGATATGTAGAAGCTGGACTAAATATATGTATATATATATATATATATATATATATATATATATATATATATATATATATATATATATATATTCAATCTTCTTAATTGAAAATCCACTGGCAATTACTTGAAGAATGATATAAAATCGCCATATTAAGTTGACATCCAGTCCTGTAATTTCTGCTGATTTTGCAAAATTTTGAAAGAATTTTCTTGCACAGTTGCCATCGTTAGAAGTTCCCGCTCCTTGTTTAGGATGGCTTACAATAATTCCCAATCTTGATCTGAATTCCGTTTAAATTTTGTTCTTTTGCTTTTATCCTCATCCCTCGCCTGCCATTTTTCTAGAGGTAAACGGTACCTAATCTTTAAAAAACATTCGAATGTTCTTATCCAAATATGCAGGAATGTTATGCCAAACTTGAGATTGTCGACTTTTATGGGCTTGTGTAGCAGTTGTTCTATATTGTCTATTTCAGAAGGTGATACTTTTTTGTGATGATCAGTCTGTGATTGAATTAATCATTTTGGTATCGATAATGGTCAAGCTGATGAGTTATCTTGAGTGATTCCTGTTGATTAGCAAAAAACGTTGGAGTTAAAGCTGCAATTTCGGCTTCCATTTGTGCATATTCTGTTTTAGAACCTTCTATACTTTCTTTTAAAAACTGCATTTTACAAGGACGGCAGTATTTTGTCATTTTTTCTATTTTTAGTTGATAGTTCAAAGGGACCAAGGACGTTAACAATAGATGGCTTCTCGGATTTTGTTGTAAAAGGGGTATAAATCTGCATTGTTTTCTTTAGCGGTATCTCGAAGTTGTTGATATTGTTTTTTGGATAGTCTAGCATCTACAATTAAAGATAGTGCTCTTTCGTTAGTCAACTGATGTACAATTTTACAGCTTGTTTGTTTTACAGGAACATCGGATAAATATGACAATTGTTTAGCATTAGCTGATTTGCCTTCTGCACTCATATCCATTTGCGTCCCAAAAAATAACTCGTCTGTGTCACATTCACAACTTAAATCTAACTCAATAAAACCCTTGTGTTTAAAAAGTTTGAACTTACCTCCAAATAGTTCAGCCATGCTTAATATCACATACAAAACATAAATTCAATTTTTCGTAGTTCAACTTTTTCAAACTTCCTATAAATTTTTACAGGTGCACAGAAGAAGTTTCTGTGTTTGACGTTTGCTGCGTTACTACGCGTAACCATGGAAAGTGACAAAACAAACGTTGTTGAATTCAGACATCTCAAAGCCTACTTATTTAAAATAGAGTAATAAAAATGTCAAATTCGAAAGAAACAATTACGGACTTTTTCAATATTTTGAGTTGAATCTGGCCCACAGTGCAGCGGTTCGAATGGTCTCGTTGCGTTCCTTAGGCATAATAAAATACTCAATACTAAGCTAGGCTGGGCAGTCCGAATTGCCCTGATTATCTGACGAAAGTACTAGTAATAGAATATGAAATCCCGATTTGGGTCATCAGCCGGTCTCTTCTCATAATTTGATCGATCGGTCGCGGCAACATGTCGGCATGCGGAAGTTCAGTTGTTCAGAGGTCTCGCGGTCGATATTGCAGCTCGATATTGTTTCGTTTTCAATCGATTAAAATTGATTTATATATTGTTTTTTGTAATATATATTTTTTTATTTTTATGATCCATGTGTGAGTTAGAAATATACAGGAAATAAAATGTTGGTAGTGACTAGTACAAAAAAATAAACAACTAAAAAGTGTTTACGAACTTAATTTTGCAAAAATCACCAATTTCAAGCTGGTCTATGTTTGAGTTGTGAATGTAGATGAAATAAAATGTCGGTAGTGCAAAAAATTAAACAACTAAAGAGTGCTAACGAACTTAATTTTGAGAAAATAACCGAATTCAAGGTAAGTGGTCGCAATTTGCTAGAACTTAGTTTCCGACAAACTAGTAAAGACAAAAATAAAAAGGTTCATCGAAACTTTCGCAAAAGTATGTACGATTTAGCTAACTGGATATGTGGTGGTGAAGTCTCTAACTCATTTTACTGTTATGTTTGTATGTTTTCTAAGGACCCGTCGGACTTATTATGGTGCAAAACCGGTGTTAAAGACTTAAAACACTTAATAAATAAAAATAAAATAAAAAAAAAGCGTTTTCTGCAGATCACATGAAATGTTCGGTGAACTATGCTACGGTCGGAAGTGTTGATATTCGCACTCAGCTAGACACAGATTATAGAAAATCCCTTAGAGATTTTAATGAAAATGTATCCAAAAATCGTTATATTTTAAACAAAATTATAGACTATCCGCTTTAGTAATTTTAAGTATCGAGAAAAGGAATGTGCGTGCAATTTTAACGAACGTGTCATTCAGCATTTTGCCAATTCTAAATGACGAAGAGTAGACCTGAACTTCAACAGAATTTAAAGTTCAATTCAAAGATAAGATATTTATTTTTACTTTAAGTATGCCTATTTTTAAATTTGTTATTGACGTCGCAATATAATTCACCACGAGCCGCCACTGTTGTTGAGTTATTCACCTTAGAGTAATTAGAATGTAAAAATAAAAAAAATAATAACATTCAAAAACAATACTAAATAACAAATCGTATAAAACAGCAAAAACTACTTAATTATATAAATGTTCGAAATGACCACCGTTTTGTTCGACACAAATATTTAAACGATATTCAAAAGATACGCTAGCATCTTTTAATGTATTAAAATCAATATTATTAAATGTCCTACGGATTACTTCCTTTATATTTTCTTTTGTAGTGAGAGGTGTTTGACAGACTAAATTTTTAACAAAGCCCCAAAAAAAATCCATTTTTGTAAAGTCAGGGGATTTAGGAGGCCATGCAATCCTCCACTACCTTTCCAACGTTCTTGAAATTGTTCATTAAGAAATGTCAGCCGTATGGTGAACTGGGATACCGTCATGCATAAACCATATTTGATCACGGACGTTAATAGGGATTTGGTATAATAGTGATCTAAAATATTTCCTCAAAAACTGGAGATATCGGTGTGCAGTAAGCCTTTCTTCAAAAAAATGCGGCCGGATGACAAAATTTCCAACAATTAATAACATCGAAGTTTTGAATCGTTAGTGATTTTTGCTCTGTTTTAGAGAAAATGTTTGTAGTTTTTTGCGGTCTTAACAGAGATTTTTTTAAATTGAAAAGATTAACCTGTTTACTATGATTTATTACAAAATGTACCTAAAAGTATTCATAAAAAGAAATAAAGCAGTGGCGGCTCGCCAGGGAACACGGGTAAAGCGCCGCTCCACCTACATTTTCCAATCAATTTACTTAAAAATAATAAAAATATTAAGCAGTTTATAATCTACATTTTTATTATAAACATGTATGTTTTATATAAATTCACATTATTTACTTAATTATACGATTATCAAAAAACTAGTGCGTTACATATTCAAAAAGTAATAATGACTTCCAAAAGTAGCGCGCTGAACACCTTTTCATAAGAGCGACCCGTTAAGGAATCACAATCAGCAGTAGCAAATTCCGCATCAGACGCACGCCGACTTTCGCGCTTAGATTTGTTTACAGCAGTTGCTATGACAACGCAATGGTGAATATCCATAAGCCAAATAGAGAAGGGCGCGGCGTAAAACTGCTGCTGCTGGCTGCTTGTTCGCTTGTTATAGAATTAATGTAAATTAGTGCGTTCGGATCATCGGAGGCGGAAGCAATTTTGCATCGATCGATTTGAATCGAAATTAGCTTTAAGATATAGGTACATAACTGTTTTTTAAGAACAAAAAATATATTTAAAATCTTATAGATTCATATTATTTCCCTTAAGTATTAAAAAACGCTCTCTTTTCACCTGCGGCGCGCTACGCTTCACCTGTTATTAAATCCACGAGCCGCCACTGAAATAGAGAAAAGCCTAAGAACAAAACTTCGTTGAAAAAAATCTAATTTCAGGTTTGTCAAAAGGAGCCAGGGTGAGGTTAATCAAAATTTTACGTTATTGGCTGTCTTATAACGTTAATCACACACTTTGGTTGCAAAATCTGGCTTTAAATTTACTTGACGCGTCATATCTCCGTCTAATCTACGAATTAATTAAACATTTTCTTCTTGTGTTTTTAGAATCCTTCACACAATGCCGGGGTCAATGTTCCTATTTAAAAGAACCAACCACGTGCAGTCCTTGAAAACTTCAGAACCAGTAACAGACCGCAAGTCCAAAGTAAAAGAAGAAAGATCTATTTTGACCTCTTTAAAATTTTTTGTATCCGTCTCGCAAATTTTAGGCATTTTACCGCAGGAAAATTGTAATAACAATGCAAAAGAAATTCGCTTTAAATGGCTCAATTGGAGGGTGTTATATTCGTTGACTATTGCATTTTGTCTCAGCATTGCCGTCACCTGCTGCTTTTTACACTGGGTTGTGAATGGAAATAGTATAAACGAAATAGGTAAGGACTGTTATGTGTTTCCTAATTTCAAATCCCTGGGCAACTTAAATAGGTGCACACAACCCTATTTCTTTCACTCTGACGTCACATTCTTCTCCCCTCAGGTCCCTCCCACTTCCTTATATGGTCAAAAGCACTTCCTCTGCTGTTTAGGCTCCTCTCTTCCCTTTATTTGTCGCTAATCATATTAAAGCTCGCCTCCTTAAGATATTATTATAAGTTACTTTTAAACAAAATTTCATACATGAAAATGTAGAATTGTGTATCCTATCCGTAATTAGAACCCAAAAATAAACATGTGTCCGCAAGGCCTTCGTTCTCGAGATACAGGGTGCTAAAGTTTTTATTTAATTTTTCTATTTTTGAACAAAATGTAAATATTGGAGAGAAAATTTTTATCCAGGGGTTTTTTGGAATGACAAATTCGAATCTAATTTTAGTAGGGCTCTTACTTGTAGGGGGCGCTACCTATATGTCTTTCTACTCCTTCGAACAATCACAACTTTTTGGTACAGCCCCGTATTACATTTTTGATTAAAATAAATGATTCCTTTGTCATTTTTACGTCAAAAAGGTATAACTGTGAAGAGTTGATACTAGATATTTTCGCAAATTATTTCAAATTTTTCAGATAACACTGGTCATTTTAACCAACGATAGTTCGGCATCCTATTTATAAATTCTAGAAGGTAAAACGGAGCTGGTTAATTTTTGTCACCTTATATTCCAAGTTTTTCTTGGGAATCCTTCATTTTTCTTTTAATATAAATATTTTGTTGTAACCTCCAAGTAATTTCTCTAAGAGAGGATTTTTAGTGCTGAAGTTGGACCAGGCCGCCATTTTCCTGCCACGTAGTCCTAACCCTATTGAATAGGTAATTTATTTTAGTAAAGTAAGTAAAGTATTACGTAATTTGGTAATTTTTTTCGTTTAGGAAATTAACTTTTACTCATATAATGTATTTTTTTAAGAGAACTGGGGCTAATTTTTAAATTAAATTTCCTTTTGAATCCCCGAACATATTATTGATATAAATTTTTGATGGTCATTTTAGTTGCTATATTAGTTAATTTTTGTATTATATTTGCCTTCACTTTTAATATAAATCAGGCAACATTTGTAGCAGCTCGCAGAGCATTTATATATAAAAAAAACAAATTGTTTTTTTTTTATATAAATTGGGATGTACATTAAAATATCTTGCCTAGCTTTTCAATAACTTAATGACGTAGTTTTTAAATCTATAGTATTTGTTGTTGGTTGGTTGTTTAGGGGTTTAAATATATTTTGGAAGTTTTGATATTTCATATCGTTATTATTCTGAATTAATTATTAAAGTTTATTTTTTTGCACACGTTTGACTTGAATATTGGGTATTCTTTAGGTATGTAAGTGCCTTTATTTTGTAAAGGTTTTACTAGTTTATATTTTATTTTATATTTTTGATTTAGACTGACCGAGATCAGTGTACATTTTGTATTTATTCATATGTAATTGGTTATTTAATATTTCATTATTTATCTAATGGTTGATTTTAAATTAAATTTAATTTCTATAATACCTTTTATTGCAATTCGCATTAAATATTATGCTGATTTTTTGCGTTGCGCTTATATTATGTTTTGAAAAAATTTTGCTAATTTCTAGTACGATTTTCATTTTTATTTTGAATTAACCAGACTCGGTTGAAACTTTGGTATTTATTTTAATGTACAAGCTTATGTAATGCTGTATTTTGATATTGAATTAAGCAATTGCAATTAGAAATATTTTAAGATTTTTTTTCTCGATCTCAATTCAGTCCTACGGTTTTATTATTTATTTATTTATTTATTTCTTTAATAATTTATTTATTTATTTATTTATTTATATATATATATATATATATATATATATATATATATTTATTTATTTATTTAGTTATTTTGGCAACACGACGTTTCGACTAAATCTTGGTATTCATCAGAGAGTAAGCACCCTTACTTTGTAAAGTATATCGTTAATTTATATTTTTGTTTTCATTTTGATTAAGTTGACTACGCGAAACATTTGTATTCTTTGCTAATTAGTGTTTATTGAACATTTAATTTTTTGTAAATAACTGTCATTATTATAAATTAAAATTTTTTTTAATTTTTTTTCACACGCCCACTCTTCAGCATAAAAGAGCTTGTTGACCACGAGTTTGTGTCTTGACACTTTTACTTATTTTTTAATTATCTTTGCTAGTTTTTTTTAATTATTTATTCAAGAAGTAAATAAAATATAATAATATTTTATTTTATGATAAATTATAAGAGCCTAGCAATCTTGCACCCTACGGTTATTAACCAGAGAGCAAGGGTTGCAATACTTTTGTCGAAAAATGGCATGTTTACTTTCCTCGTAAAGGAAAGTATTGTAATTGTAAAATCTCCCTCCGAGATTGTTTCAGATCTTTACGTTTCAGCTGTCTCACGTCATCATATTCTTATATCTTTCTTTATTTTAGCGATAGGAGTATTTTATGGAGGTTCCCTTGCTACCATGATTTTGTATTTTCGCCTGGCAGTATCTTGGTCAAAACTAATGATATCATGGAATTCCTTAGATAAGATAATGAATAGTAGATATGGATATCCAGAATCTTTAGATGTAAACATACGTGTTTTTACCGCTATTTTTTTAACGCTGGGTATTGGTAAGTTAATTCCATAGGATCGGTTCTTAAACAAGTGCTTGATCGTTGCTACCATACAGAAATGTTGACAAGGTTCAAAGCTTAAAAAAAAACAAATTAAAAGTATTGTATTCGAATAAAACTATAGATGGTTTATTTCCACTTATTGTAAATTAATTCGCCTGATAAATAAAAATGAAGTGGATTTAAATCTGCCGGACAAGCTGACTATTGAGACTGTAAATGACGTTTATGATAATTAAGCATAGTAAATAAAGTATTTAGTATTATGCGTCTTATATTTTGTTTGTTAGTAGTTAGTAGGAGAAAAGGTTTTATGGAAGCATATATTGTTTCGGAATTAAGAGGTATAAGATACTCTTCATTTATTAGAATCAAATTTTATATACACTTTAATTTTTTTTAGCTGATTATCTTTTAAGTCTTGCCAACAGAATTGCACTACTACACGATATTTATGGAGATAATTTAACAGCAGTTATATATTTCAAAGACACTTCACCCCCACTTTTTGCCTATATTCCGTTTTCTATGGGAACCGCAATATTTTGTACAGTAAGTAGTAAATGAACTTATCTCCTATAATGTTTTACACGTATATTGATGTTTTTTTTCGTTATTTTGTCATATTTTTCCGTTTATCGGAATTAATTTAATTTAGAACCATCATATTTCAGATCATAAACTAATACATATAGAGGTAAATAAAACTGTATATATAAACGGAAAGACGAAAGTTGTAAGGACTAAATTGTACAAAGAAAAATGGAGAGACGCTAAAAGCAAGAGTGCGACAAGAGAATGCAACATGTTTTAGAGATTCAGCAAACAAAATAACCCAAACCAAATTAGAGTAGACAACAGAATATATTGTGACCATAAACAATAACAATAATTGGGTCACAACAGAATTCCTGAAAAAAAAATCAAAATTAAAGATAAATTGTATAAAAGATAGAATCAGCTACAAACTGAAAACATAGAACGAGAATTTAATAAGATGAAGAACCAAGTTAACAACCTAAGAAATAAATTAAAACAAGAACATTTAAAAAGGAAATTAAACGATGCTGGGAAACACACAAAAAAGTATGGAACGTCATTAATGAACTATGTTCAAGGAAAAAGCAAAAAAGCAGCCATATATAAAAAATAAAACTCTGAATGGGAAAAATCTGGAAATAGAAATTGACAAGCCTCACGAATTTAATGAATATTTCATTAAAATTGGTAAAGACTTGGCCCAAAACATTAGAAATAACCCAAAACAAAAAATTAAGGAAGAAGAAGAAAAAGACTCAATTTTTATGAAACCAACCGAGTTAAATGAAGTACAAAATATAATAAAAAAAATTTAAAAAACCATTGTTCACTAGGCGAAAACTGTATTACGAAAAAAGATCTAACATTATTATTTGATTTTGTTGGACAGAAAATTGTTGATCTAACAAATGTTATTTTGGAAGATGGAATATACCCAAATGAATTAAAAATGGCAAAAGTAATACCAGTTTATAAAAAGGATCCAGAAATCAAGTGCCATTGTGACAGTTAATGAAACTTACTTCCATCAGAAACTTTTGCACCCGTATTCATTAAAGATGTTTAACTTTAAACCGGGTCTAACTTGACTGTTATAGGTTTAAAATGACATAAGCAAGAATTAAACAAATAATTTTTGTAAATATGATAAATACAAAATAAAAAATCAAAGGGCGTTAAATCTGGCGACTTTGAGGGCCAGTGTGTTGGACCATTAATTTCTATCCATCTTTTCCTATAGGTCCAATCTAAGTATTCTTTTCCGACTCTTGATTTAAGTGGGGGAGCGCCATCATGCTGTTCGTAGTTGGAATGGAACGTCTTCGAGCATCCTGTCGGATATTTCTGCAAGAATTAAGCACATTTTCATAAGAGAAAAGCTCAATTACATGTTGGCCGATTATACCCAACCAAACATTTATACAAAAATGCCTCTTGAATTTCGTTAACAAAATGTGGATTTTCAATCCTCGTTTAATGATCATTTTTACGATTTGGTTTGCCGTTTCAAGTCAAAGGATATGATTAAAGAGCTGATGGTCCGTAGATGCTAGATGTATGATTATTTACGCAACAAAAGTACTTTATAGCTCCATATGTCTCTGGCTTAAATATTCAAAATTATGCAGTTTATAATCGTGAAAACCATTTGCAAGGCAGGTGTCAAATACAATTTCTAGCATATCCTTTAGAATACTATAAAACTGCAGCTCTTGCGTGAACATCATTCATTTCCTTTTCTAGAAGTAATGCTTAAATAATCATTAAAAATTACAAATTTAACAGTGAGGATCCAAAACAAGAAAAATAAAAGTTTGTGATATAAGTTCAGTTTCAATAACTGTCACAATGGAACTTCTTTTCCATGGTTTCCAAGTACAGAAATTATAAGAATAAAAGGAATATTGTACTGATAGGAACCAATACGGCATAAGCAAATATGTTTCTTTAGGGTAAGGGATCTACACTTGCTAACAATCGGCAGTTTTATTTTCAAGGTCAAGTGTAAAGATTTTATATTTTGGTTAGATAGTTTACATTATGTTTTAAACAATTGGTTTCAATTAATAATCCGGGCAAACTATGATTCAAATTTACTATTGTCTGGAAGTATTTGATAATATTTTGATTTTCACTTTCCGTTTTCCCATAATAAGCCACGGGCGTGGAGTTTGGGACACACTTATATATTTATGTTAGATCTGGACAAAAAAAGTTGTAGAAATGAAAAATATGTATTTGTTTCAATCAAAATAATTTTAAGATATGTTAATAAAACAGATGTATATAAGGAAAAATAAATTTTAAAAAAATCCTTTACAAGGAAGATCCCTTGTAACGAATGCCATAACACAAAGGTATCTAACACAGGTAATATATACTTATCTGGTAATACAGTAGAAATTGTAATACATTTTCGTAATTAAATGAGAGTTTTATTATAAGACGAGTTATAATAAAGGGGTACTTCAGTAAAAAAATAGCTAGTCTTTTTACCAAAAGTTTCCTCGTAATGAAACTTTCTCTTTATCAAAAAAAGTGACACACATTAATATTATAAAAGTGTATATAGTTATCACCAAAAAACTGTATGCATATTTGAACTGTGTTATATGTGTGATTGAATCCGTTACGAGGAAAGTTCTGGATAAAAGCCAATTTGCCGATTTATAAAATAGAAAAAGGGGATAGGAAGGATAATAATAATATCTGGCAGAAAGTAGCTTTTTCATTGTTTTCATTCTATCAATTAGTGTTTATTATTATTGTAATATTTTTGTTTTCCTTTTTTTGTAGTTTGATTTCTTAATTTAAAATAATATTATATGGTCTTTTAATCTCCTTATGGAATTATGGTAAAGAAAAATTTTGGGATAAATCTATTTTAAAAAACTTTTTTTTTCTAAAGATAATAGCAATAATATATATTTCGTAAAGCTAGTGATAGAATCCAACGACACAAAATAGGGTGATTCAAAAATGATGGCCATTGATCTGCAACCTAAGGCATAACCATCATTTTCGAAACACAGTTTAATTAATTCAACAAATTGTAAATTGTACTGTCAGTAGATAGGCCTCTTTGTCCTGTTTTTAAAGATATCAGGTTTGATACCTTCATCTTAAATAAAAGTGAAAATGGAAAAGAATTTCGTCAGAAGACAAACGTTGCAGAAAGGCAGTGGCATATTTAGAAACTTCTTGGGGGAGGGGACAAATATTTAATAACTAAAAAAAAAAAAAGGTACTTGCTTTTTGTTAACACGAGATAAGCATAACCCCTATGAAAATCAGAAAAATGTTGTGTCGTTTTTTGAGCGAATAAAATTTGTGGTAATGCTTTAAAACATAATTTTTACTTCAAACATTTTGCTTGTGGCATTAGCTCTGAGATTGCCTCTTTCGCCTCCCCTAAATAAACCACTCTAAAGAGAGAAAGAGAAATCTTGTTATAAGCATTGGTTTTATTGTGCAACTTTTCTTCATTTTCTCGTTTAATTTAAAAGACAAAGGAATCAAACATACTAAACTTTTTATATTAATCTTAAGTTATTAAAAAAACTCTACAATGTTACGAATAAATCAAGAAAGATTATTAAGTATAACACATTTCCTTACGTTTTAGGTAATAACAATTCATTCCCTAATGCCTCGTTAATAACGAACATTTATTTACTCTTTTTATTAATTTAAGTTTTTTATTTTTTAATTTTATAAGAAGTTTTATTGTAGAAGTCAGAGTCAAAATTTGTGAGGCTTGAAAATTTTCCTACTACAGTAAGCAACTACTGTAATCTGTAGTACTGGAGTCCATTGCACTTACAATTTTGATAAAATCACGGTTACTAATATTTAAGAAAAGAACTATCTATTTAGTTATAAAAAATCAACAATACAAATTTTCAAAAATTAAAATGATTGGTATAATTGAAATGGATGCCCTAAAAGCCACGAAAGTCAGATGAAACACAATGTTTCGATTATCTTCTTATCTCAATTTCACCTTTTCGCCCACCACGTACTTCAGTTGACAAAAGAAATGTTTTGTGTCCGAGTAAAGTCATTTTATACTATCAACATTCATTAAGATTAATAATCGTATGCAGAAATAGCTTGACAAGAAAAGGATTACCTGTGTGTACCTCCAAGTATGACCAAATTATTTTTTTTGTAATTTACAATTTAACACCACATTTCAAGGCAATATATTAAAGCATTTCAAAGTTATTGCGGAAAATCTCTCGGAAAAAATTATCCAAAACTGAGCCATTGCGCCTTTTTTATTTTTTTTAATATGGTCGCCCTAAGGGGACCTCTACACTACTTCAAATACTTCTTAAATAATTCATCTAAGATGGTATAACATCTTCTGAAAGTAATTGGTGTACATATAACCACGATAACTAATATTATATATAGATGCCACCTATATGCATGGAAATCAGTTATATAAATGGTCAAAAACTAAAATAATTAGTAAATTTGAACTTGATGACTATAAAAATCCCGAAAACCATACAAAACTCAATATTTTTGGATTACCCCACTCACTAGACCGCCGTTTTTTCCGCCATATTTGATATTGAACAAAATTTGAAGTCAATTCGGCATGTAGTTTTTTTATACTGCCAACTTACACATAGGCAAAACGTCGGAGTTGAGAAAACATATTTCTTGGCATTTAGGGTTGCTAAAACCTGATATAAAAAAATCTTCCATTTGTTCACGATTACAATAATTTTATTTGGCATCCATTTTGAATTCATGCACGTCGCAATTTTACCATTTCGTCTCTATATCACACTTAATCTTGCACAAAATTTGAAGTCAAAATAGTAAGTAGTTTTTCAGACCGATTTTTTAAATATTTTATTAGGCCGCCAATTTTGTTTCGCTATCTTGGATTCGTAGCGTGATTTTACCATTGAATTCCTACGTAATACTTGATTTTTGTGCAAAATTTGAGGTAAATTGGGTAATTGTTTTTTTAGTAATATATTGGATTTTTATTAAATTGTTACCAGGTCATGGGGACGACCTGGTAACAATTTATGACCCTTAACTTTTTTATGAAAATTTGAAGTCGATTGGATAAGTAGTTTTTAGCTGTGCCGCGAAGAAACGGACAGATCGTCGGACCGATAGAATTGAGAAAACATGTTTTCCATCATCTTGAGACCCTGAAACGTGAAGATCTGTAAAATCCTAGAAAGGTCATTATTCGCGATTACAATACTTTCCTTTTGTTCTCTTGTTTTTTTGTCGTTTAAAAATAAGAAAGTTATGATGATTTCAAAGGTGGAAAATAACATGACGACGCTGTATGTTCTTTCCTGGGCATCCCATATTATACGTTTGATATCTTCAGCAATCTATTCCATCGCAGCCCAAATGTTATTAATTAATTAATGGTATGTTAAATTCCAATGTCGACGTATATTGCGAAGTAAATTAATAGTCTTTCCTATTTCTAATTTTAAAATTGTCATTTTATAGTTTATAGATCCTAAACCCCCTTGCTTAAACTAATTAGATTTCAGTTTTTAATCTGATTTGGCATTCCAATAATAAAATAAAGAGATCTAACGCAACAAACTAACGAGAATTCACATTTTTGTAATTTTATGTGCTACGTCGTTTGTTACACTTAACTAACTGAGCTTTTTTACCATTTTTGGACAAACTAAGTAAAATAACTTTTCGTATTCGTGTCTAACAAACCTAATTAAAGCAAAACTCCAAGACTAATGGTTAATTAACCACAGAAAATTGTTGAAGAAACGGGCATCATATTTTGATAACACCGTGGCAATCTACAAACCGAATGACCCACATTTCAGGTCAATTCTGAACCCAATATGGTCAAAAGACAAGATTTTCTTCTTGTACGTCGTTTAACTTCAGCTTATTAGGAGTACACAGATTTCCATTGTTGATAATAAAAATTGTAAATTATAATAGAAGTAAAACTTTCCAATTTTAAAGGCATTACGGGATTTGCAGAGTTCTACAGGGACTTATGTGATAATTGATTAAATAAAACGTAAAGAAGTATATTTTAAAACAGAAGACTAACTTAAATTCATTTTTCAAGAAAAATACGGACTTTGATTAGGATCGTTAACTCTTTGCTGATTAAGTATAAATGAATAGTTCTGGAAGGAGAATTTTGGTAACTTTTTATTACTACTACATAGCAAAAGTCATATTGACAATTTATCGAAATTTTTTCTCATCATAATCAAAAACATGTATTGGCTAACATAGTAAGTTTTCCCTCATACGTTTGAACGTCAATAGTTTTCTGAAGAATTTGAGGACTCGTTGTTATTTTCTAAAATAATATATTTATTGTATTAATAACTTATTTTATGCTTTCTAGAATCACCATGTGTACTCGAAAAAAAATATATATAATGAATTGAATTGAAACAAATTTCGCGTCTTCCACCGTTAAAAGGTTAAAAAAAAGAACATAAAATTCTAGTTATTATTGAAAACATTGCTTTTATATACAAAAAAAATATATTTGCCTGGATTTATCGTTTCTTTAAGCTAAGCGTTATGGCAATAAAAACTCTTTGTATTTTTTAGGGACTGCTTTTCCCCCAGGGCTACCCTGTTTAGTGGAAAATGTTTTATATACAAAAAATCAATGAAATTTAACGTGGTTCATCAATCTTTTTTTTAATTAACTGCTTTACAGCTGTACAATAAAAAACGTTTCGTTTTTTGATGCCTATTTTATATCTCTAGGGCTACCCTCTTTAGTGGGAAAAAAAATGCATTTATATACAAAAAAATAACTGGAACTTGATGTATAACACTGTTTGTTAAAAAAGCTAAATGCTGTTGAAATTTTTTCTGCGTTTTCAGTTTGTTTCATCTTCCTATCGCTTCCCTGTATAGTGGAAAAAAATGTTTTTATAAACAAAATGCTAAATGTTGTTTTTCGAAATATATATATTTCTGCATATATCCTTTTACATCCAAGAAATCTGAATAAAGGTGTGTGAAAACATATTTTTATTTGATTTTAAGATCTCAAAATATGCCAAAATATCGAAGATGAAACAAGTTGGTTTGGCCCTTTTCAATCTATCGTTCGCGGAAATTTTGTTTATATATACACACACATTTTTTCTTAAAATAAGTTTTTCGTGTTCTAGGGACTTTAAAACGTTAAAAAACCCAACTTATATATTTCGCAACTTTTTGGAATTACTTTCCCATATATCCCATAGCAAAGGCGGTTTGAGGGTTAAACCCCCCACAGCTAGTTTTACTTAATCTAAAATGAAATAAATAGTACAAGTAACGGAAAGAGAGGACGTATTGTTTTTCGTTAAACCCCCTCCCCAGAGCCCGTTTTACTGATACAAAAATAAAATAAGCAATATAAAGTAAAGACCAATTCCGTATAAAACAGAATGCAGTGAATATCTTTTTTTGAGTTGTTTCTTTTAAAATATAATCGCTTTGAGAAATTGCAAGGAATTTTGATCCACTCCAATAACACATTAGAATATTCAATTTGGTAATATTTTTGTTGATCATTTTTACCTAACACAAAAATTGTACATGAAATTTTTTGCTTCTATAGAAGAAAATATTAATTATATAGATAGGTATAAGATGTATATGCATTTTTATATTTCTTAAATACCAACGAGGATTTCAATTATACATCTGCAAAGTTCACTAACTAAATAATAATAAGTATCGCCTAATAGGGTTATTTTTACTCATTTTAACGTTGCTTTCTAACATATACATATATATTCAACTTAGTATATTATTGAGTAATGCTGAGGTTCCTAAATTTGTATGCGAATTCTATATATCCTATATACGCAATAAGAAATTTTAATTTCTAGTTCCCTTTAATATCCATTTGAAACATATGTGGGTGGCGCTTATTAAGACTTTTTCATTGCTTTAAGCTTAATACAAACCGGTTTCAAGTACAAGTGGCATTCTTCTTATTGCAGATATGATCTCCAGACGTCAGCTTGTTTCTCTGAAGCAGGTGGTAAGGTATTTAGGTTTACGATTTTACGTAATATTAGTACGCGATTTTTTTTATTCTTTTTGCTTTTAGTCAGAAAATAAATTTCATTTTACATATGTCTGTGTTTTATTTTAACATATAATTTAATTATCAAATTTATGGTTGGTTTTTTTCAGCTATAATATCCAACTTACATCTGATTAAATATGATTGCAACCTGCGCATACATATTCATATTTTAGTAATAATAGCAGAAACACTCAAGTAACACGGTACTTTTAGTAATAAACGTTGCAGGTTTGTAATACAGGTCCAGTACTATAAGGTCTAATTTTTTATCGCCAAAGTAAATAGTTTTGACTGATTAGTTCTAATTAAATTTAGCTTTTTATGCCACATTTTTATATTGACCCAAATTAATATAATCTATATTTTTGCAAATTGAAAAATAAGGCGTAATTTTTTAGCTAAGGACGCAATACCACGTTATTACACCCACTTAAAAAAATAAAATCATCGGGCCTAGGAACCCAAAATTTCAGTTACAATCTGAAAAAAAAAGGCCTGCGTAAAAAAATATGTGTATTACTGGAATAGAATATAGAATACTTAAACGCATCAGATAAATACAGAACAAAATTAGACATAAAATCAACGAAGAAGAAGAGAACAAAACAAAGAATTCGTTTATGTTGGAGCTGGGAAAAATAATGAGAGCGACGACGAGAGCAGCGACAAGAGCAGCTCAAAATTCGTACTATGGATATTTATTTATTTTTATTCAATTAATACATAGTAACCCAACAAATCCAAGAAATGATAAAAATATGATCTAGTCTATTGTATACTGAGCACAGTCTATAAATTTGTGACATGAACATAACGATTGTGTATGCAGTTGGCAAATACAAACAATTATGATTTCTGACTCTATTTAAATATCGAGGTACAACAAAACTATGCTCGTTCAACCGAAGGAGACACACAACACCACCTTTGATAACTTTATATAAAAATATGCCAACATTAAAATCTCTTCATTTTTCTAAGGAATCTATGTTAAATCTTGTTAGTAGAGTAGTGTTGTGAGCACGAAGGCCGAATACCTAAGTACTGTTACCGTGGTTGCTTTAAGTAAAAACAAGGAAAGTTTATTGACGCGGGATTTAAAGACTTGCAGATTATGAGAAGATGGAAAGGCATTTGTTGGTAACACGTTCCATAATCAGGACACTCTGTGAATAAAGGAGTGAAAAAAGTGGGAGGTCCTTGGTCTTTGCAGTTAAACGGTCAAGGGATGCACGTAGGTCGGTGCTCGTGTCTCCCTGGCAGGAATGAGTAAGAGAGGCAAAATGTATGGCATGATGGTGGTAAAACAGAGACAGATCGCCTATACTCTAGTGATTCAAGTTTTTTTGTGATGTATGAAAGAGATGGTGCTCCCCATGTGTGCGAACAATACTCAAGACAGGGTCTGATTTGCGAAGTCTATTAGTAATCAAGTTGGCAAAATAAAAGTATTTTCGAGCTCGGGAAAGAAATCCCAATTTCGTCGCGGCTGCTGTGGCCATTGAGGTGATGTGGCCTTGCCAGCGAAAAACTTTCTGAAAAGTGATACCGACTAGGCTAAAGGAATCTTTGGCTTCAAGCGTTTGATTGTTCATTTGAATGGTGTGGGTAGTAGGAGATAATTTGTGAGATAGTAAACAGGATTGTGTCTAGGTGGCGTTAAACCAGACAAGATTTTTTGCTCCCCAAGAATTTTCTCTGAACTTGCTCCATGCTTGCTTTAATATGTGTCATATATTAGTGACCATGTTAAAGATCAATATTCTGATTTACTTCTGATGAAAGTAAAGAACCACAGCTTTAAAGCGTCAATATTCCTAAAAGATCTACATTTACTATATATAAAACCGAGCATTTTTGATGCTTCAGACACTTTTTTATCTATCTATTCTATAAAAGTCCGCTTAGAGTCGAGTATATATCCCCAAGTCACGAATACATTCCATTCTCTTTAGCATACGTGCACCTCTATTATAATCATAGTTTATAGGAATGATATTTTTGGTAAACTGAACGTTTTTGGTATTAAGCAACAATTTATTACAATCATACCAAGCTTGTACAGAATTAATAGCTCTTTGCAATTTTGCACAATCTCGTTTCAATTGCCATATAGAACTTGAGATCATCAGGAAAAATGTTGTACTCAACATCTATCATCTCACAAATGTTTTGATAAATACAAGCAAGAGCAATGGGTTCAAATTAAAGGCTCTCGAGAAGTCAGTACACACCATGTCCACCTGGCCATCGTCCAGGAAGTTCACTAAGAACTGAGTAAATGAAGCCATGTTAGTCACAGTGGACCAAACCCTCAACAAGCCATGTTAGCGAGCGTCAGTAATGGTTCTATCTTGTGTAACAAATACTCGTATATAAGCATTTCAAAAATTTTAGAAGATCCACATATCAAAGAAACTGGACGATAATTCTGAATTTCAGCTTTATTTCCATTCTTAAATATATTTTTGCTTTTTTTCAGAATTTAAAGTATATCTGAAAACTAAGTAAAAGATTAAAAATCTTACACCAAGGTCCAGCGAAAACCCTTTCTGCAGCTTTTATGACAAAACAAGGGATACCATATATGCCAGCGGAGAGCTTTGGTTTTAGCTTTCCTGCAATAGTAATAATATCGATCTCAATAAACTTAGGGGTAATCTTGTATCAAAATTAAAGTTCCTAAAGTTTCAGCTATATACATTAATATTACACGGGGTAGAAACGCTGCCAAAAATATTGCCAAAGCCATCGACAATGTCCAATGTTTGAGCCAGTACTACTCGTCCTTGGAATGACATTTCTGTGGGTACAGAACAAGTGTTCTTTTTTTGATTAACATAACGCCAAAATTACTTAAGGTCATTTTTAATATTATTGTCAAATTTAGTAACATAATGACAGTAAGCGGTTTTAATAATTTTGACTAGTTCAATTTCTAGTTAAAAGTTTTAAATTTCCTTAAATAAAAATTGTTACCAAATTTTTTCCAGTTTTTTCGAGTAATGATTTTATGATGTAGATTCTTAACTATATCTTTATTACACCATTCAGGAAACTTACGGTTTTTTTCTTGCAGCGTGGAATATATTTATTAATTATAGATTTAAGAATACTTTCAAACTTTGAACAACATTCATTAACATCAGTAAATGAGTCCAACCCTCCCCAATCCGCAATACTTAAGTCATGATACAATGTATTGATATTTGATCGTGTAAAGTTGTAACACGTCAGTGTGTTTTTCTCGTTCTCCGCAACTTTGGTATTATTGAGTGGGGTCAGTTTAACATCAACATTTAAAACAGGATGATAGACATCCTCATCAATTAAAGGATCCTCCATTATCTCCACTATACGGTTAAAATTTGCAAACTCTAAATCTAAATATTTTTGGTTTGTATGTTCTCTATATTATTATATTGTTGTAAAGAAAAGACATTTATAAAATTGTGCTAATTTGCGTCTTTGATTATTTAGACTATGCAATATCACATTTAGCATATTATTAAAATGTTTTTATTGTACAGGATACATCACATGATTCAAAGAACTTAAACCAGTTTTGATAGTCAATAATATAGCAAGTTGATGGAGTATATAACTATTATAATAAGAGGAAGATGCATGTTATTAAAAAATACCTTACAACAAATGAGATCAATTTGAGGTTTAACATCGAATAGGTGGTTAGGGTTTATCATAGAAACTTTATATGATTGTTTTATAGCTACTGCTGCCCATCTTACTCTGCAATGCAGCCTGTCACAGGGAAGCAGTAATAACTGTATATACTATTCTGGGACTCAGATGAATTATGTTCATTATATGTTACACTAACTCATTCGGCTAATCGTTTTTTAAAATTAAACCGGCGATAGACTATACCCTTTGGCCAGAATTCACAAGTATTTATTGATTCATGGTGCTGAGGTGCTACTCCAACTTTAAAAGAGTTGGTATTACCAATTATATTTAGTTGTTCTATAACAAGATGCTCTTCATAATTAACTTGTGCTTTTTGCGTTATATAATTCTGTATTTTTTAGACAGTCATAATTTGTGCCACACCTGTGACAGCTGTCAAGTCCTCATTTATGTCATTATTTGAACAGTACTAAAATGCTGAAAGGTATTAATAGTTCCTTCCTCCTGCTCCCCTATTCCAATATTATTATGTGTTTTGTTTGGAACGTTTTTGGGAATGAGCTGATTGAGCGGAATTTCCAAATTAGACCCGGCCGATGTTCAAATCGAAGAAGCAATATCCAGTGCCTTTCTACTGCTAGCTGATTTGCAACTTTTAAAAATGGATTTTGATGGAGAACGGAAGCGCCGATCATTAGTCGATTATTCTCTTTTAATATTTCATATTTGTCATTCATTTAATTAATTAATCGATTTAACAACTCGATATCTTTCTTAAAATTCTCGTTTTCATGCATGATTTTTTGAATATTTTTCTTATTTTCACAAGAACCGATATGTAGTTGATATAACGGACGTTCGAGTAGAGTAGTGACCTTGCTGCGAAGGTCGGAATATATTTGTAGAAATTAATGATTCTGAAGGAGAAATACTTGTAACCTCAATTGATGTTAAATATTATATTATTGGAAGGTTATATATAAAAGAAAATCTTCTGCCCACCCCATAAATACTAACAAACACTTCTTTAGAGAGTTTCATAATCCTCATATAACCAAATGGAAGGATCTCATATAGAATCTATGAGAGTGAAAATAGAAATATTTAATTGTACAAGTGAGGTCTGATAATATGTTAATTGTAATATGTCCATGTTTACATCGGTATCTAAGACCAAAACAAAGAAAATGACTAGATCAATTATCGCCAACCGTATTTTTCGTTGGCTACCAAGCTTGCCTTAACAGACTGCTGAAATGAAATCGTGCTCTTTGCTTCGGTAATATTTCCTTTGTCGTTTGTCGCAGTTTCAATATAAAACTCCATAAGATTTTTAAACATGACGTTATCGTCACAGTGCTGTTGCTGTTTGGTGTTAATCTTGACGTACAATGCGCCTACTACCAGATTCTTCATCTGCCATGTGTCAAAAATCATGTCAAAAAATATTCTTATTATTTTTTTATTTTTTTTTAATAAAGAAATTCCCAAAAATTGAAAACAGAAAATAATACAAACGATAAAAGTACGCCAAGTAAAAACAAATCCGATTAATTAGCTGCCTTCTGTCGAACTAGCTTAATTTTAATACGCATGTTTAACATGTGATTCAACAGGGAATTTTCAGTGATCACCTACAAACATAACACGAACAGCTAAATATTAGAACGACAACATCAGCGTCATCAGTGACAGCAACCTCATAATTCCAGCTTGAGTCCATTTTACTATTGTAAACAAATTTGACAGTATAAGTATGTACGAGAAGTAAACCGATTTCTAACACGAAAAAGAAAAGTTTGATGATAAAGATTGACTCGTTTGGAGGTACCAACCACGGATAAATAATAATAAATGATAACTACATTAACCAATACTGCGCAGATTCAAGAGTGGCTCTTAATTTAAAGAAGAAGCGACGAGCATTAGCTTTACGTAAGATATTAACAAACAAAACAGCAAAGACATATAAGTTATTAATATCAAATGGGACTTAAAAGTAAATGGCTCATTTACTCAGGTAAAACTGCAATTTCCAACTTTTCTAAAACATTTTTCTATGTCTTTATTAATTTGGTGCAATATTTTTGCGTTTTTATATACACCACACCACAGTGATTTTTAAATGAGACTAAACAGTCGGGATTAGTATTAAAATATGAGATCATTTGTATTTTTCAAACTGTTTGTTTCTTGAATCCTGGTAGAAAATGTGCAATCTGATTGTCTTATAAAGTTTGCCTGATGCTCACTACATTGAATTACAAATAAACCTTAAATTTCCAGCAGATATATTGAGAATCCTTTGCTGTTGCCAATTCTGTTTAAGTGAATTACTAGTTTGAAACGCTCTTCTGAAGAATTTGGCTATAATTATGCTAAGGGCGCATTTGTGCACATAGGACGGGTGAATCGTTAGAAAATTATTGCTGCCAGTATTTTAAAAGAGGCTATGTTCACTAATTTGCGGAAAGGAAAGCAATTTTTAGAAACTTACCTATTTGTAATGTAATTCGATTCTTCGATCATTTTTTGCAAATTCGTCAATGACGTCATCATAAAAACGTCGGTGCTCAGACAGATTTTGGAGAAGTTTATTTTCAATGGACAACAGCGATGTATGCGAAAGTCTCTCCTGCCCCGTTGAATTTATCACGAAATTTTTTATACGTTTAAATGTTGAAAAATTGCGTTCTACTGATGAACTTGTGGCAGGTATTGTCAATACTAATTCACACAATTTCGACACTTCGGTGTAGGCATCTTCCAGCTCCTTGTCTTTTAAAAATTGCATTAGTTCCTTAGCGTTATTTTTTGCGCTAATGTCATCATTTTCGTAAATCACTTTTAGTTCAGATCGCAATAACACTCAGTCGAAGAACTGGCCAAAGAAGAGATTTAAACGCATCTTCTGGAAAAGTTTTTCCTTTAAATGCATCAAAATTGCAGAGCTCGAGAAATTTAAAATCATTTAAACCGTTAAATTTATAGTTTATTTGATGCTGAATTTGATCGATTATTTCATAAAAAAGGTATCTGTATGATGTTTGAACATCTCCCACCTTGTCTGTTCGAAGACGTTTGGCTTGTGGCTCTACATTTAACGTCATCGTTTTCTCCCAAAATAGGTTCAAGTCATCTCTTTTTTGACTTAACATGGACTTAAAATCATGCACTTTTTTTAGGCAAAAAGCAATATCATTTGTTTTAGTTTGTAATACATTAAAAACATTGTCCGAGAATGGAAATATTTCTGAAAATATGTTCAACCAATAATTAAAATTATAATCTGGATTCAAACAGTCCAAAAACCCTCTCGAACTATTTATTGCTTCTGAGTCCCACGTTTCATTATTTTCTATTATATTCTCAAATAGTTCAATCAGTGATTCACGATTTTCAGATACTGTTAACACAAGTCTTCCATTATAGTTCCACCTAGTAGGTGCTACTTTGGGCAATCGTTTGTGGACAGTGGAGTCCAAAGCTTGTGTACGTTTTGTTGACTTTGAAAAAAAAGCAGCCATGCCACTTAAAGTAACGAAAAATACTTTACTCTCTTTAATGTGATTGATGGACTGGGATAAAACTAAATTTAATTTATGAGCAAAACAATGGACAAACACAGCACTGGGGAAAGTTTCTCGAACTTTAGCTTGCAGACCCCCTAATTGTCCTGCCATCACTGCAGCTCCATTATAGCTTTGAGCAACTAATTTTTTCTCTCCATTAATGTCTTTAGAAACGTTATAAACTACGGTATATAATGCATCTGCTGTACGATTTTCGAACACATTCTTAAAACCTAAAAATCGCTCTTGAATACTTCTGTCTGTTTTAACGTAGCGTATAGATAATTGGCTAAAACTAGTGATATCAGTTGTTTCGTCCAGAACAATAGCAATGAACCGTTCCTCGCCAATCGCCTGCTTAATTCTTTTTAGAATAATGGTTGCAACAGCGGAAATTAAATCAGGAAAAAACAACAGTTTTATTCCAGAGACCTTTTTCATTTTCAAAAAGTAAACATGGCCAACAAAATAATTTACTTATATTTTCACATCCTGTTAGCCATTTAAACAGTTCGTATTGTTTTTCCGGATAAAAATGTCTAATACAGTTTTTCATTTTTGTGGTTAATTTTTTCATAGGCGGTTTTGCCCTTCCTTTGGAAATTAGCTTATCAGCGAAGTTTAATGTTGAAAATCTCTTTATTAATAAGACACACACTACACATTCACACACACTCTTACTAAATTCTCCAACATTTTTAACGGTATTACCGACAGCCGCGTTAACGGTATTTGCATATCCACGTCCGTATTATTGTCTTCCATATCGCATCGTGCACGACGCGACGTACGTATCACATAACACACGCATAGCCGTTCAAGCAAAGAACCTACTCTAACGATAGCTTCCGCCTCCACTTAAAAGCACGCGAATGAAATGCAAAAATTGCAAACAGCCGATGGAAACTTCAATAAACTCTGGCTCGATTCACAGGAAATCAAGCACACGGGACTTGGCTGCAGAGAAGCTAGCGGCCCGCATAGGTTCTATTCGATTCTATTGCTCGGTCGGAGTCAAGGCCGCATTTATTATGGACTTGATAAATAAGATAATATTTTAGCATTTTTAATATAAACTAAATTAATGGTTTCCTATTCCAAAAATTACATTTTAGAACATGTTTTGTAATTTTTTTTGGGGAAGCACTGCTTCCCTTGCTTCCATGGACTTCACACCTCTGGACGTATAGCAAAAATCGCACGACCGAAATTCCAGATCGTGCATCATGTCACTGATACAACAGGAATCGGCTCGGAGTAGTCGAATTTAGTACTTATCATTTTATAGATTATTAATTATATATTTCAGGCACGCCAAAATGAGTGACAAGGAAATTTGTAATTTAAAACTAAAACATTATGGCAACAACCATAATGTAAATACATGAAATATTGCCTTAAAAATAGTCCTTGTTTTGTATGAAGTACATTTAATTAAATTTAAAAAAACCTTTTTAATATATTACTGTAGCACTTAAAATAAGGAGGTACTTGATGACATATAAAATTGTGCGCTGGTTACTTGACCTGTCAAATGGACCGTAAATTTGATCACGCGGGTCATTGTCGAATCACTGTGACTGTGCGCGGTATGGTGTTTTTTATTAATAATATCTGCTTTTGTTTTCAATATTTAGACATTTTAATTTGCTTTTTAGTTTATTTATTTCATTTTAGATTTAAGATTATTTTTATAAAACTTTTACGCCGTTTTTTGTAATAAAATGTTTTATATTAGTTTATTTCTTTGTGGTATATTGTAGGAATTCTGTAATATTTGATTTTTATGTAAGTTCAAAGATCTAAAATTATTGATGTATTTTATTTTCGGAAAAAAAGTTATTTTCTTTTAAAATAAAATTTAGTCAAATTGCTTGGCCAAACGACCAAAAAGTTGTTGACCGGTCAATGGCACAACCCTAATTCCAATTTTCAAGAATTTTTTATTTATTAAAAGATACCTTTCAATGAAGATGCAATATTCTGAAGAAGAACACTAGCATCCAAGAAAGTCAACCTAGCATTTTTTGAAAATTTAATTTTAACTTTAAAGTTAAAACTTTAAGCACACAATTTAGAAATTATCTTTAGTTAAACTTTGGATTAATAAATTTAAGAATTATTGCTAAAATACTAAATAAAATGTTATAAGTTAGTGATAATGTGAGTATAAAAAATGAGCAGGTCCCTACATTTAAGAACAGGATTAAAATTTGTACTCTCTGATTTATAAATAATTTTTAACTTCGATTATATTTGAAAAGATAATAGGGAACCTTCCCTATGCATTTTTAAATTTTTTCATCCTTTATTTAACTTATATAACATACTATACTTATAATATATATATATATATATATATATATATATATATATATATATATATATATAGTGTATATAAACGGTCCTTTCCATGTCCTAAAAATATTCTAATTATAAAAAGACATTAACCCAAACATTACTCAACTTCATTTCAATATTACTGAAAACTAATTTGAATCTAGTAATTCAGATTTACTATCAAAAGACCACAATTGTCTTGATAAACAGAAGCTACTGTATAAAATATATACAGGCGAAACTCTCCTTTATACACCTGAAAAGTAGGTGACAGTTTTAAACCCGACCAGTGCGGTTCAAGCATTAAAAATATGTAAGTAAAACGCCATAATTTTTAATTTTAATAATTTAGTTCGCAACCTACGCTTATAAAAGGTGTGACAAAAGGCTTCAGATCTGTGTACTGTAATTTTAAGATTAGGCGACCCAATTTTTAAAAGTGCGTGTTTGCCGACTTCCTTTTTAATACTCTTAAACTACCGATTGTTGGTTTTAAACTAATGTTTGAATACATTATTTGCTTAGCTTATTTTATTACGTGCTACAATCTGGACGTGTTTTACATGTAGCTGCTCATTATGATATTTTGTAAAATGTTTTGTACCGGTTTCCTTCAGTTTTTCGAAATGACCTCAACCTCAAACGTATCTATAATATTGCGACTAAATAGTGACTGAACCGATTGAGACAGATGACTTGGAGAAAGAAAATAAAAATGCCCCGAAATACAGGACTGTATTTAAACCCCTGCAGTTCTCACCTTTATATCTAGCATGTCAAAATTATTCCGTTGCAGTATTAAAAAATTAACGTAGAAATATTTTAATATGGTAATTTAGGTTTATATAAAATATATTATTTCTATGACATAAAATTATAACAAAAAGTCCAATGAGAATTGGAACAATGTCAAAAAAAGACAGCAAAATATTTTAATTTAAACTAAAAAAAGAAAAATGACATATCATGTATAAATAATTTAAAATTCAAGATTTTAACCATAGTAACATGAGCACATAAAAATAACTTAAACAAGTTAAAATACATACTGATGTGAATAATACCACAGTGAACGTTAACAACATACATTGTACTAAATAATATTATTTTTATTACATATATAGAATTCGTTTCTCTTCTTGAGACGCAAAAAATGTTCTATTGAATTTATTGTAACATTCCTATAGAAAAAATTAAAGTTATTGTTTAATCTATTCCCACATAGAATGCACTGAGTCTTTGAAACATTCAGCAGTAGAATATTGGTCAGAACGTATTTATCCAGAATATCCACCACAGCGCGAACTTTGACAGATAACAACTTCATAGTTCCTCACTTAATATAAGTGTTGTATCATCAGCATACAGTACGATCTGCTCTCCGGAGTTAAAGAGCAATTCATTTGTATAGAGCATATATAAAAGGAACCCAAGTAATGAGCCTTGAGGTACACGCTTTGTTGAAGTAGACCTCCTAGATAATGTAGATATATCGTTACAAAATATTGGAAGTAAATTACATTATTTTGTACTTTTTAGTGCGTGTTTTCTAGTTTTTTTCCAAATATAATTTTTTTTTACCTTTTAGTCTGAAAATATCTTTAACATATTACTGGTAATGTATTGGATTCATCAAAACAAAACAAGTGAGCCGAAACTCGAGTTGTATTCTAGCTGATACCATCGAGCTGATCAGATCAGCTCTTGAAATTTCAGCTGAATTAAAAATATTTCCAAACTTTAAATCGATACGTTAATTAGAAGTGCAACATGCAAGTGAAGCTAATAAAAGCATATTAAAAGGACATTAAATGCCTCATCCACTATGGCTGTCTCATACACTAGTGACCAATTGATAACCTCGAGTTCTAATTGAAAATGCTGCAGTTTATTTTTCGTAAACGTTCCTGAAAGTTTAACAGTTTCTACACATAAAATTAATTGTCTATCGACTGCACATACCAGTTCATCTACACTCTCAACACTTCTAGTGGCGTATTTACTTTATCTAAGTTATAAGTAAAATTGACCCTGACCGGGGGGGGGGGATCACCACCAATTCCAAAAAAAAATCCTTACGCGACACTATTGTATTGTTTCAGCTTCAATGACGGTGGCTCTGGGGGAAGGGGGGTGGGTAACCTCCAAACCCTCTTTAAATACGCCACTGGTTTGTTCCCCTATTAAACATTTACAAACATTATATTCTTAAAATGTATTCCAGTATTCCCATAAAATCAAGTCCTTCCATGTTTGAGATGGCTTTCAGAAAAGCAGGATGCCAACTCGTATCCTTTTAGATTGACATTCAACTCATCGTCAGGCTTCGTCGAATGTTCATTAAACAAAATTGAATATGGCCTGTTCACAAGACTATCAATCATACAGTCCACTCTAATATTTTGATTTTCAGCGATTGATAATTTTGTTGCAAGCAATGGCGTAGCTATGCTAGGCCGATTCGGTGCGGCACACAGGGGCCCCAGTGCCGCACGGGCCCTGGCCTGTGACTGCCAAAGCAAAAAAATACGAGACCTGAGGCCCTGAGCCCTCTCGAAAAATATCTTTCCGTATTCAAACTTACCTAAACGTACCTAAACTCATTTAGTCTTAAAATGCTTTTGCCCCGACTGCGACTCCCGACTACGATAACCTAGTTTCACTATTGGATCACAGGACTTGCTATTTTTCCCTTTATTTCTACTGTTATAATATTCTTCTATGAGCATAATATAAACGTCCAAAAAGGCCACGGTCAAACTGTTTGGCAACATGCGAATGAAGATAAAGAGTCGACTACATTTAGGGGCGGTACTAAGGGTGGGACAGGAGGGCGGCGACATCCCCTAATATCTTGGACAGTTTTTTAAGTAGGCTTAGTAGTTGGTAAATTACGAGACATATTTAACAAGGAAAAGCGGCGGGCCGTCCATACTGACCTTTTTATTTTGGTCGTCGGCGGTAAAACTTGGTGATTTTAACTAATACAAAAGGGCAGACATTTATTTTAGACAGTGAATTTTTCCCGTCGGGCCCCCCAATCCTCCAGCCAGAAGGGTCCAGGGATGCCTTTGACTACATTTTGTCAAAAATATCTAATATTTTGACAAAAATATGATGCAATTGTTATGCTAGGCCAATTCTTGTGTATTTGATTTTATTGATTCTCTAAAATATTAATGTAAAATAGACCGAATGGGAGCAAGAACATTTCTATGCTCTTTGTTTGTGTTTTTTAGGAGTTTATGTTTCTCGTAGTCTTGACTGTGCCTTCAGAATTAACCCAAAAATATACCATTAAAAGTTTTTTTTATTATGGTAATAAAAAACTACTTATATTCTTTAAATGGATGTGCAAAAATATTAAGAATTTTCTTAACTAAAATAAAAATCATAACTTAAAAATTTTACGTTTATTGAATTTCTGCTTGACGTCAGCAAGCTCCTTGCTTCAATCCAAAGTCTACTTTGAAGTACACTTCGAATTTTGTCTAATGTAAATCAATTTCATAACAAATTCGAGTTAGAATTGAATTCAAATGTAACTTTAGTCCGAGTTTTAGTCCAGACTGATTTCGCTGTTTGTCCAGACTTGATATTCAATAATAAGTAAGCTGATATAATTTTTCTTAAATTGCAATATTTGTATTTTTGTAAGCACCTTATAAAACGTTATTTTTCCTTTCTATACTTGAACTAAACTGATGGACACTCGAAAGGAATACCAGAAATTTGTAACTATATTTCCGGCCTGCATATTTCGAGAACCAAATGAGTTGTGATATTTGGTGTTATTTTGCAAAATTCTTCGAAACCAAACCGGAAAATATACAATTGTGTACCACTTGGCTAAATATTCTGAACATGGTAATAAAAGAGAACCTTAAATTTTTGAGAAACTTCAAGTATTGAGAGAATCCAGGATAGTTTTAATATTTGCTTTTTAATCATACCTGGACAATCTATGAACAAGAACCGAAAAACAAATTCTATCGATTTTTATAGTTTCATATTTAATCAATCTACAGGGCCTTAACAAAAATATGGACTTTACCATAAAAACTGAACAATAACTTAAAAACGTGTATGTAAAACAAACAGGTTTATAAATACAAATCGTCAACAAAGATACCGTTAGCATAGGTAGGGGCCATGATAATATACAGGGTGCGCCAAAAGTTGTCAATTGGTACTAAATATGAAAATTTTGACTTTATTACCGAAAATGACCGTGTAACAGCACAGTTCATTACGTTCATTTGCATTTCGTTTATATAAAAATTGTTTATCTTAAATCAACTTTTTATTTATGTGTTTCTTTCACTGAGGCGTTGATTCAAGTATTAAAGTGAAACAATTGTTTGTTATTTTATAATAAATATATTTGCTAAATACTATTTATTAATGGGAATCCATTTTTTATATAAATGTCAGTTATAGACTTTTACTACTATTTTACAGTAGTACAGGGTCAAGCTTTCCCGTTTAAGCCCGCAGTTTCTTTTTGACATAGGTATTGGACAGAGTATAGCTCGTCTTGCTTTCACGATTGAGTTATGAAAGTGCGAAAGTTCTGGATAAATATACTCTCGGTTATTTACGTCATTCATTTAAATCAATTATTTTATATACGTTAATATATAATATATCGCAGTAAATAAATATTTTACGTAACAAAGCCGCTCATTCATTTTCGGTTTTAGGGTAGAAAACCCAAACCATTGAATGAAATGAAATTCAGTATTCCGATCTCGTGGAGTAAAGATCCCTGAAAATCCAAGGCAAAACGTCGGAAAGTGATTCCATTTTGACACGGTCTAATCCCAAGAACCATGATTTCTTAATAAATGCGCAAAGTTGCCGAAAAATAAAGGTGTGACTTCCAGTTTAACTTTAAGTAACATAAAAATTGGCTTTTATAAGTAAATGACTTCAATTATTTTAATGGAACGCTAATAGTAGATGCTAAATTTAAAATCTGCTTACCTCATTTAGTGTTTTCTGATGATACTTCCCCATACCTAAACTTAATATTTGTAGTCTTTGAGTTCTAAATACAGTGAAAAAGGAATAACCGATTATATTCGTTTTACCCACCCTGGCTAAATATTTCTGCTTACTTTCCTTGTATATTTTATGAAGTGTTCGCAATGCTCATATTTGGTGTCCTAGACATAGATTAAATGGTTTGCTGGGATAATATTTCGTTTACAACGTATTAATAAGCCCAAAATACCATATAAGTGTTTCTCTATATTTATTGCTCTGCTGAAACGGAAATATTTATGAGCGATGTGACATTTTCAATCGCAATTTTCTCGAAAACTTTTAAAGATACATATAAGGTATGATAAATATTATAATATTAGAATTTTCGTTAGAATCCAAATAAATTTTGTATCATACAAGGGTATTTTATTTACAATAGCAGATTACACTATCGAACTTGATAGTGCTTCTAATTTAACGAGATGTGACCGTCAATGATTTTAAACATCACAATCTGCATCTTACCCAACCATATAAAGTTTCCAAATTTCTATTCCAAAGAAAATTTCAGAGTGGCTAGTAATTTCGTTCACACCGTATATATAACAGAAAAGCACATATTTCTGCACCTGATGATAGGATGGTAAAGTACTCAAAATATATAAGACATATCTGGTCTACACCGCTGCACTAAAAAGAGTCTATCTTGCTACTTCTGATAGAAAATATCAAATAGGTACAAGGCAGATATAATTATATATAAACAGACGTCTTTCAGGGAAACGGTTTGAGTCCTCCGCTATTATTCTGCTTATAACTTCACCCGCTAATTAGGTGTCCTTCATACTTTTACCTATCTGTTCTTTATAGACGACCAGAAACTTTATGACATTTCGGAAACTCTGGAAACGGTTAACACGGCATTTTAAATTGCAATTTACTTTTAATTCAGGTATTGATATGTTATTTGGTGTATACAACTGGACGATAGATTGCATAAGGTATTTCCATTAGGGAAGATTAAGATGTTGTTGAGTCTGGGAATGTGTATGGAAATCTAGGATTCGAGCCTTTTTCAAGAATCAAGGAGATTATTATAAATTTGAATAGAGGTTATACATTTTGATAATATTAACATCTATAGGGCATGTCTACTTTGACCTACACATTTGGTGTACTGAAGTGGACGAAAAGAGCATATTCGAAATAAAGAAACACAGGCGCGGAAGTTTTGCAAAATTCGAAAACATCATAAGATGCCGTCTATAAAAATGATTATTGATCAGATCAAAGGTTCTCCTCTTAACAAAGTTATAAAAAAAGTTACAGTATAATAGCACAATATTTAAACGAATCGGAGGTAGAGAAGCCATTTTAAACTGCTTATACTTACTATAAGCAAAAAAATACACCACGGATCACATTGTAGAAAAATCTAATACCACAATCGATATATGCTTCAAATAGCATCTGGATCACATTAACGCTTTTATTTCTTCTCATCATATGAAATGAGCTTCATATGATTTGATAAATAGCTCGCTTCAGTAAATTTCCTGTACCCCGAACTTTTCTGGTTATGAGTCTTTCCTTTTATTAGGATTAGTGAAGTGTGACCCAATTTGGTTCAGTACAGTAGTTTTACACGGTTATAATTTGAATGATATGTCATTCGACAAATTCTTGTATCTCAAGTGTCCACTCCAGATTTGGGTTTACCACTGAGTCCAGCGTTTGAGGGTAGGCACCTTATCTTTTTGCCTTGATTTGGGAAAACAGGGTTTATAGAAAATACTAGATTACGGGGGATAAAAGCGTTCTCACTGATATATCCACTCCAAGCGGGTAAAAGAAAAATCCGCATCGTTAATATTGCTATACCAAACACAAGTGCCCTGCAAAATATTCGGATATTGAACACAAAAATATAGTCACTAACAAGGCAGGAAGATGAATAATAGCGACTAGTGTCATTGTCACTGATATGTTTTCCAAATCCTTGCCACCGATCCTTTTTTTCTTGTTTATCCAAAAAGGCGCTAATCTTAAACACTTGTAATATTGTTTAAAATTACCTAAAATATAAAAATATTCTCATTTTATTCCTAGTTATAACAATAACAACAATAATGTACCAGCTGATTACGAACCAAATGTATGCCTTCTTGTTTTCCTTGCCCTTCAATAATTTAATTTATCTATGTTTCGACTTGTAAGACCAATGTTAAATTTATTTTTAATTCCAGGTATGTACTAAATGGATGGATATGTGTGCAGACGTAACAATTCTGTTGTAAGTATGTTATCTAGTTATGTATGTTTATATTGATTTTAATATTGTACGTATTTATTACAGCAGAAATTGCAAGTACAAATCTATTTAATGCATACCATATTTCTTTTATTAAATCAGTAAATCCCTTTATTTTTTCTTAAAACTTTGCCTTCCCAAGAGAAGACCCTAAAATGCAACTTAACTATCAGGATTTAGTATTCCAATATATAATATTCCAGTTATTAAATGAATCCGTAGTTAGGTGCAGAGCATACACTTCTGTTGATAATATGCCAGGTGCTATCATTTGTTGGTCGTTTAATTACTAGGTAGATCTCAAGGCGTTTCTCTACATCACTTACGAGAAAAGTAAGCAGATCCGTTGACTTCTCTTATATAGAGTCAATGACAAATCTCAGTATTGTAAGAATCTACAAATAGCGAGTATTAGGGGTACAAACGGATACAGTTTTTAAAAGTAGTAGGTTTTAAAAGATAAAACTTTGCTAAAACCCATGTTTTGTTATTTTTCTATATGTCAGTAGTAAGCCTGTTTCACCTTCTTTTCTCAAAATGTGTATCTTATCTTTATCCGCTGTAGTACATTTTGCGGGTTTTACTGTCAATTTTGCAGATTTCGGTTTGCGCCCATTTTATTAATTTAAAGCTGTTTTGGATCAGATACTGCAAGTAATGTAACTGCTGTTATTTTATTTTTTGAGTTGAGCCCGGTCCTCAGATTTCCCTGTCCTTTCGAAAATATTCTATATTCAGTCTGGGCTTGATCCTCTTCTACTGTAGTCTATCATGCTTGTCCATACCAAGATGCTTATAGACATCCTGCTGCTCCAACGTTTCTATAATAGTTGTTTCACACGCGGTAATCTCCTCATTTGCTTGTAGTTTTCCTTTAGAGAACGTAACCTTGGCACACTTATCATGACCAAACTGCATCTTAATTTGATCACTGAAACTTTTGACTACTTCAATTCGTGCTTTAAGCTCTTCATCATCCCTGGCAATCAATTTAAAGTCCCCTATATAAAGTAAGTGGTTTATTTTTTGGTCATCGTTTTTGCAGTGATATCTATTGTTTGTATCATTCAAATGGAACTCAAGGGAAACAGAGCGATGCAGAACAATAATAGAGATAATGAATCGCCCTGATATATACCATTTTTGATGGATACATCTTTTATTATTATTGTAGGGCCTGCGTTGTCAAATTTAGGCCAGCGTTCCACGTGGTTATGACTCGAGATATAAAAGACAATAGTGTAAATATTCATAGTCTCCAAAAGCTGGCTATGTGGGTTGACCTTTGTGTAGTCAATCCAGACAATATAGAGGTTCTCCGACTTTTTATATAATCTTTATGTATCATTTGGCTGTTTATTAGATGGGTCTTACAGCCGTATATATTTTCCACACATCCTCGTTGTTCATCCGGGAATAAATTATTTTCATAAAGGTGTACGTGCAATCTTCCTGAGATGATCTTTTTGATATTTTGTTGTGCGGTTGTTTTTAAATCTTTATCAGCTATTAAGACTAGCAGCTTTAAATCAATATTATTTGCGCAATGCATGGGTCTATTACCTGCATTTATCTGTCCACTAAGACTCAACACCTTAAATACCGTTTCGGCTGTCATCTTATAAAGCAAAGAATTTACAATGGCATTGGACTGAAGAAAATCTACGATGTGTAATTAATAACGGACGGTCAAAGAACCCAATAGCTAAAGAATTTGCTGTTTCAAGTAAATCTCTAATTCCTCATGCAGGAGAACTGTCTTTAAATGGAAGCAAGACAACTAATTGTCGGTACATGTTAATAGATTTGTTAAGGTATATCTAATAACTAAAATAATTCCCAGAATATATGTTTACAACTAATGTGAAAAATATGTATAGTCTACACGTTTTTGCAGGCATGATGCTTAAGTAGACTCAGCTAAGCTCTTTAAATGCCTTAAGTCTTAATAATGTTTTAATTTGCGGCCAGGCAATTTAACCTTAATGGGGCGAAACCGCATCTGACGATTACTACATTTAATACCTGGATTTAATCATCTGGCCAAATACAAACTTTCTGGTAAATGTTTTCTTATATTTGAGGATACATGTTTTTACATTTGTTATAGAAACTGCGAAAGCTCATGAAATTATTCTGTCTTCAAAGAAACACTACACACGAGCTTAAACGCATCGACAAAGCCGTCTTCAAATCTTTTAAAATTTCTACCACTGGGACGAGTCAGTTATCGAGTACTGGCTCCTTTATAAAGATCGTCGTAGCACCAAACAGAGATAAGGTAAAATATTTTTTCCACAACTATCAAATAATGTCTTTATTACAAAAGCGATTTTAGTTAGATAATGTTATTTATTACCTATGCCGTAGATAAAAGACTATATACCCATGAGTAATGATTTCAACACGAGCTGCAACCAGTCACAAAATACGTCCATTGTTTAACTGTTTGTATTGGCCAATACGGTATCTAATGCCATGAAAAAATAAAAGAGCATAATATGTCACATTTATATTGAAAATAAATTGTTTTGCCCAAATTTATTTCTTAAAAGTTAACTAATTTCTTTTAAAATCAGTTTAACCGATCAAAGTGAAATTGATAGTACACCGCCAAATATTACTGAAGCAGCCGAAACCACTACAGATGAATTATTACCAGAAATTTCTAGCCTTTTCTGGAGAGTTGGCTGAAAAGTATAAATCTTCCTCATTATGACAGTGACGGCTCGCTGGTGAAAAAGTAAGTGAAGTGCAAATAAAGCAAGAAAATATTGCAATAATATTTTTAAATGTGGAAGGGGTAGAATATTTTTTACGACTTACTTAATACTAATGTATACTTTATACTAAATCAATTCTCCTATCCTTCATAGCAGCAAATTTATTTATAACATTCTCATAAAATGAGTTGCCCTAATCTCCTCCAGAAATTCCTTTTGAATTGAAATATTGCCTAGAGAAGTAAGTCTTTCTTGAGATATTGTATTTCTTAAATAAGTTTTTACACGTGTAAGGTAAGAACAAAACAAAACTTCTTTCCATTGAAGCACTTGTCGACGGTATTGTCAAAATAAGGGAAAACACTTTATATACTTTGGTTAAAATATCTTTATTTTCATTAATTTTTTTCACTTGTTCTTGCAGCGGTATATTCCAATTACTGTCATTGGCAAAAATAAAACCAAGCTCATTTTTAAGTTGTTGACTTTTTGAAAATATTTCTCCATATAACTGTAACAAATTTTCGGGCCAGTCGGAAAATTTAAACTATATTCGGAAAATTTAGCAGAATCTGCCAAACCTAAAAATGTAAGTTTTTCACAGTCTTGAAAGCTTAGTGTCCTTTCCATTAAAATATGGTCCAATATTTCATAAAAAAGGGTTCTATACCTAGCCCTAGTTTCTTCAGGTGAAAGCTTAGCAAGCTCACGTTTGTAGTGATTTATTTCTGTAATAGAATTTGCTTTATCAAACATGGTATTACAAAATGTTCATTTCTTTTTTTCTTTTCTTTTCCTCACGACAGCGTTTTATATTGGATATGCAAAAATGAATGTCAAGCGATTTTTTTTGAAGAACGCAAATAATATGTCCGTGATTGAGAAAATGTCATTAAACACTAATGCCAGAAACGTGAATTCAAAATCGTTCATCTCACCTAAAAATCCTTTCGCAAGCAGGATTAATTTTTCATCAAATTTGTCACAGTTTGTAATTAATTCAAAGACGTCTGTTAATTTATTCCAGTTTTGAACAATCACATTTACTAACTTCGAATTTGAAGGGGAACGAATTTCTGTAATTGTTGGTATACGCGTCGTAGATGCAGATGTAGGAGCATACGTTCGTTTGGCTGGGTGATGAAAAAATGAGGGAATACCACTAAGGCTTGCAAAAAAAATTGATATTTAGAAATATTTTTAAACTTTGCTGCATCACAAAGATGCAGCAAGACAATGGACAAATACAGCCTGCGGCGCTTTTTCTTTTTTTTTTTTTGAAGGTCATTTAGATGGCCAGACATCACACTTGCGCCATCAACATTGCCCTATTAATTTGTATTTATAGTCAAATTGGTCCAAAATTTGATCCAATAGAGAATATTAATTCTCCGACGTTCTATCGGAGCTGACATTATAACATCCTAAGAATCTCTCGACTACCGAAATTTCTGAATTAACGTATCTTAAAATTATGGAGCACTGGGAGGTTTGCGTAATATCAGTGGTGTCATACACTTGCACAGAAAAAAACTGTGTGTTCATTATTTCATTTTTTTACATGATCATTTAAATAATCAGAAATGCATTCAATTATTTCGTTTTAAATAGTTTTCGAGTCACCAGTAAAAACATTTTTAATTTTTTCGTGATGATCTTTTAGTTCTTGGGAACTTCTGGATATTAATAAACATAAAAGCTTTTTAAAATTCCCCCTATTTATTGACTCGCTGCTCTCATCATGGCCGCGAAAGACTAACTCTTGTTTTGCAAGGTACAAAAACTGCGTCAATTACCAAGCCCATAAATAGTCTATTTAATCGGACGTTTTCGTTAAAATGTATTTTATATAATTGAGCATTTTCTTTTAAAGTGTCAGCTATAGTGCTTTGATTTTTTACAAATGTTTTTAGCATTAATTCGCATTTTAAATGCTCCGCCTAGTCTTCATGTTTATGTAAAGATCTTCATATATTTAACATACCTGCAAATACTTCCTTATTCCACACTGAATATGTATAGGAAACTAGTAAACAAGGCCAGCAAAACAATTTTTGTAATATTTGACTACTATATAACCATTTGTACGCCGAAAACCAGGATGACGATTAAAACTCTGATCTTGTTCCTTCCATCGATTAAAAGGAGTTTCTAACAAAATGCAAACCACATCAGTGATCGGATTCATCAATAATGTAAATTAATAAACCCGACACCAAATAAAGTTGTAACAACACCGTAAATAAATATAACACAAAATAGTCAAGCAAACTGCAAAGGAAATAACCGGTTGCAGCGAAATCCGCGAAAATAAAAGTAAACAACCACCACAAACTGAACGACACGTGGGTGTAGTGTACTGCGTTAGCAATTCACCGAGAGCGTTGTATGACGCTGGTTAACATTATTTTTCTACGCGCCCGACGTTATCGCGAGCGCGTTGTCATGGCAACGTAGTAGGAAAATCGTAAATTAAACATAGCACCTCCAGCCAATTCAAATCCGGTTTGCGCCACTGCTATAGTTGTTATAATAAAGTTCGATTGAAAGTTTTAAAAAGACATGCTGCCAAAGTCAAGTAAAATATTTATTCGAGATGTACAGTTTATTTTTTGCCAATTAAGTGAATAAATGAATGTAAAAACTTAAATTTTAAGAGATATATAATAAATATAGTTAGATGTTTGCTTGTTTATTTTTCCTGGTGAAATAGCACTTCACCTACTTTGCCTGAATAGCCACTGCATTATGAACACATTACTCGATGTTAATACTATTAAAGCAATATTATTATTGAAATGTACTATAAATTACGTGCATTTTTCAATGGAAAATCGAAATTAACAGATTTATAAAAGAAGCACCGGATAATGTTTACCTGCCCACAAAGGTAAGAGATTTAGAAATTGTACGGATGTACCTTCTTAGTTATTTGAAAATATAATAAGTTAAAAGTAAAAAAAAACTAAAGATATCCTATATGTGTATGGTATCAGCATTTTATATTTATAAGCTACATATATTATAAAATCGGTAAATTTCCGTTACCCGGAACTTCCCTCGTTATGATTTGTTTCCATTTGTTAGGAATAGCGAAGTGTGACCCAGTTTAGTTCAGTATATAGTCACAGTATATATGTGTTACATAGACTGTCTCTTAATTTTTATTGAGTGTTATTTTGTTCCATCATATTGGATTCCTACCAATATGTTTACCATTTTTTTTCTACCTATGCCATACTTGACTGTTGAGCATAATTTAAAATAAATTCAATATGTATCCCATTTTCACATTTAATTTTTCTGCATAATTTAAAGTCAATTGAACAGGAGCCTGTTAGAAAACGTGGATCTTCTGAGATTGTCTCATGCCTGTTTAAAGTTTTAGAGCAGTATAACCAAAAGTCAAGTTTCTGTTTATTTGCTGAAGGCTGCTATGAACAGAACAAAAACAACTGCAACGTTACTTTATTGTTTATCAAAACTGGACAGCATCAAAGAAATTTCTCTGCGGTTTTTCGAGAAGAACCACGGGCAAAATAGGAGCGACTCGGCGCACAGCGCAATATCCACAGCAATATCTGGTGCCTGCGATATTTTTATCCCATCTTAGCTGTACCCTGTTATTAAATTAGCCCAAAGAAAACATCCCTATCATAGTCATGAAATATACCGATTTTAAATTGTTGTCAAAAGAGCTTCGCATTTTAAGTAGCATTTATACTGGCAAAAACATAAAATAGCCAAACGTTATGGAAATAATGGTGAACAAGAATGAACAAATGAAATTTGTTTAAAAAAAATAGTCATGCCCAGGATGAATACGATTGTGAGCCTCGAAAAATTGCTAAAAATAAATACGTAGATTTAGTTGCGCTGTGCTCAGGACTTACACTTGTCATAAGACAACCGGAATGCCAGCAATTTTATTTGTCGTTACCACATGATATTACATGAAATAGACATTTTATGATAGCATTGGCGGTCTTAGTTTTAAAGTTAATTGATATATTTTTTATACAAAATGATTACTAATATTAGATTTATTAACAGACATGTGAAAATTAATTTATTTCCTTTCATCAAGTTTTGATTAAAATACAATTTACCCAAACTACCTGATGTTTATTTTCATGATAATAACCTCACCTACAAAACAATACTGTATGACGTATCCAATATGCCAATAAAACAAAATCTCACAAAATGACGTATCTACATATTTTTCAAAAAAACTCAAAATTAATAAAAAAATTAGCTATCAAACAATGAAATAATATAACAACATATAAATGCCCCATAACCTCAGAATTTCCATCAGTTTGATCGTCTTTATAAAAACTACAACAAGTTTAATACAGGTAATTTTTTATTTTCCCTCCTGAAAAATTGGCAAAATGCGAGTTACGCTAGTACGTGAGATAGGGGACGAAATGTAGGCATTAGAAAGAAAAATGAATGAAACATATAAAAATTAACTTAATAAAAACGAGAAGCGATATTTGGTAGTCTATTTTTGTAATGAAGATGCGTTAAAATATATGCGAATATGTTCAGTGTGCGAGAATGGACGATATTTGGTAGTCTATCGATATATGAAAATTAATCGATAACATTAAGTAAGTATTCATACCTGTGTACAAGTGATTGCCATCTATCGATAGTTCATTGGCACTTATTGATATTTGGGAGCGGCGGGTTGGCAGCCAAATATATCAAAGATATGTAACCAATTTATTCATAATTATCGATGTTATCGGCTGCCTGTCGATATTATCTGATAATATCCGCACTTATCGATAACAATCGATATTTTTTATTTACGTTTTATTATTTGATGTCGCTGACTTATCGATAACTGTCGTTATAGGGATAAAACACCCATCCCTAGTCTAGACTGTTTGTAAATATTTACGTTTTATTAGAATTACTTATTTTATCTTACTTACCTATTTAAATAAAAATATGTTTTATTATTTTACATAAAATGTTATTTATCTCAAATAGAACTGTTAAGTTTTTTTTTGTATTTAGAATGTAGGTGGTTATTTAAATTTAATGGTTTTTTGACAAAATTTGACATTTTTGCTGTTAACATTCCTGGTTGAACATGTTAACTTAAAAGAAGGGGTATGTTACTGGCATGGGTTGTCAATATGCCCAATTTTTGAAAAATCGCAATAACCCGTAACCAATCAACCACTTTACATACGTATTCAATAAAATAATAAGATATAAAAATGTAATTTTTACAAAAACGAGAAAGGCAACATTATCTTTAATTTCAAATATAATTTTGTTGACACTCATAAAATTCTTCGTGACAAAACTTATAAGTAAATATTCTGCAAACATTCTTGATAATGGTAAAGCAATACCCAGTTTTCACACGCCATAGGTCATTGAATTCCACTACAACCACATCTTTTCTTAAAAGTAAATTTACAATCTCTGTGACACATCCGACAAGGTCCGAACAAATTTAGCGTAGGCCGTGGTCACAAAACAAAACAATTCATGACATCGGATCGTCCGCTGCTCTCGCTGCGGTTTCATTCACGTAGAAAATGTTTACAATCATGCCAAATATGGGGTGACCACGTAAAGATGATGTCTCATGGGATGAATTGACTTCATTTTTGACTGGCGTTTTTTGTGCTAATTTAGTCAAAGGAAATCCAGTTAATTGCTAACACTTTCTACTGTCCCGCAAACCATTATAAATACTTCTAACAGTCTAGTGTTGTATTGTCTGCCTTAATTTTACTACATAACTATTCTGTAATTTCTGTATAAATGAAAAAATGGCAAGTTGGATTTATTCGTTAATTCCCCCTGTAATCAAGTAAGACTCCATTTAGTTATATATTAATACGGTATACGTTAGTTCATATAAAGACATGCTATTTTTCATTATCCTAGATAAAAATCCCTATTTATTACGAGAAAATTTTTAGTTAAATTCCTTTACAGATCGGTTTTACCTACCTAGTACTCGGAGCTTTTCTGATAATGAATCACATCTCCTTCTGTGGTTCGTTCCCATTTTCTTTCTTTTATTTTACATTTTTATTTGGGAATTTTTATTTAAAATGAATTATAAAATTGATTAATTATAATTGGGAAATAGTTTAATATCTTGGGCTTAATTTACTTTTTCAACATATATATTTCAATACATTCAATTTTAGACTGCCCTGGTATAATAAAATATTATTTACTTTTACACACTAAAATTTCATTTTATAATAATGTCTTGACACGCTCAATACATTTCCTATATCCTTCCTTGTCTATTCCTTTGCTTATTTGACCCTTTTTGTCCCTCTACAAATTTATGGAGATTGAACGAGATACGGAGAGAAGAGGAAAGGGAGGAAGTCAAGCATAAAATTTACCGAAAACCGAACGACCAGTGTCCCGATAGTACTGACGGCACTCATTTACTAAAGTGATTTGGCTAGCCAATATTTTTTCGCGTTATTCGTACTTATAACGTGATATATAGTCGTGCCCTAAAATTACTTCGCTACATACAGAATACTTAATTGGACAATTTGTTTCTACGGATTCCCCTTTTTCCATTCCTGAAATTATGAACCATTGAGGTAAGTTTCAGGACATTAAATAATATATATTTTTTATATATAATTTACATTTAAATATTTAAACCAAGATCCAAAATTAGTGTACAGGCGCGGATCTAGATCAAACCAGCGTTCCCTCAAATTCACAGTCCACAACTGGGCCTAGCGTTGGTTTTCCCGAAGATTTTCTAAAGGAAAACCCACGTAAAACCCGCACAAAAACTTTTATTGATCCTCCGACCCGGATTTTTTCGGTTTATATCTGGATCCAGTTCTGAATTTACTGATATTGGATCTTGTACGAACTACCAGGCAGTTTTCTAACTGATAAAATTACATAACTAAAAAAAAATTATAAATTTTTTACATAACTTAAAAATATAAATATTTGCAATACCTTTTACATCAAATGCTTTTTACTATAATTGTTTTTAAAAGTTTTACAAATTAATAAAATTCTGGGTATAACATTTAAGTTTGTTACTAGTAAATAACCATAAAATTGTTAAGGTTAAATTCCGACAACTGCTAGCCTGCTCAAAAAGTTAAGGTATTTGTTTTTGTGAAACCAAGCTTCCTTTCAGGTTTTAGTTGGTAGTTGCAATTTCCTACGTAAAAATTAAATTCATTTATTGAGTTTTTCGAGATCATTTGTAGTTGTATATTTTTACATTTTTAAAATGGTACTTTCTAGCGATGAAAAAATATCTCGTGCAAGTGCCCTTAGGCAAGTCGTTATTGATCAGTTATTATTAATTGAAAAATGTGCGGTCGACGCAAAGCTAGATCCTACAAAAATTAACCTTACAAAATTTAAATTGTCGTATAAAAATTTAGAGAAGCTTCATAAGGACTTCGAAAAGCATCACAACTCTATTGTGGTTGCTCTAGCAGGAAATAATGATAAATTAAATCAGGAAGCCAAATGTCTGGATAATTTTAGTTGCCGTTATTTAGATATTGAAGTTACATACAATGAACTTATTACTGAAAAAGAACAATTACAAAGAACTAGCTCTACTTTGGCTTCTACTTCAATAAATCAAACTTTACCGGCTTTACTCTCTAGTAATGGGTCTTCATGCCTGCCAAAAATTGACTTATTTCAATTTACAGGGGATGTTCAAAAATTTCCCACATTTATTGAGATGTTTGATGCATTAGTGCATAACAGTCGAACATTATCCAATGTTGAAAAATTTAATTATTTGCTTTCCAAGCTTTCTGGACCTCCTCTTGCTTTAATAAAAAATATACCTTTGCTTTCTGATAATTATTTTATTGCTTACAATACTCTTAAAGATAGATACGATAATAAAAGACTTAGAGCAGTCAATTATTGGAAGGCAATTGAAAATTGCCCACCAGTTACAAAAGAAAATTTTCAGTCATTAAGAAATTTGCTCGATACTTTTACTGAAAACTTAGAGGCTCTTAAAATGATGTCATATAATATTAATAGTTGGGATTTTATAATTACGAATATGCTGCTGGATCGTTTAGATTCGAGTTCAAGAAGGGCTTTTGAACAACAGCACGCTTCTAATAATATGCCTACTTATAAAAATGTAAAAGAATTTTTAATGAAACAATGCAATGCATTGGAAACAATTGCTCTTTGTTTAAGACCCAAGGAGTATGCCCCTAAAGGTAATCAGGACCGAAATAAATTTTTAAACAACCCACGAAACTCGAATGCTTTTCTTGTACAATCTGAGGGCGATGGCGCTAAATCGGACGTGTGTCTCCTTTGTAAGGGTACTCATGTAATTTACAACTGTCCTACATTTTTAGACAAAAGTGCTTCCGAATGATTTCATTTTATAAAAAATAAAAAAGCTTGCATAAATTGTTTAGCTGATCAGCATACTACATCTAAATGCACTTCTCAAAAACGTCGCTTTTGTAAAAAAACGTATCATACTTTACTACATTTTTTGCCTAATAATGGTGAACATAATTTACAAAATAATTCTCAGAATACTGTCAGCTCCGACGTTGGAAGCCGAGTGGTTAATGTTGGTATGCTAACCAAGGATAACCATGAGGTATTGCTATCTACTGTTTTATTAAATATACGAGACGCCTTTGGAAATTTACACACGGCTAGAGCCGTTATTGATCCCGGTGCCCAATCATGCTTTATTTTAAAAAAATTTGCGGATAAGTTAGGTTTACCTAAATATAACATTGCTATTACTTTACAAGGTCTGGAAAAAATGTGCATGCCTGCTAAATCAGGCGTTACCTGCTCCTTTTCCCCGTTAGAAAATAATGTACAAAATTTCAATGCGGAATTTATTGTAATTGAAAAAATCTGCGAAAATATGCCGGTCGCAGATTTTACTATAGATACATTTTCGTACTTAAGTGGCCTTAAACTCGCTGACCCTCTTTTTAATAAAAAGGGTGAAATTCAGATATGGCTTGATGCAGAAATTTTCCCATTTATTCTAGAAGACGGACGTATTATTGTAGGGCCTGATCAACCCTCGTGGATTAATACAGTTTTCGGGTGGATAATTATGGGAAAAGTACCTCTTGCGGAAACCTCGTACATATCACCTAATGTAAAAACTTTCTTTACAACGTTTTCGACAGATGATAGCTTAGATAACACTTTAAAACTGTTTTGGCAATCTGAAGAAATCCCCGAGTTTAAAACTATGTCACCTGAAGATGATTTTTGCGAAAATTATTTTTTAAGTACTACTAAACACAATACTGACAAGAGTTTCACGGTTTCATTACCATTTAAAATCAATGCCCCTGATTTCGGCGATACGCGTTCTTTGGCGATGCGCCGATTTCTGTCACTAGAAAATCGCCTTGCAAAGGACAAAAAATTGCACTGCGCTTATAGTGACGTCATAAAAGAATATCTGGAATGTGGACATATGGAGCAAGTGCAGCCTCCAAGTCCACAATTTCGGCATGACAGTTTTTATATTGCCCATCATCCGGTTTTTCGAAAAGAATCCACATCGACCCCTGTGCGAGTAGTTTTTGATGCAAGTAGTCATGCGTACGAAAAAATATCTTTAAATCAAGCATCATATACGGGACCTAAGCTCCAACGCGACTTAATTGCAATTCTACTTTATTTTCGTATACATAAATATGTAATGATTTCTGATATTCGACAAATGTTTCGTATGATATGGGTAGAACCTAAACAAAGAAAATATCAACGTATTTTATGGCGCTTCTCACCTGAAAGCCCAGTTTTAGACTTTCAATTAAATGTTGTGGTTTTTGGGGTTGCTTGTTCGCCCTATTTGGCAATTTGCACACTTTTGCATCTAGCTAGTCTTTATTCCGATTTGCCATTAGCAACAGAAATAGTACCCAATCAAACTTTTGTTGATGATTGTTCTTTTGGTCATGATGACCTTAAAACCGCCATATCTATGAGAAATCAACTTATAGAGCTACTTAGCAGAGGAAAATTTGAACTGCGCAAATGGGTTGCTTATAATAAAACATTATTAGAAGGGTTACCTGATACACATATACAAAATATTGATTATTCCTTTGATCTTGAAAGAGACTCTACTCTGAAAATTTTAGGCTTAAAATGGAGCCCTACAAGGGATGCTTTTTACTATCCTTTTACATATATCAAATCAAATTGCACTAAAAGAACCATGCTCTCAGAGCTTGCTAGAACTTTTGATCCACTGGGTTTTTTAACACCTGTCACTTTTTTTATGAAACTGCTTATACAAAATTTATGGACACTGGGCTTAGGATGGGACGATAGTCCACCACAGGACATTGTCGATAAATGGAACAACTTTAAAACAGATCTTATTAAACTTTCGAATTTTGTCATACCGCGTCAAGTAGACCTATGCAATATGGAATCATGTAATTTGATTGGCTTTTGCGATGCCTCAATTAAGGGTGCCTGTGCAATTACATACATAAGGGTTGTTTATAAAAACTACTCAGTAAAAACATATTTTCTTTATGCAAAGTCCAAGGTAGCTCCCCTTCAAACAGTATCTTTGCCTAGGCTAGAATTAAACTCCGCGGTACTACTTGCAAAATTAATTAAATTTGTTATTAAAGTTTATCAAAATAAAATTATATTTGCAGACATTTTTGCGTTTAGCGATAGTATGGTCGCGTTCTCCTGGATTAAAAGTTCTCCCCACACATGGAAAACATATGTGGCAAACAGAGTCGCATTTATTCAGGAAATTTTACCGCCAAATAAATGGTACCACATTTCTTCTAAAGAAAACGCAGCTGATTGTGGCTCGCGAGGGCTTTTTCCGTCGGAGCTTATAAACTCTATTTTATGGGGGACTGGCCCTCAGTTTCTTTTAACACCCAGAGCATCCTGGGACTTAAAATCGCCTTCTAACTCAATAGCTTCGAATGCTGAGCTAGAACAGCGAAAAATTACTTTAACCACTAATATTACCTTAATAAATATATTTGATACTTTACTACAAAGATTTTCTGTACTTTATAAAATTAAGAGAATACTTGCTTATATAATCCGCTTTGTACAAAATATAAAAAATGGCAAATTACAAAAAGGAAAACTTACTCCTGAATTACAGCTAAAAAATCTAACGTTTCATGAGTTGAATTATGCTCTATTATTACTAGTCAAACATGTTCAATATGCTCATTTTAGACAAGAAATTTTATGTCTAAAAAACAATGAAACGCTACCTAAAAAATTTAGATGTCTAAATCCATTTCTGGATGATCACGAAATGCTTCGTGTGGGTGGTAGACTCTGCAATTCAAATTTAAAGTTTGATCAAAAATATCCTTTGCTTTTACCCAGTAATTCAATTCTTACTACTCTAATTATTACTGAGATTCATCTTGTAAACTTACATGCAGGTATACAAACAACTGGTTATTTGTTAGCACAAAATTTTTGGGTTTTTTCTGCCAAAAAATTAATAAGGAGCATAATTTCCAAGTGCCTTCCATGTTGGAAAACGCGTCCTAGTACTTTTCAACCCCCTATGGGTAATTTACCTAATTTTCGTGTAAGGCAAGCGCGTCCTTTTTTGAATATTGATGTTGACTTAGCGGGGCCATACCATATAAAACTAGGAAAATTGCGTCATGCTAAAATTACTAAGGCCTGGATTTGTTTGTTTGTGTGTTGCGCCACGAAAGCTTTACATATAGAATTACTTTTCGAGCTTTCTACCGAATGTTTTTTAGCCGGGTTTAGGCGTCTGAAAGGTCGACGTGGGCTTTGCAAAAATGTTTATTCGGATTGCGGAACAAATTTTATAGGTGCAAAAAATTATATAAATAAAATATTTTCCGAAGTAGCAGAAAAGGAAGCTATTAGGTGGCACTTTAATCCACCTGCGGCCCCCCATATGGGTGGTCTTTGGGAGGCTAATATAAAATCAATAAAAACTCATTTGCAAAAAGTAATCGGTCTTCAAGTACTGACTTATGAGGAATTGAATACTGTGCTTATTCAAATAGAAGCAATCTTGAATTCACGCCCTTTATGCCCTCTCAGCTCGGATCCCAGCGACCTAGCAGCATTGACTCCTGCACATTTTTTAACTTTAGGTCCATTTAATTCACTTCCCGATACTGATTATACAGACTTACAAACAAATAGGTTGTCTCGCTGGCAATTATTAACACGTATGCAAAACGATTTTTGGAAAAGGTGGAAAAATGAATATCTTCATACATTAACTCAAAGAGCCAAATGGCATTTAACTGATTTACCAAAACCGACAAGCGGCGCAATGGTATTAATAAAAAAAGAAAATACTTCTCCTCTAGAGTGGTCTTTAGAGAGAATTACCGAACTTATTTCGGGTTCTGATAATATATGCAGAGTAGCAGTTGTCAGGACCGCTAAGGGTTCATTTAAACGGTCCTTAGTAAAACTATGTCCTTTACCTTTAAATTAAGTTCAGAAAATACCTTAGGTATTTTCAGGGGGGTGGGAATGGTTCGTTCCCATTTACTTTCTTTTATTTTACATTTTTATTTGGGAATTTTTATTTAAAATGAATTATAATTGGGAAATAGTTTAATATATTGGGCTTAATTTACTTTTTTAACATATATATTTCAATACATTAAATTTTAGACTGCCCTGGTATAATAAAATATTATTTACTTTTACACACTAAAATTTCATTATATAATAATGTCTTGACACGCTCAATACATTTCCTATATCCTTCCTTGTCTATTCCTTTGCTTATTTGACCCTTTTTGTCCCTCTACAAATTTATGGAGATTGAACGAGATACGGAGAGAAGAGGAAAGGGAGGAAGTCAAGCATAAAATTTACCGAAAACCGAACGACCAGTGTCCCGATAGTACTGACGGCACTCATTTACTAAAGTGATTTGGCTAGCCAATATTTTTTCGCGTTATTCGTACTTATAACGTGATATATAGTCGAGCCCTAAAATTACTTCGCTACATACAGAATACTTAATTGGACAATTTGTTTCTACGGATTCCCCTTTTTCCATTCCTGAAATTATGAACCATTGAGGTAAGTTTCAGGACATTAAATAATATATATTTTTTATATATAATTTACATTTAAATATTTAAACCAAGATCCAAAATTAGTGTACAGACGCGGATCTAGATCAAACCAGCGTTTCCTCAAATTCACAGTCCACAACTGGGCCTAGCGTTGGTTTTCCCGAAGATTTTCTAAAGGAAAACCCACGTAAAACCCGCACAAAAACTTTTATTCTGTTTAGGAAAATAAAAACTAGCACAGTTTGGATTTCTACATATTACAAACGAAATAACTATTAACTAAACATGGGTTGTGCTTTATTTACTATCTCTGATAAAAGGGAGGATTCATAACGGGAAGTTCTGTTTAAGCCAATTTAGCGATTTTCTCTTTTATTTTTTTCTTTATTCCATATTATAATTTTATTTTTTTAAGTAAAATAAAATGAAATCCAGTATTTTTATAGTAATATAACAAGTGCAGACAAAATTTCCGGAAAAAAACGAAAAAATGTTAGGCACTTATTTGCTTTATAAAGGATTTGTTTGACTTTGTGACCATGTGCACAAATGCTTTTATTTAAATAAAATATGAGGAACAATTTTTGGAGTTTTGTCCGAATATAACTTTTTTTGCACGCGTTATATTTTGTTCTCGAGTAAATGTTGTAAACATAACTGGAAACTAAATTTTATTTTAGCTAATCCAAGCTACATTTACTTTTTTAATTTTTAAAACTTTCGCTATTTTAATACTCTCCATTAATAATGAATGAATAAAGAAATTAATGAATCAAACCATAAATACCTAATACAAAAAATGTGTCATGCATAACAAATTCAAAGTTAAGCTGATTGTATTTGGGAATGTGAATACAGTTTTATCGGTTTGTATGACACTGACAGACCGACTGAAAATTACACAAATGTATTTTTCGCGAAAAAATACTTCTAGCTAAACTTTTGTTTGTTTGCACTTAAAAATGAACGGTACCATGGAAATTCCTTTTAAAATGCACAAGGAAATACTCTAAAAAATATTAGACTGCCAATTTGCTGCGTCATATTGGATTTGTACCGAAATCCTACCAGTTAATTCTTATATCACATTTAATTTTTGTGCACAAAATATTAGACTGCCAATTTGCTGCGTCATATTGGATTTGTACCGAAATCTGACGAGTTAATTCTTATATCACATTTAATTTTTGTGCCCAATTTGAAGACATTTGGATAATTAGCATTTTCTACTGATTTGATCGTGGATTTGGGAAAAAACATTTAGTTTTATCCAGTAACTAATTTAATAGATATGCTGAGGATAGGCAGACAGAACGTCGGAAATTGGAGAATCGCGGTTTTCGGCACCTAGAGAAAAGACCAGAAATATATAATTCCTTTTGAAAAACGGAAACTATCCTCTTAAATGGAGCTGAATCCCAAAAAAAAAATAGTTTTGGTTCACAAAAACTGTGTTCTCTTTGCAAAATAAAAAGTAATTCAGTTTATAATACCTTAGCACATCTTATATAAATCCTTATCAAAACACGAATTTGTTCGGAAAAAAGGGGGCTTCAACTAACTAAATAAAGTTTGTTATGTTGTTTTATTAATCGATTGAATAATGAATTCATTGACTAAAAATTAATAGGAAACCTTAAACCAAATACTTACTTAACAAATTCTGATATACTGTCATTTAAGGTGATAAAAAGTAACGTAATTGGCTTTACTGGTTGAATAAAATTCCTTTATTAACACTCCGGCTGTTATGGGTAATAAATCATCTTGAATTAGTGATAACACGTTTTAATTGCTGATAGTTTTGGGTAACTCAGATTTGAACGATAAAGTTGCACCCTTCAAGTACGCATTCAAAATATCATTTTTTGTTCTCGTTTATCACCGTATGTTTATTGAAATCAGATGTAAACACTCAGATAGTACAAACATTGCTATAGCTTACAGTAAATTACAAGAAAGTAGTATATTAGGGCGTGGCCTTTCCTGCTCAATGTTGACGGTCGCAAAGACTTAGACTTTGTTTTTTTTTTGTTAAATAGGTGAACAAAATTAAAAATTAAATGTTGTTTATTATATTAAGTGTATAAAATATATCAACAGCAATATCTATGAAATATACGAGACATTATTACAGATATGTACATAGGTATGTATTATGCTATGTTATGTTGTCTTGCGTTGTGTTGTATGTATGTATTAAAGACATCGTAAACTATGAATACCTCAGAAAAATAAATGAATAAATAATCAATTTTTTTCTCTCAACGTTTGTTAAAATTATGAAAACATAGAAGCTCTAGGTTTTTATATCATACTTATTCTTTTAAGAGTGGTTATGTAAGTAGGGCCTTTTTTTAAACGGCATTGGCTCTATATAAAACAGTTATTGTATAAATAAATTAAAAGCTTTTTTTTTTATTTTTAAATGGTACATCCACCTGCACTATTTAAGTTCTCCTCCAATTAATATGCGTCGTTGCTGCTCAGGATCAATTATTTTACCATGTGTAGATACATTAGTGAGGAATCCAACTAGAACACTCCTACATAGTGAGTCATCTTTTTTTTTTTTGTTATATTTTAGGTCGTGGGATTTTCCGGAAGTCTCAACCGTGAAATCAGAACTCTCAACTTGAGACCTGACAGACAAAACCATATCATTTGGAGGAGAGATTTTAAAACTGTATCAATTTACACCTTGGGAAACACTAATAATATCATTTTCGAACAAATATTTCTCTGAAACACATCTCATAGTAAGATAGCCAAAGAGATATTGATCTAGGGTAGTTGGGTATTAACTGAAGCAGTATATAAAGACAAATAGTGAAAGGAGATATCTGCAAATATCGGGAGGTCTCGGTAAATATCGGGGACAAATATTACTAGATATCGGGAGATTATCTGATAATAAAGACGTCATCTATCTACCCAGGACTATTTTAAACATCTCAAGTCTGCAACTACTTAGAATACATATGGAGCTCAAATAGGACCGCGCATATTTTGTAAGAGAAAAGCTGATATTAAATTTTGTTATAGATCGAAAATACTACTCCAATTACGAATTCAACACGATGCAAAGAGAGTAAATTTTCAAGTAATAAATGAATATATATGTATATATATATATATATATATATATATATATATATATATATATATATATATATATATATATATTGCTACTTTTTAGCTAATTTTATCCTCTCCATTTTTCGTTATTCCAAGAACTTTTTGTTAACTTGTAAGAATGTTATATATGTTACTATTTCGATTATTGCTGGTATCAAAATAATTATAACATATATAAAAGCATAACGCTTTGAACACTGGCATAAACATCCCCTAATTCCACGCTGTATAAATGTAATCATGTTTAGATTAATTAAGAGCTCAAGTTTTTGTTGAGTTTTATAAAGGATACAACGAAACATGCTCAGGACACAATCCATAAGTTTTTAAACTAATTCGTCGAACTTCCTCAAACACATCTGCACACAGCAGAACGTTAGTTTTGCAGAGTTTTACAGTTGAAAATGGTACAGACTATATGCATGTTCATATCATCGTCACATGTTTATCTTCCAAGTGATTGTCAAAACTAAGCTTTGAGCAAAAATGATCATAGAGAAATGTACCTTTGCGTGTTAATATGGTAAACTGCTTCTCAGATATATTAGATGTTTCGCGTTTCAGTACAGGTTAATTTTCAAAGTTTGAATTCCGGTGAATCTGAATTAATCTATAAATCAAAATTTGACAAGTGATCCAGGAATATATTTTGTGAAGAAGATATATTGTTCTGTTAGGTAACAGTGGTCACACATCATACCACCAGATGGAAAACGTTTTCCATATGTTTGAAAAAATTTGGAACCGTAAAATTTTCTATTATCTTCGTTTAAACTGGGTTGATGGGCATGTCACATAGAAAGACTGTTTCTACATTTTCAGCAAAATTTTCTAACAAACCTTTGAATGCAGGCCTATCCCGCACATTATTTGTAAAATGACAGCGAACTGTCGCATGAACATTTTACGTAGTACCTAACACAAAAAGGTACAAGTTTTCGTAATTTTTTTTTTTTGGATTTTTTTTTTGGAAATAGTAAACACTGAGTATCTGCATGTAAAACGTAAAGAACCTTTTCCTTATCTCCAAAATGTTTCAATTTTAACGTGCTCTTCTGATGGAAATTTAGGAACAACTCATTGTTGCTCAAGTTTTTCTACAGTATTGAAGTAGTGTAGACACCGATCAGAAATATATTTTTTTACGCTTATGCCCGCTGAATTGTTTAATATAACATAATGATATTTAATAGGTATGACATCATCTAAGTCATCATTTGCATAGTTATACACTACTGGTGGATCTCAAAATGATTTTAGATATAAAAATACATAAATAAACATGTATGGATAACTTACTCTATTTTCACAAACAAGGAATCTAACGGGCAGTCATTGGAAACTGAATACCTTTTAGATTCCGTATATTTTTAGGGTGTCACCTATATTTTGCACATTGATACGTGCCTTATGTTTAGCAATCTGCTTTGGAAGTTCACTATAAGTACCTGAAGGGAGGATTAATGTTATTAATATTTACCATTAGGTTAATAAATCTTCCCAATGCCCATCTAATATCTTTTTCTTGAAACTCTTCTAATTCGGCTAGAATAAAATTTACTATTTTTTCTATAAACCAACTATCTATGTTCTTGTTCTGATATATAGAAGAATTCCTAGTATTTAAATATTTCATTTCCACCTGCAGTTTATCAGCCATATTTAACCCTAGAATACTAATGTATCGTAAATTTTACGACGCTCGGTTTTCTTCGGTCGATTTCGTATTGATCCAATCGCATATACGTACTCTACGTTGAAGTACCTTCCTAGTTAGTGTTGTTTTCGAAGTGTCTCTGTCCACATCGTTGTAGTTTTTTCCTTCGCGGAGTTATGGTGCGATCGTCGTAAAATTGACGAATGATTAGTATTAACGTAAACTTTTTGAATTAGGTAGTGATTCTAGTTTAGTACGAAAGATTGATGTTTATACTTTCTTTTCATACATTGATAGATTATATTTGTTGAAAAATGGATCCACGAAAACGGCCCTTGACTGACCGAGAGCACGAACTTGAAATACAAAAAATAATGGATAAAGAGGGCAATATTGATAGTTCTGATAGTGATAACGAAAGTGATTGGGTAGAGGCAGATAATCTAGAGGTTGAACAGATTTCCAGTGACGGTCTTAGTGATTTAGAAGAAAATAATGTTATAGAAGTGAGTGTGAACACTCCAGAGGATACATCTGATCAAGGTATAGACCACCAGCAGTCTGATAATGTAAGTGATGTAAGCGACCAGCAGTCTGATAACGTAAGTGATAGTAGTTCATCTAACGATGACATTCCGTTGTCCAAATTATTGGCAACAAAAAAACGCAAAAGAGGTACCATAAAACCAAAATCTATATTACTGAGAGGGAAAAATGGTCATATATGGTCTTCAAAATTGCCGCAAAAGTCAAAAAGAACAGCCCGTCGAAATATCATCCATTTTATTCCTGGAAGTAAAGGTGGAGCTGAAATATGTTCAACTTTTTCTGAGTATTTTTTTCACTTCATTTCCCATGATATTGTAAATACTATTTTGCGTTACACGAATGATGAAATTGGAAACCAATCCAAAAAATATACGACCCACTTGGTCAGCAGTAACTAAAGAAGAACTGATGGGACTATTTGGAATTTTAATAATGTCCGCAGTAAAAAAAGACAATCACCTCAATGCCAAGCAAATGTTTGATTCAACCATATCTGGATCATTTTATAAAGCCTGCATGAGCTGCGAAAGATTTATCTTTTGGATAAACTGCCTTCGATTTGACAATAAAGCCACAAGACAGGAAAGAGTCAAAATAGATGCGTTCACTCATATTCGAGATATTTGGGAGATTTTTATAGAAAAATGTAGAACGTCATATATTCCTTCCTCATATTTGACTATTGATGAGCAACTTTTAGGCTTTCGGGGCAGATGTCCGTTCAGGATGTATATCCCGAATAAACCGTCAAAATACGGAATCAAAATTGTAATGCTCTGCGACTCGTCTTCAAAATACATGGTGGATGCTTGTCCCTATCTAGGCAAAAATACACCAACGAATGGAATACCATTGTCAACTTATTACGTCCAGGAATTGACCAAATCTGTTCACGGTAGCAATAGAAACATAACGATGGACAATTGGTTCACTTCTGTAGAAATAGCTGATAAACTCCTAGATGATAATTTCAAACTGACCATCATAGGAACGCTTCGGAAAAATAAGAGGGAAATACCACCAGAGCTACTAAACACAAAAGGTAGAGAACCAAATACATCGATGTTTTGCTTCGACAAAAACAAAACTCTAGTTTCCTATATGCCTAAAAAAAACAAAATAGTGCTATTACTATCAACAATGCACGAGGGTGCTGAGATTTCGGAAACAAACAACAAACCAGAAATAATTTTAAATTATAATGAGACTAAACCAGGGGTAGACTCGTTTGACCAATTGTGTTCAAATATGTCATGTAGCAGAAAAACGAGAAGATGGCCGCTCTGCATTTTTTACGGCATGATTAACGCCGCCTGCATCAATTCCTATGTTGTGTACTGTTGCAATACTATCAAGAAGCGTGAAAAACCTGTGCGGCGTTATCAGTTTATGATCGAGTTAAGCCACCAACTTTCCAGGCCTTGTGGAGCAAAGGCTGAAAATAAAAAACTTACGCCGAAGCCTACGGCAAACTATCAAGGAAATCCTGAAAATTGATGACCAACCTGATGATGTCATTGAAGTTGAAGGTAAACTTTCAATATGCTTTTATTGTCCCAGCCGATTGAGAAGGATGACGACTACGTACTGTCCCCAATGCAAACACCCGATTTGTGGCCAACATCGGGGAAAGTGGTGCACCGAATACTCTAACAATGACTAGTTTTTACTAGCTTCTAAGTAGAATCTGTTTTTTAAGTTCCAATAAATACACTTTGTTAATTTTTGTTCAATAAAATTTTGAAATTTGCTTGAATTTCTAATTTTTTTTTAAAGTAAAATTTACGACACATTAGATTTAACGTATAAAAAAATCATAGTATTCTAGGGTTAAGCGGAATTCACCACAGAACACATTTGTTTTCAAAGCCTTACCTTTTTTCAATGAATTTTAAATTCGCCATTTGAATAGTACAGCACCGTCTTTCAAAAAAAGATTTGGCGCAAGTTGGTAATAGTACCAGTTCTAATCCAGAACAGAACCAGTTCTAATCCTGGATTCAGAATTAACATCGACCCATATCGCACGACAAGTTGCTGTTTCGGCTCTATGTACTCCGGAACCACATCCAAATATCTTTTCTACGCATTTTTTAATTTTTACCTAAACATTCTATAATATGTGACTTTTATACTACCGTTTTTGACGTTTTAACATTTTAATCAAATTTCGAATAGCACGAGTACATTCCGTTAAAATTTTCCCGGAGGTCTTTAATCCTCAAATCAGAACTTAGAGACCTGATAGACAAAACCATATTATTTGCAGAGGGCATTTTAAAACACCTTTTTACAGCTTAGAAAACCCTGATAAATGAGCTAAAGTCTGCACTGTTCAATTTTTTTTTTTCAAATACCTCTTGGGTTTTCTAGTCGAGAGATACTTCCAACCGGATCTTACTGTTATAACCAAATTTAATATATATTCTAAGTAGTTGTAATTCTTTGCAGACTTGAGACGTTTAAAATAGTCCTGGGTAGATCGATGACGTCTTTATTATCAGATAATCTCCCGATATCTAGTAATATTTGTCTCCGATATATACCGAGACCTCCCGATATTTGCAGATATCTCCTTTCACTATTTGTCTTTATATACTGCTTCAGTTAATACCCAACTACCCTAGCTCAATATCTCTTTGGCTATCTTACTGTGAGATGTGTTTCAGAGAAATATTTGTTCGAAAATGATATTATTAGTGTGTCCCAAGGTGTAAATTGATACAGTTTTAAAATCTCTCCTCCAAATGATATGGTTTTGTTGTCAGGTCTCAAGTTGAGAGTTCTGATTTCACGGTTGAGACTTCCGGAAAATCCCACGACCTAAAATGGCACCAAAATTACAAATCTAAATAAATTTGAACTCAATTGAATATGAGGAATTTTTTACGTTGATTTTTTAAACATTTTATTTGGTCGACATTTTGTTTCGCTATCTTGAATTCGAACCACAATTTTGAGAGTTTATCTCTATGTCACACTTAATGCTTGCACCAAATTTGAAATTAAGACTTGTTTTTTAAACATTTTATTAGGCCGCCATTTTTTTTTATTATCTTAAAATGTTACCATTTCATTCTTATGTAACACTTGATTCTTGTGCAAAATTTGAGGTAAATTGGATTCATTTTTAGTAATAATTTTTTAACATTGAACTAGGTCGTCATTTTTGTTCCGCCACAACGGATTTTTACTAAACTATTACCAGGTTATCCCCATATAACCCTTAGTTTTTGACCAACATTTGAAGACAATCGGGTGAGTAGTTTTTCAGCTACGTCGCGGATTGACAGACGGACCGACGGAATTGAGAAAACATGTTTTTGGCATCTAGGGATGCTAAACGTGAATATATGAAAAACATAAAGGCAGGGTTTTTTACGATTACAAACAATTGATTTCATATATATATATATATATATATATATATATATATATATATATATATATATATATATATATATATATATATATATATATATATATATATATATATATATATATATATATATATATATATATATATATATATATATATATATATATATATATATATATATATATATATATATATATATATATATATATATATATATATATATATATATATATATATATATATATATATATATATATATATATATATATATATATATATATATATATATATATATATATATATATATATATATATATATATATATATATATATATATATATATATATATATATATATATATATATATATATATATATATATATATATATATATATATATATATATATATATATATATATATATATATGTATATATATATATAGAAATATCATATTAAAGTAAAGAAATCAAGAAGTTACAAAAGAAAACAAAATGAGTTATGTGATTTTCTATATAAAACAGCTAGTGACATCGAAGTAGAAATTTTGGTGGGGGGGTTTCATTTGGTTGGCGACCTGAAAAAAGTAACACCCAGTAGGTTTTTGTAAAACGGATTACAGCCATTTCGTAAACACTGCTTACAGTATAGTGTGTGTCAAATTTGGATAATTTATCTCTAGTACATTTCTAGACGTCAATAATAGAAACTAAAAAAAAATGTAGTACCTTAAAACTGAAGGACGCATGTTTAAATGAACTTTTGATTCTAAATTAAGGCAAAAAAATAAGTCCTTCATTTTTTGCCATCAATCAAAAAACTCTTTGTATAACATGTATTATAATATACCATCTAAATTCGATGCTAGAAACAAGACTTCAGTCAGTTTTGGATAAACATATCTCTCCTACTTGTTGAAATAATTTAGGTTAACCTCTTTTGGGAATCTTAAATTGTAAGTGTGAACGTTTTCTTGCCTTTTAGGTTAACCGTTTTAGTTCAATGGGTGTTTAAGATCCCTACGGTATATTTGCCTTACTTTCCAAATGCTAAACACATATAATATGAAATCTGCTTGCTGACCAATTGTAACATATTCTTTTGGAAAAATGTTCTAGAAATCTGCAGTTGAAGTACATATTTGGGTTGAGAATTTTAACATAAAAACGGCGGAATCTATAAATTATAATATGTACTTTTAGGCTCTACGCTAGTTTACACACACCTGAGAATAACATTTTAAGATAGGAATACTTATTGGATTCTACTATAAAAAACGATTTCACATACTTTACAGGCCTATTTTAATTTCGGAAGTGTTTAATAAACAGGAAAGCGCAAATATAATTTCAATTGTTACATTTAGTTATGGCTATCATTCAATGAAAAATGACATCTCGCCAATTGGCATTTTCGAAGCTTTCCTTCTCGCGTCCGGATGAACAATATATATATATATATATATATATATATATATATATATATATATATATATATATACAATTTTATAAAAGCTACACCATTTTTCTTAATAAGAGCTTTCGCAACAGTTTTAGCTTTTTAGTCATTAAAAACCAAGTTTTATAAATTTGTTGTTGAAATGGAAGTACAGTTGTTATCTGTAATTTATATATTATCTTATTATTAAACATTTCTTCCTTAATGAATTAATTTTATTAAAATAACAAAAAAAAACTTAAGGAAACTGTTACTTAAGAAATGTGTGCAAAAATATTACCATAAATCAAATACCAAAAAAAGACCATGACAATTTTCAATGATTATTTTTTATTAGGCCTTTAAAATAATTGCATAAGTCTCCAAAGAGATACGTAAACTATAAATCAAAAGAACTTAAGGCACTCTTCTCATTTATTTCTTTTTTAATAAGTTACAAACAACAAATAGCAAAGAGCGACAGATATCTACGCTCCAGGTGGCCGAGAAGAGAACTAAAAACCATGTGTTGCTCGGTGCGGTCGTTTATCATTCTCGCCAGTAGAGGTCTTTATGTTCAACAATAATAATTGACGGTTTATTGCTAATAGACAATAACACTGGGTTAAATAAACGATAATTAACTGAGGCTTTACCTCTTACTTTTCTTTCTGTTTGAAGAAGCCTATCATCTTTTGATTTATTACTTGATTCTTTAAAACCATTTATTGTTTGCATATGTTAAGTGTGTGTATTTCAGAAACGTTTAATAATTACCGGAAATATATAAGGATTAGCCACTGTCGGACTAAGTGTCTCCGATTCAGTGTTACACCTTGTATCTTCGTTATTATAGGAAATATAAAATTTCTTTTTAAATTAAGTAATAAACAATTCAAAAATCTATAATTTTTTTTTTAATATTTTTTTCTACAAGGGAAATAAAAATTTTTTGCTTTTTAAATAACACACCCTCTTTGTTTGTAAATTTTTTAACTGCTTTTTACTGTTCCCAAGTAGCATTTCTAGAAACAAAATGGACACAAAATATGAGTTAAGAAACATTTCGTATGCGTTTGTAAGCAATTTAGAAACTTTTGAGATTCTGCTGTGTCGGCAAAATAAATCTCTGGTTGTGTTGAAACATTATCAGAGATATTGTTTCGATATTTACATATATTTGGGTTCGTTATGCTAAAAAAAAACCAAAGCCAAATATAACCTTACTTTATTATTTAGTTTATTAGTACAAAAATGCACCTCTTGTTTATTGTGGGCTTTTTCGAACAAGGAAAAGGAAAGGAATCTTGGAGTTAAAACAATAAGAATTATTTTTATTCACTCTATAAACAAAAATGTTTAATGTTAATGTTTCCCCACCACATGTTAAACTATACACGCTACACAGCTTTCCTGACTATATCGAAAATATTTCAGTAGTTGGCGTTGGCGCTCGAGACATAGTTGGCTGGGCTTATCCCGAGACATTGTAATCGACATTTCTTTAACGTTATTGGGAAAATGCTCGATGCATTTTCGAAATATTCCATATCCAATACTAATAATGATGCACGGTATATTTATTTCCTTTACAGACACAATCAATTTAGACTTGTGTCTGTAGTTCATTTTGCATTGTAATAATTCCTTATTTACATTTTGACCAAAATATTACCAGGTCATTCCTATATGACCCTTCATTTTTGACTAAAATTTGAAGCCAAACCAATCTATTTGTAGTTTTTAAGCTATGCCGCGAACTGGCAGAAAGACAGCCGGACCGACGGAATTGATAAAACATATTTTTTGGCAGAGACGCTAAAACGCGATGATATGTAAAAGCTGAGAGGGAGATTTTTTCAGATTACAAAAACTTTATTTGGCAGTCATTTTGTTTTGCCATCTTGAATTAGTACCACAGTTGTACTAATTCATCTCTATACAAGAATTAGTTATGACACACAATTTGAAATCATTTCATTAAGTAGTTTTTTTCAGGCTGAATTTTTAAATATTTTATTAAACCGTTATTATCTTGGATTAATACCAAAATTTTACCAGTTAATTCCTACGTAATACGTGATTTGTGTGCAAAACATGAGATAAATTCGATAAGTACTTTTTAAGTAATATTTTTTTTTCATTTCATTCACTAGGCCGCCATTTTGTTCCACCTAATTGGATTTTTACCCCAATGTTACCAGGTCATCCCCAATTTTTAACCAAAATTAAAAGTCAATCGGGTAAATAGTTTTTTAGCTATGCCGCGAACAGAAAGACCGACAGCGAAATAGACAGACAGAAAGATAGACAGACCGACCGAATCGAGTAGAGATCTGAAGAAATCTTGGAGTGTGATTTTTTCACGTACAATACTTCTTTTTTACGAGAGAAAAAAAAACAAAAAATACATTGTAGGTTAAATATTATAATTTTGCGAACAAATGACAAGCGCAAAGATTCTGAAGCTACGGCATAAATAACTTTCGTCAAGTTTTCTGCTTTATAGAAAGCCAGAAAAATAAGAAAAACACCGAATAAGGTAGGGACACATTACAAGAAAATATGTGGTATTTGAAACCATTCCGGTAAGCGTGTTTGGTTTTCACCTATTGCACTTGAGATATCCTATTTTGATTCTCTCAGGATAGTTTATACATATAGCAGCATCAACTTATAGACCCATTTTTCTAAATAGTTTCTAAAGACACGGAAATATTGTAAACAAAACATAAACGCAATATTATTAAAAAAAATAGAAACATTTTGGAAATATTTACTACGTTTCGTTCATTAATTGTAGAAACACTGAAAGAAACTTTTAGTTCCAACTAGTCGGAAACACTTGTAACGACTCCCATATAAATTGTATACGTTACAAAAACGTTTTAAAACTTGTAGCCTACACTTCCCATTTTAAAGTGGAAACATATACAGAGGTTATAGAAACATTACCAAAATATATCCGAAAATGCTACTTAGGTAAGAAACATTGAAAAGAAAACAGAAATATGCAAGGTTTGGGAAATATTTTTTCAATATGACGACCATTAAAAACAATGCATGTATTAAAGGGACCAACAAGTTATCTGGAACTTCCTGTCGGAAGTAATATTGTTGCTTGTTCTTTAAATCATCTAAATTTAAAGTGACGTTTCATAAAATATATCTTAAATATCCTCAAAGAAAATGGTACCAAAAGACTCAGATCTATAATTATTTAAATGCTATACACAAAACCAATGGGATCTTCTATCTCTCCAATTATTGCACAATATGTAGTGGACGATTTGCTTGACTACTGCATAACTTCATTAAGTTTTAACCGAGGTTGTAACATTCCAAATACGCTGCCATGGCCATTACAAGAGTTTTGTCGAATATTATTACCAATGAGGATGATACATTTATATAGGTTTAATAATTAAAATAAAAAATGGGAAAAAACTGGACATTTGTATGTATATTAATATCCAGACTTAAATATGTTGACAATTTTAATGTGTTTGTGAATCGTCCAACTATTTTAACCTATTTTTTGTATGTTTTTTTTTTGTCAATAATATTTAAATGTACCTATTAACAATTACCTACATAAAAAATGAAATGCTAAGAAGCTGTACATACTTTAATTTAACAGGTTTCTTATAAATCGAGGCCACATAAAGCATTATAAAAGCCTTAGAAAATATAAGCGTAATTTGAACACTTCAAACTAATGTATTCTATTCGTTGCCAGAATTTTCTATGCACAATTTTTAAAATATTTTTGGACTAATATGTTTTTTTTTGTTTACTGCTTTTTTGTTGATATATTTACTGCTGCTCTTGGTCTCTGTCTTTATTTATATTTTTCATTTTTTAAACTTATATGTCTGTTAGTTTACCTAGATTTTTTTTATTGCATTAACTATTAGTTATTTTTTATTTTAATTTGACTATTGGTTGGGGACGACCAATTTGTTTTCTGTTATAAAACGAACTTTTTACTAAGCTTTCAATATAACTTTGCCTAATCATTAAACAACCTGTGTTTAAACTCTCATTTGCACGGTTTTACATCTTATATTCAATGACGATATTATTTATTTTTTTAATATTCTATGTAATACTGGTTCTTGGCATTGCGATAAATGGGCAGAATATTTACGAAAGCTTTGGATACGAGGTGGAAAAAATTGATTACAAATTTCATTCAAACCCAACAAATAATTTAATCTTTATGAAGGTCATCAGGATAATGATAAATACTTTTCATAAACCTTCTCATAAAACATTTTTAAGTTTAAATATTTTTCATGAGGTTATTACATCTTTCAAATAAGTCATAAAGCCAGTACTCTTAAAAATTGTAGCCTTGACAACTTTATCACGATGTTAATAAAACCATTCTTAAGTATATTTATCTTTTTTTTAACTTATCTTTTTTACATAAACATCTCATAAACTTGTCACAAGTTTTAATCTGCTTAAGTGTTGTCTGTTTGAACTCAAAAACTCTTGAAGATGATTTGTGGAATATAGTATTGCTGAAACGAAGGGATAACTTGTATTAGCAAAAAAATGGCAGACACGACCTAATATAAAAATTATCTTAGGGGCATGTTCATTGTATATCCATGAGTTATAATGATTGCATAAAAGATCATATTTTGTGTGTATATGTTTTATATATATATATATATATATATATATATATATATATATATATATATATATATATATATATATATATATATATATATATATATATATATATATATCAAAAAAAGTCAAAAACAATTTTGTTTTCTTGGTTCTGGATTTTGTGGGTATGCAGTCAAATAAAAGAGGAAGCTTAGTGTACGAAACTTCTTCAGGACCCTTCTGAATTAAGAACAAAAAAATTCATAAGTTAGAAAATTGCTTATAAATCTTACCAAACTGAGTTAAATTTAAACAAATTACATAGATGCTCTAATGTAGAACTTAAAATGCTTGATTTAAGGAACGACACACTTAAACACTAAGGCACATGATGTAATTTATTCTTAAGTTTTACATAACATGTTAACATGTTAAGTTTTAGATTTTAGAACCTTTCTTACGTTTATCATAATTTGTTTTCGTCCATTTTTAAGATCCTTCTAACAAATAAGTTACTTGGACTAGTGCTTAATTACCCTTATAACCCCCAGTAAATGCGCAATGCGATCATAGTGTTATGTTTTAATATTTTTATTACTCGCCGAATGCCACCACTGTTATGATTTAATAATTTTAGTATTTTGTATTAGCACTGGTAGTAAATGTAAACACTTCAACTTGTTTCAAATCTCTCTATTATCTTCTGTATAAGAGGGACACTTCTTACTTCTAACAAATCTTTACTCTTACTGTGTCTACTGACTTAATTCTACTGACAATATAGTACTGACATAATGACTGACCTGCTCTATCCTGACTACCTAGAACTTATTTTTATATGAATTCCCTAATTTGAGATGCAGTGGCGTATCTGTAAAATTGATTAAAAAAGGTGTCTATAAAAGTAATTTGGGGAGTATTTGCTACGCCACTGCTTACTGTACTACAATGGTTTCTTTTAATGTTTTTGTAGCTGAACCTTCCCAAGCTTTATCGACATAGTGTAAATGAGTTTATGATAGGTTTTTTCGGGTATAATAATATTTGGGGCGGAAGAACGTGCATAAAATAGAATTTGAAGTAGAATTTAAAATACATATTGTTTACTTAGAATTTCTCTTGCAATAAACGACCATTAAAGCAGCTTTTGTCGGAAGGTTCCGCCGAAATATAATGTATGTCTAAATATTGCATTTACGTGTCAAACTATCACTAGAGTAATGAATATAGAATACTTAAGACTATTCACAAATAAAATGACTATAAAATAATGGGGTCACAACACCTCCCCCCTAAATGAGAGATTTTATAATAACGAAATTGTTAGAAAATTTCGTTCCTGAGTTAAAATATAAATTATGATACAAAATATACATCCTTGTAATTGATACTAATATTTAACAAAAGTATTATGTTCGAAATGATTTTACAAAATTTGCTATGAACTATGTTCTTATTCTATATTATACTAACCTATATAATATTGAAAACGGTTTTTTTTTTATAATAATTAGGCATTCTAAATCTACTTAGATTCTACTAAAGAAATTTATTACTTATAATAAAACATAATATTATTACTTATCTAATTGATCGTCTTGAGGACGTGTGACCAATAGCTCTGCGAGGCGTGTATGATATACCTGGTTAATCGTCCTCAGGGTGATCATCATTATTAATTCTATTAGAAGTTTCACTAGTATACTGAGTTATATATCTATTACTTCTCGGGGATGGTTCAATGGTTTGATTTACCTTTACGCAAATATTTGGTATTATTCCACAACAGGAAGTTTTTCTTATACATTTTGAATATATTTTGTAAACAATAAATAATAATACAACAACAGATACAATGTAAGCTAAAACAGAACCAGAAATATTATATGTTGACAAAAAATTATTTTTTTTCAAGATTTTCTGTTAGCTTTCTATGTCGTCTAGTTTATGGCTAGCGATGTTCAGTTCAGGAATGTGCTTTGAAAGAGTCTTATAATTTTCGTTTATTAAAATTTCTGTCAGGTTAATGTTATTATTTTTCATTTTTTCACAACAGTCCTCACTAATTTCTAATGGCGGAACAAACTCACTAAATATTTTCGACTGAAAGGCATTACCGTGAGGCACGAGCATCGTTGAAACACTATACGCTTTACACTGTTTTCCTATGGTGACACTGCCGCAATTTTTTAAAATAACGTCTACTGGTTTATTTTGATTAATACATGAAATGGTTAATGATTCAGGGCAAGGCACTGCAAACAGCCAAGTATTAGTTGTAAGTAACTGAATAAAGATACCTCTATTAGAATTTAATATATGTTTTTCGCATACTTCTGGAATTTTATTTGTTACTTGAAGTAACTTCATTTCACAGTTTTCCACTAAATGAGCCAATGAAACTGGTTTTTGTTGCTGACAAATCATTTTATCATCCGTTATTTTTATAAATTTATTATATTCGAGATCAGAGAAAGTTATGAACTGCTGTTTTGTTTCGTCTATTGCAATGTATTTAGAAGATGGTTGAATCAAAACAAATTGGTTAGTGGCTAATAGCTTAGGAAAAGGCGATAGCTTATATAGGTAGAATAATTGTGCTTCAACTAAAGGAATATTAATTATATAAATTAAATGATTATTTTCAAAGTAAACTTTTAGTTCAATCGTTTTTAATATAAGATTAGAATGCATTATATCAAGAGGCACAGCAAAATCTAAACCATGGGGAAGAGAATCCGTAACTTGTTTTAGTTCATCAATTAGGCGAACTGGTGTTAAAATTGCTGGGTGTAATAAACCCTTTTTGGCAATAAGAATTGCATTAATCAAAGTCATTACTTCGAGTTGTAGTTGATGTAACATCATATTTGTCAGCGTAATGTGTTCTTCTAGACTGCCTTTTAAGTCTAAAAATTTAATATCTTTTTGTTCTTTTTCTAATTGTTTGGAAAGAATTTTAACATTATTTTTTAAAATGTTTTCATTAAAATCTAAGGTTCCAATAGTATTGTTGAAATTTGTTAGTGTAGACTTGACAACTTTAGTTTGCTCTTTCAAAAGAGCTAATGCTGAACCCTCATTTTGCGATAAATCTGAAATTTTGCTATCATAATATTTCGCGTCTTCTTCGTCTAAAGTACCGAATAGAATTTTTGTAGCCTTTCCGATAATATTGAACCATCCTCGTTTATTTCTACTTAAAGTACTATAACCTATCAATTGATGTAAAGTTTCTAAATCTGAGCTAATTTTATCAAAATTATATTTAGTTGACTTTAAAAACGTGTCACAAATGGATAAGTGGTACTGAAAATTTTTATGATTACATAATTCAGAGGTTATTTTATTGTAGTTTTTTAGAGAAAGAAGTTTATTTATAATGTCGTTAAAATCTACATATGTAATTAGCTTCCATTTGTTATTATAGAGTCGCAGTTCTCCAAGTTTTTCAAAGTGTATTCCTGGGTTGTGGTCGTAATATGTGACATTATAATCGTCGCTATTATCAGAACGAAAGGTATTCAGAAATATAGTGATACTGAGTAGTATTATTCTGAAATAGGAGAAAACATAAAATTTAAAAATACTATCTACATACATTTATATTTTAAATTATTTTCTATAATACATTTATACATGTTTTTTCTTTTTTTTGCTTTGTGGTAATCATAAAACTGTTTTAATCTATTGGCATGGACGCATTGTTTGTTTTTGCCTTTCTGTATTATAAAATTAACGTCAGAAGTTTTATCTATTATTATATAAGGTCCAATCCATAAGGATGTGAGTTTTTTGCTTCTGCCTCTTCGCACTGATTCGTCATAAAGTAGCACCTTATCACCTATTTTAAAATCTCTAATTTTGCAATTTTTATCGTAATTTTGTTTTGAAACGCTTTTACTTTTCAATAGATTTTCTTTAGCCAATTGGCTAGAATATTGTAATTTTTGTTTAAGATTGGCAACAAAATCATCATATGTGTATTGAGTTTTCATAAGTTGAATAATTGAAGTAGGTAAATTAGGGGTATGGCCAAATAAAAGTTCAAAAGGTGAAAAGTGGGTTGCAGTATGCGGAATTGTATTATAAGTAAATGTTGCAAATGGAATCCAGCTATCCCAGTCTTCCTGACTATCTTTGATAAAATGTCTTAAATACTCCTCTAAGACTCTATGAGAACGTTCTAAAGCTCCGTTAGATTCTGGATGATAACTAGTAGTTTGAACCTTTTTTATTTTTAAAAGTTTGCAAGTATTTTTAAAGATTTCACTTAAAAAATTTGAACCTTGATTGGTAATTAGAGTTTCAGGTAGTCCATATAGACAAATTATTTTCGTTACGAAGTTATAAGCTACTGTTGAGGCTTCTTGATTTTTTATAGGGACATTAATATTATACTTTGTCAGGTCATCTTGGAAGGTAAGAATATATTTGTTACCTGCTTCCGTTTCAGGTAAGGGACCAACAATATCGAGAAAACATCTTTCAAAAGGTTTAGTCGCGGTCGAAGTTATGACCTTTGGCATTTTTGTTTTTCGCGATAATTTGTTTTTTTGACAAGATTCACATTTTTTTATAAATCTTTTTACGTCTTTTTTCATGCCTCTCCAGGTATAAAATTGGGCTAATTTTTTATGTGTACGGGCAATTCCTTGATGACCGCCTAAAGGAGAGTTGTGGAATTCTTCTAATAAGGTTTCCTTTTCAGATTCAGAGGGTTTTATTAAATTATTATTGTAAACTGTTATATCTACATTAGAGTTTTTAAAAATATATCTTATCATGGGATAAATAATTTCCCATTTTACTAACGGGTTGTAATGATATTTAATAAATGACAATTTAAGTTTTTTGTTACTTACAAGATTTTTTAACTTTAGTAGACAAGACCATATATTTTCATAATTTGTGTCATTTAACATATTTTCATTATCATTGAGTAAAAATATATTACAGTCGTTGTTTTGGTACTGAGAGACAGAAGGTATTTTTAAATCGTTTTGAACGTTGTATGATGCAAGAAATTGTTTAATCTGATTATTTTGTTCCAAAATATTAAATTGCTTTTTGTTTAAGATTTGGGAAAAAATAATATTATAGGATCTGAATTATTTATCTGAAATAAATTAGCGTTGTTTTCTTTTAATTTTCTGTTAATAACAATATGTGTTTGCAGATAATTTAAAAATTTTTGATAATCTGTTATCATGTCAGCGTTTACCGTTTTAATCATTCTACTTAAGGCATCAGCATTTGTATTTAACTTTCCGGCCTTATAAATAATTTCGAAATTGTATTCTTCCAATTTTAACCTAAATCTTGTAAGACGCGACCCAGGGTCTTTTATGTTAAATACATAAAGTAAAGGTTTATGATCCGTAAGTATCTTAAAATTTTGTTGCCCAAACAATTGCCGCTAATTCTTTCTCTGCCGTTGAGTAGTTTTGTTCGGCTTTATTAAGAGTTCTACTAGCATAAGCTATAGGTCGATCATTATTAACTTTTCCTTGTGATAAAATTGCACCAATCGCATAATTACTTGCGTCGGTAGTTATAATGAATTCTTTTGAAAAATCTGGGTACTGTAGTACAGGAGGAGAAGTAATGTTATTTTTAAGCGTTTGAAATGAAATATCACAAGCATGGTCCCATTTAAATTCCGTATCTTTCTTGAGCAATTTGGTAAGAGGTTTTGAAATTTTCCCAAAATCCTTTATAAATTTTCGATAATATCCGACAAGCCCTAAAAATGATTTTACCTCTTTTTGATTTACTGGTTGAGGAAACTGTAAAACACATTCTACTTTTGAACGATCAGGTTTGATGCCATAATCTGTTATAATGTGACCTAGATACAATCATTCTTTTCTTAAAAATTCACATTTTAATGGTTGAAGCTTTAAATTATGCTCCCGAAACCGTTCAAATACCTCAATTAACCTTTCATTATGTTCTTTTAAATTATTAGCATAAATTACGACATCATCTAAATAAATAAAACATTTTATGCCACTAAGACCGCTTAAGACCGCATTCATTAACCTCTGAAAGGTTGCCGGAGCTCCTTTTAGGCCAAAAGGCATCCTATTGTAAACAAAATGCCCCGTAGAAGTACTAAAAGCTGTCTTATTTTTATCATTTTCGTCCATTTGAACCTGATGAAATCCATTGGCTAAATCTAAAGTTGTAAAATAATGCGATTTTCCTAATTGGTCTAAAATATCTGTAATATTAGGTAATGGAAATGCATCCCCTGCAGTTATTTCATTAATTTTTCTAAAATCTACGACCACGCGAAATTTAGGTAAACCTGATGAATCAGTTTTTTTAGGAACTACTAATAAGGGACTATTCCAAGGACTGTAAGACGGAGAAATTATTCCATCCTTTAACATTGCATCGGTTTGTTCTTTTATAACCTCCCGATGTTGAAAAGGTAATCTATAGGGTTTAATATTAATAGGTCCCTTAGTAGGGTCTGTAGAAATTTTATGTTTTATTGTGTTTGTACAAGAGAGTTTATCACCTTCTAAATAAAAAATATCGATAAAATTTTCACAAATTTCTAGAAGTGAGTTAGTTTAATCACGACATTTAATCCTTCTAAGTTGAGAGAATGTTTCAATTTTTCTAAACGTTCAAAGTAATTTATATTCGTGTTATTTTCAATATTATTATTATGACTAAGCTCTATAATGTCAAATTCACCTTTAGTGATAGGTTGTACGTTAACTCTGGGTAACGCAATTGTTAAGGGTTCATTAGATATATTTAAAATACTAATTAAACATTTATGATTATGTACTTTGGTCAAAGAAGAACCTATATAGAGATTTTCAGCAAGTTGTTTCGATTTTACGATACCTTCAGTACCTGAAACGTTGGCCAAAGCATAAGTTATCATTTCACATCTTGGGGGTATAGTCGTTAAAGTCTCTGAAGGCAAAATCTTAAAGCAATTGTCCTCAAAATAAACAGTTTCTTCTTCATAATTAATTTTAGTTTTATATTTTTGCAAAAAATCGCGGCCTAAAATTCCGTCATTTTTTATAGGAATGGTATCTGGTACGATATGAAAAGGATGAATTAATATTTTATTATCTTTTAATTGGATTGTTACATTATATAGACCTTTCGTAAAAACCGGTTCTTTATTTATACCTTTTAGTTCAATAATACAGTTTTGATCTAGCTTTGAATAGTCTTGTAAAATCGACTCCTTTAATAAACAAACATCAGCCCCTGTATCTAACAAAATTTGCAATTCTGACTTTTTAGTGCCCAATGAAGTTATTTCAATTATATCTAACTGTTTACAATTATTAGAGAATAATACTGACTTAGGAGACATATTTGAATTATTACGAGTTGGTTTGATTTTAATATGTTCTAGTGGATTCTTATTATTTGAACAGCTACTGTTTATACTGATTGAACTTTTTACGAAGCGCTTGGCGGGCTGTTCACAACCAAGGCTTCGTTGTCGTTTCCCGAAAATTCTTGGACAGATGTAGTTGGTTGTAGAGGAGAAATACTAAGATTGTGTTGGAGGCTACTGGGGGGTAGAGACGTTATAGTTTGTATTTGATGAGAATTATTGACTGGTTCATTATTATAGTTAGGACGGTATCGTCGCTGTTGTTGAGGTATCTCTGAAAGCATTTGAGGTCTGTTTGAACTACGGAGATTGGTATAATTTTGACGATAATTGTTCCCATTATAATTATTGTTAAAATTTCGTGAATTTGTATTTTGATTGTAATTATGATTATCGTTTCCCCTGTAAGAAAAATTACTTCTAGCATTAATAGGTTGTTCCCCGTTATAATTTTGCCCATTTGAAGAATTTGCGTTAAAATGTTGTTGTGGACTGAAGCTTTGATAATTAGGATTATTAAAATAATTTCTTTCCATATTTTGTTCATATTGTATAAGTTGCCTACATTGAGAAGTTATATGATTATTTTTATGACAGAACATACACAAAAGTTTAGGATTTTGGTTATTAAAATTTCTATTTCCCTGACCCACAAAACCTACATTTTTAAAATTTGAATTTTTTGCTCTAACGTTGTTTTCGAGTTCCATTTCGATTGCTAATGATAATGCCCTGTCTAAATCTGTTGTGTTTTCAGCAATTACTCGAATTTGTATTTTTTCATCATTTAGCCCTTGTCTAAACCTGTTTACTAAAATTGACTCTAAATTTTCTATTAATACCTTAGCAGAATTATGTTCATAATTTAAATGACAAGTTTCTTTATATTTATTATGCAGGTATCTTAATCTATCTCCATATTCTGTAACGGTTTCCCTAAAGTTTTGTTTTATATTCATTATTTGAGTTAAAAAATGAGAAGGCGGTCTTTTATCCGTAAACTGTTCTAAAAGAAAATCTCTAATTTCGTCCCAATTTAAAAATTCTTTATATTGTGTCACCTCTTGAGCTTTACCTTTTAATTTAGTACCAAAAATTAATTTAGCTAATATTTATTTTTTCATTTTCTTTCACAATATGCATTACTGCGTCACAGTTTTTTAGAAAAAATTGAAGAGAATTTCCATCGCCGTAGCCGTCAAATGAATTTATTAAATTTAATACATCAATTGCATCTTTTCCTTCAGCCATTTTTTTGTTTGTTAAAATTATAAAGCTTAAATACTAATAAAAATTTTGGGTAAAAATTTAAATATAGATAAGTTATACGGTCGATTATTCAATTACTTTTTCAACACACAACGTATTTGCAGTACCTTTCACAAAATAAATATATCTATATAATTTCAAAAATGCATAACATATAAAAAAAACAAATAGTGTCACCGCAACAGGAAAATAAAAGAAAAAAACTTACAGCTTCATCCTTAGTTAGCTGGAACGTAAGGCGAATTTCCTCGTTTTCTTTCTTCTTCTCGAAACTTGTTGCGTACTGGGCGCTCCTCCAAGTCTGTTGAAACTTCCTGTCTTTGGTATACCGATGTGGTTTAACTGGTGTGATTCCTGCTGCGTTCTAGGCGCTCCTTCAGAAAACACGGGGTAGTATATCCAGATCCGCTGCCACCAATGTTATGTTTTAATAATTTTATTACTCGCCGAATGCCACCACTGTTATGATTTAATAATTTTAGTATTTTGTATTAGCACTGGTAGTAAATGTAAACACTTCAACTTGTTTCAAATCTCTCTATTATCTTCTGTACAAGAGGGACACTTCTTACTTCTAACAAATCTTTACTCTTACTGTGTCTACTGACTTAATTCTACTGACAATATAGTACTGACATAATGACTGACCTGCTCTATCCTGACTACCTAGAACTTATTTTTATATGAATTCCCTAATTTGAGATGCAGTGGCGTATCTGTAAAATTCATTAAAAAAGGTGTCTATAAAAGTAATTTGGGGAGTATTTGCTTCGCCACTGCTTACTGTACTACAATGGTTTCTTTTAATGTTTTTATAGCTGAACCTTTCCAAGCTTTATCGACATAGTGTAAATGAGTTTATGATAGGTTTTTTCGGGTATAATAATATTTGGGGCGGAAGAACGTGCATAAAATAGAATTTGAAGTAGAATTTAAAATACATATTGTTTACTTAGAATTTCCCTTGCAATAAACGACCATTAAAGCAGCTTTTGTCGGAAGGTTCCGCCGAAATATAATGTATGTCTAAATATTGCATTTACATGTCAAACTATCTCTAGACTAATGAATATATAATACTTAAGACTATTCACAAATAAAATGACTATAAAATAATGGGGTCACAACAATAGTATATTGATATAATTAGAAATATTTGCAATTTCTATCTATTATGGGGACTATATATGACAAATCCATTGTCATCCGATTATCTTGATTATGGACAAACATCATAAAACATAAATATTACAGTTACAGCGACTCACAATTCCAAGATAAACGTGGCGTTTAGGGACGGTCTTTAGAAGCTATTCATATTAATGTTGATTAAGTAACTGTTGTTTTGTAACAGAAATTAATGAGAACTTTTATATAAGCACTATCCTTTATGAATTAAAGCAACTTGTTTTAAAACTGCAAATAAATAAAAACCTAGTGTTAATTTTCAAACTATGACAGTGTCTTCTATTTAGGAGCTTAACACTACTACATTTTTATTTCCGCCATTATAAAATCATTAAATACTAGGTGGTATTTAATGTGTTATTTGGGTTATTAACTGCAGTAATAATTAAAGATATCTGATTTAATACATCAGCTTAAACACAGTAATTTTACTTCGTTCCAGTGTTAATAGTAAGAAGAAGTAGTAAATAAAACTTTTTTAATCTAAATCTGCTTCTGAAGATAAATAATAAAATTGCAATTTACTTTTTTGCATAAACGTTTACGTCGGTGCCTTTCATCCTAATATCAGTTTTTATGAAATTCATATTTTTATTACAAATAAAGTTAAATGGAAAACAATTTAAATATACAGTGTTTTTTTATTAATTTAAACATACAAAGCAATAAATCGTTCTAAGAAGCTAATTGCATATACAGTTATTTTTGATTCCTATAGTGTAACTACTTCTCTTCCATCAATAAATGCGGTAAATGACAGACATATATGTGACAAGCTTTGTACGCCAACAACCAGCAAAATTTAAATGCATACCATCGCGCCACACAGTCTGGTTGGTGAAGACAATTTTTATAATATTCAAGGCCAACCCTAAAGAAGTCTTTTAGCTGGTTACTAAAAATACAATTTATTGTTTGATAATCTCTCACTGTGCGACGCACCAGAGACGTATCCGACGTTGTCATAAACGTGCCGAAAGATCATTAAGAAATATTTCTTTTATAGGCCATGTCATTGTATTCGGCTTATGCTTCATTAAAATTTTATTTTTTTTTTGTTTTTTGATACATCTAGTATATTTTAAGAGGTTCTTAAATCAAATTTGGTAGACGGTGAACTATGGCCGATGTCAATAAATTAACAAAATAAAATTGTAAGATGACTGTAGGTTCTTTGTTTTATCCGGGTTGCGTCCACTTTCAAGCTTCCAAAATTTGTCAGTAATTTTTACAACAGAGTCAAATGCTCTATTCTGTTCTGTAACTCCTAGATTCTTTGGATATTTTTTAGAATATGTTTAGCAAATTATTTATTCAATCATAGCTAATTTAATAATTCTAATGCATGTAAGACATGGAAAAAATGGTAAAATTGTAATGTTAATGCATTATGATTCTCAAATTGGGTATGTGTGAGCAGATATTTTACTCTATCTTACATACCAAAAAATTGAGAAGGACCACGCACACTTCTCATGGATTCTTAGTCAAATTTTATCAAGTCAATTTCAGAGACACAGGGTTTTTAAAAAATATGCCTTCATGTAATTTGATTTTACAATAAACGGGTAAATGCCAGTTTTTTTCAAATTTTTAGGTATATTTTTTGATAGTTTTTGTAAAATAGTCATAGTGATTTCTTATAATATATCAATTTACCTACAGGATGGGTGTTCATATGTAAACTGAACTATAAATAAACAAATCGACTTTGTTTAACAATTGAGCGGATAAACATTTTTTACTATGTTCTACCTGTTCGTTTAAAAGTTTGCCTATATACTTTTGTTTATTGATTTACATAATTCCAAGATAACTTAGCATTATTGATTTGTTTTCTGCTCCTACAATTTTGAAATTGCCTTCCAATAAATGAAATGCATAATTTGTAACTGCTTAACCTTTTAGGCATCCTTTTCGCTCCTTTATTCTTTTCTCGAGACATTTTTTGTTAGAATGTGCGTCATGTCCAAAAATATAAATAAGCTTATCAGCTAGAAGTTTCATTAAAAACATTAGGAAACGAAGAACGAATTCAATTTATGCATCCTATTTATATGAAGATAGTCATAATTTTAATGACAGTTTTAAAATTTTACCCTTTAAAACAAATGCATAAAACTTAATTATCTTGAAAGTTCAGAAATCGATAAGCAAACTGTATAGGTGAAGTTTTAAATGAACAGCTAAATTTATATGGTTCCCCATTATCATTATTAAACATTTATAAAATACTGTAATAAAAGTTAAGTAAACTTTTGTATTTATAATTAAGTGTAGTGGATTTGTTCAACATTATATCTAAAGAAGACAGTGGCGGCTCCTCCATTAGGTCATATGATCAATGACCCCCCAATAAATATTTCCAAACAGAAAATAATAAATAATTTATATTTTTTTAATTTCTTTTAAAATTGGAAATTCCTTCTATTATTCTAGGCGTGTAAACTCGTTGAATGTTCATGTTGATTCCGCGGCAGTCGCACTATCGATGCCTCGCACAGCGATCTCCGAAGGTTGGACCACGAGGCTGGCGGCCCGCGATGTCCTCGTGGTTATAAACGGAGGCGAGTTTTTCCCAAGTGTTTCCGATTGAATTCGCATAGGGGCGCATAGATAATATACGGCTTACGTTGGCAAATTTTGGCAACAGGGGTTTAGAATCTTAAGACTTCAAAAACCGCCAGTGAGCTGAACTTTGAGAAATGTCTCGAATTTAAGCCCAGATGTCGACCTTTGCCGGAACTTAAAATTCGGCGGACAACTAAAGACAAAAACAGAAAAGTAAATTGGTATTTTAGTAAAAATATGTACGATTTATGTGAGTGGATATGTAATTGCGAAGGGATTAGGGCATTTTATTGTTTCGTGTCTTTGATTTTTTCAGATTACTCTGTGATGTAAAATATATAATGTATGTATATATATATATATATATATATATATATATATATATATATATATATATATATATATATATATATATATATATATATATATATATATATATATATTTTCGTTTTCTTGCTGGAGTAACTTGTAAATTCTAAGCAAACTATGAGCTATTAGTGGAAACTTGTAATTGTGAACTCTTGTTTAGTTTAACGATATTAAATGCACCATGCGTTGACACTCTTGTGTATATTTTGACATGTCAGGTTGGAAATCTAAAGTGTGGCATTTGTTAGTCTGCTATTTAAACCGCACTACTGAATGGTGGACTTCAATTTAGTTTGTAGGTTAGTTAAGTCATTCTTCTTTATCATCAACTTACAGAATTCTGAATACTTCACCAGAATATTTCAAAGAGGGAATATTCGTAGCCTTACCGAACAGATGGATGATGACGCATTTCTGTTTTTTTTTATGAAGACCTCTTTATATTAAGGAATTTTCCCATAGGAGTTATAACTGATTAGAGAAGCTGTTTTTATATCGTTCCTTTTTTGCTATTTCCTGGAGACAGTAATTTTTAGTACCTAAACTTTTTATTCAGGTACTAGAATTCTTTCAGATACTCGGTCTTTCTTTGGGAATATTTACACACCAGAAAATGTCACAATTTTCATATAATTTGATCCCTTTATGTTAACGTTCTTGTGCTTAAATGTCTCAGAAAAAATTATATCATGCAAAAACCTGCTTATAAAGTACTATACACATACAAAGACGCAACCACAACAAGCAAAGACGCAACGTCGAATCAAATTGGGTCTCAACTGTCACATAATTTAATGCTTTTATGTAAATGCATTTGTGCTTAAATGTATTTCATGCATACCACAATCATTAGAAAAACAATTGAATTTTATGTTTATATTACACCAATTTTACTAATTGATGATATGAATCAATAAAATTATTTAAAAAAAAAACAGTTTGAACAGGTATTTTTTTAAGTCCACACTTTTAACTATTGACGGAATTTATTTAACTGCTTTGACCGGAACTCCGTTTTCTAGTTAACTATTATAATAAATACAACTAATAGCATAGCACAGGTAGAATTTTTAATTATTTATTAATTAAAGAGATTATTTGTTGTGGTTCGTTTGTTTAAATTATTTTTTGACTTCTTCGCATCTTAAAAATATTTATAAATATACTGAATGAGAAATATGTTATAAATTATACCCCTTAACTAACCTGTCCATGACAGTTTTACATATATGCATATATGCATTAAAAACATTATTTCATTGATGTTATATATCTCAAACTATAATAAACCGATAAACCTGTAAATCTAAAAAATATGTACCTTTAAATTTCCTTTTATTTCGAGAATTTTTAAGAATAAAGAATTGAAAACGATAATCTTTAGTCCGATCCTGAATTTTTGTTCGTCTGAGAGCATGTCTCAGACCTACCACGACGAATAAGCTGAGAGTCACTTTTCTGGTATCAGTTTACCTAAGGTCAAGAGAGAACTTAATAATGCATATAGGCGAATTCCATTAATGTCTTTTTCCGCTCATACGATTACTCTTGTTTGGTTGGCATTTTACCAATTTAGATTATTGAAAAAATCCCCGGAGCAATGTGTTTCGTTAATTTTTAAAAGTTTTGTTTGGTCACCCAAATAATATTTTTGATTTTGTTATCACGGTTATGTTTTATTTACAGACCTGTAAAACCTTAGTTTTAAAAATCAATATTAGAAAGTAACATTTCATTTTTATAATTGATATGTAAATGCATTTAAATTAGTTTATCCAGATGGTATATTTTTTCTTTTTCAGTGCAAATAATTAAAAAAAAACAAATATTTGCGAAGAGAGGGTACATAAAATACCCAAATTTTAAAAACTCTTAATTACAAACACATATATTATGATTTAATCAGGACCTGATAATAATAAAAACAATAGAATATACATTTAGAACACAATTTGCTACTATTTTAACAATTTTAAGAAGCAATTATAATAATGAAAAAATCTTCCGGATGCTCACATAATTAGAAACAGATCTAATTTATAATTAATGTTTATTTAATGCAGTTAAAAAAACGGTAGATATCCTTTTCCCGAATCTTCCCTCGTCACAACTTTTTTCTTTTATTAGAAATAGGGACGTGTGACCGAATGTAGTTTAGTAATGACTGCATTTAGTAACACATACTGTCTTTTCAAACATTTTGATTTGGTGCAATTTTGTTTCGCTATATTGGATTCGTACCAATATTTTACCAGCTTCTACTAATGCCACAATTGATTTTTGGCCTTAGTTTGAAATGAAATTGAATAAGAAGTTTTTACACCGATTTTTTAACACCGCCATTTTATTCCTATATCACATTAAATTTTTCTGTAAAATTTAATGTCAATTGAAAATATTTTCTTACGATAATTTTTTAAACATTTTATTTGGCCGCCATTTTGTTTCGCCATCCAGAATTCGGACCACAAATTAGCAGCTTATTTCTTACACAGAATGCTTAATGCTAATAAGTACTTTAACAGAAGTAAATACTAACAATTTTATTTTAGTTTTTAGGGGAATGTTTTGCACTTCTAAAGTAAAAAAAAGAAAGTGGCTTTTTTATGCAAAAAGATTTTAAAAATTATGTGTTTCGACATTTTTTGAATTTTTTTTATACAATGGAAAAATCAAATATCTACGCCAATGACCTTCATAATTTTTTTATGTCAAAATAGTTACTCCTACTATTTCTGTATATAATAAGAGCAAAATCGCGTCCTAAAAATATGAATTGTGTACATTTTTATACCCCTTAATTATATTGAAAATGTACGCCCATGACACCCAAAACCAAATTTGTTCTGCACATTGACTATTTTTGTGCAAATCTGTAAATGAATCGATTTCTAACTTATATTTATTAAAAATTTTTGCAATCAGAATATTTCCGCTATAAAGTACATATATAAAATAAAAACTAATATTACGTGGACAAGTAAACATGACAGTTAAAAATAAGGACACAAGTTGAATACTGTAGTCATACAAACTCTGCAGCCCTCCTGCGTTAAAAGAGTTATTCCTACAACTTTCTGCTTAATTTTTGGGCATCACAATTCGAGTAAGAATAGGTGCAAATATAGTAGGTAAAATAAATTATGCCCAAAAAATAACCAACCTTTCAAAGCATCTGGCACGGCGGTTCCATGTATTATTATCTATTATCCATGTCTAAAAATGTTTTTGATGATATTGTGCGTCTTAAAGTATCGTAGACAGATTTGTTTACATGTAAGATACCCAATTTCTTAAACTGATTTTGATTTAGAGATACTATCACCTATTACAAAATAAAACAAATATAGCACGTAAATAAAATAGATTTTTAACAAATATGTAAATTTGTTCTCACAATCTTTCCAAAATAAGGCTAGATAATAAAATTAAAAGCTTTCATTTAACTTCACTTGTATGTTAGGTTAGTATGTTTGGGTCAAACCTTGCATGTTACTTTTGAAGCACTTCCTATTATCGGAATTGACAATACAATACCATACGATATTATTGTATCCAATCTTGGAGGTCTTATAGAAGGTGCGTAAAAATAATGTTAAAAAGTTCAAAACAGTTCCCGTTTTCAGAATTGACTGGGATTTGGTATACATACATAAAACCGACGACAATACAATAGTTGATGTCCAATCGTGAATGTCTTATATAGGGAGCGTAAAAATAAAATAAAATGAATGTAAAAATAGTATATTGTGTATAGCAATTGCGTGAAGCCAATTTGTATACACGAATGTAATTTTCATATGTACCTTCACGCACCTGTTGCTGACTACTTTTTTTTCGATCGAAAATAATACAAATACATATTAAAGTTAAATTATGTAATTTTCTTCTTCATATAATTTGTAATTATTAATAGTCACACTGTTTATACAGTGTTTGTATTCGTACATTGACGCCTAATAAAATTATTACCGGTGCTTAAAACTAGTGGCGGTCAATGCATTTCTTACGGGGCCATATTTTTTAGATTTACAGGTTTATCGGTTTATAATATTTCAAGTACACCCATAGAAAAAATAATTTAAAAAAAGGTTTTATTTATAAACTATTGAACTGAAAAGCAAAAAATAATTAGACTTACGTAAATAGAGAACTTTTAAAATTTTTAATATTTTCTTAATAGCTTGAGACTTTATTTGTGTGATGACGTCTCAGACTTCTAAGAAAATATTAAAATTTTTAAAAGTTCGTGTTTATATAAGTTTAATTATGTTTTACTTTTCAATTTAATAATTTATAAAAAGAAGCTTCTTTTAACGCCTTTTCACATTTATTTTATTTTGAATTTTTTAGCATTATTTTTTACGCACTCTGTATAAGACATTCACGATGGGACACCATAATATTGCATTGTCATCGTGTTTATGTAGTTATACCATATCTCAGTCAGTTCCGATAACGGGAACTGTTTTGGATTTTTTAGCATTATTTTGTACGCACCCCATATAAGAGATACACAATCTGACACCATAATATTGCATTGTTATAGGGTTTATGTATGTATACAAAATCTCAGTCAGTTCCGATAACGGGAACTGTTTTGTACGTTTTTGCAATATTTTTTACGCACTGTGTATAAGACAGTTACGGTTGAATACCATACTATTGTATTGTCATCGGATTTATATATGTATACCAAATTTCAGTTACTTATTATAATGTGAACTGTTGTTCTGCTTAGCATTATTTTTTACGCACCCTGTATAAGACATTTACTATTGGACATAATATTGTATTGTCATCGGGTTTATGTATGTATACCGATTCTCATTCAATTCCTTTAATGCCAACTGCTTTAAAATTTACTTGCAGGATTTAACCCAAACACACATACTAACTTTAATTGACTAACTGACATACAAGTGAAGTGAAATAAAAGTTTTTAAAAATACCTCTTACAGTATTAACTTAGGTATACACACTCATTATTTTGGCTAAAAGCAACATTTCTTTAGCCAAAATACAAAGATTTTTTAAAAAAATTTGATGTGTGCGTAGGTAACGGTATATTTACATATCCGCTTGGGGGCTCATTTTTTCCCATTTGGTGGAACAGGGCTGTGCGAGAAGCATATATTAACGACGTTCGAGATCCAAATTATCCTGAATTAACAAAATAAAATTCACACTGTTTTAAATTTCTTATTCGTTATTAATATTAGTAAATATATTCCGGCATACATTGTACAGATTGAAATACGCCTACAAGAAAGGCACAAAACAAACTTCCAATTATCAAATATATATGCAAATATAAAAATCGGTAAATTAACTCGTGCAGAATTCCACTTTTTCAAATAAACAGACTATATACATTTGATAATAACTAATAGTTTAGTATTTAATTTTATTAATCATTATTAGATATAACATTTTTTTCACAACATTGTTTACGTAGTCTAAAAAAATAAATTATGTGCTTTATTATTTTCCTTCATAAAAAGATGGCTTTATTCCAGGACAAGGAATTTTACCGAATATTTAATCATTTTATTAGGCCGCCATTTTATTTTGACGTATAGGATTCGTACTAAAAATTTACCCGTCTCTTCCTGTTTAACTTTTAATTCTTTTTTAAATTTTAAGTCCATTAGGTAAGTAGTTTTTTGGTACTGGATTTTCTATTTATTAGACTGCCATTTTCTTCCGTAATAGTACACAAACATTTTACGAGTTTATCCCTAAATCACACTCTATTTGACAACATTTGAGGATAATCGGATAAGTACATTTTGAGCTATGGCGCGTACAGATAGACAGACAGACAGACAGGCAGATTGACGGAAATTATATATTTTTCGGGGCTCAGGGACCCAAAAACAGGCAAACATCTGCAAGAAAGTCGGAGGGTAATTTTTTCACGATTACAATACTTCCCTATTCGAGGGTAGTAATAAATAATATAACAAAGCTTATAAAAAAATCAAACAACAATATAACAAACAAGTTAACAATCTTAACAGTATATTCTAGAATAAAAGGCCTTGAGAGGGGATCTGGGTGCTAGCGCTTCGAGCCCCCACGGTTCCGGCGCGTATGGACGTAATTTTCTAAAGAAGCTTTTTCGGGCAAAGGTGTGTTACCTGAAATCGTACTGTTTTGGTCTCATGAATACGTGGTAGATCTTTGCACAGAACTTCTAGAGACATCCTTATATTTAAAACTGACTGAGATTTTTTACAAGTGCAAAATATTTTACAGACTATAAAAAGTTTTTTGTGTCTTCGGAGTATTGCTCCAATTGAGGAGTGTTTTTCTTTGATGTATTAAATATAGCCTGATCATTTAACAGTTTTATTAGTTAATTGAAAGAATTTGTACAAAACAATAAGTATTAATAAATGTTTTAATAGAACATAATACGCACGGGAAATATGTATAGCCTGTTATATAACATTTTTATTTTTCTTTGTTGGTTATTATTTACAAATATAATATTAATTAAAACTTGTGATTTTAGAAAAAAGTCGAACAATTTTGTTTCGATTATCAGCGCCCTGCATTAACTGCGTTCAAAATTTCACTTCAGCCAACGAAATAATGTAAATACTATAGTAACTGGTGGATGATCTCCTATAACGACCACCATAAAAGGATGCATGCACTGTGCAAAATTCACCAAAAAAAAAATATGTGTTTTAATAGCTTCTTGATTTTCTTGTAAAAACGCCTTAGGAGTCTTTTATAACAATGTTTATACTTACATCATTTTGATGTCTCATGGGTCATTTTAATTAATTGTTATTTCTCTGCATATTTCTACACATGAAACTGTATATAGAGTATTCGTCGATATCTACCATATGTACCATCTCTAATAGGTTAACCTTATACCGATGCCATGTGACTATCAGTTGCTGCACTGTAAGAAAGCCCCGGTTCCTTGATTTTCTTCTCGAAGACATACCATGTAATTAATAGACACTCTACCTGCTAAGCAAAGAGTAACCATTTCTGTCTCCTACATCCATTCAGTCAAGTGCAGAAAACGGGTCAGGAGAGAATAAGCTTATCAGTCCCTATATTTAGTCAATTTTCTTTTTTTTTTTAATTTTCTTAACAAACTAACAAACAAATCTATTTTGTTTAAAAAATCATAGCACTATTTATTTTATTTTACATTATTTAGGTCACTCGGGCACTAGAGAACAGGTACAGTTCAGTTGAAAATACAATATTCTTGTAACACACTATCATCATCGGTACTTTTATAGTAGAATAAATTTGAATGTTTTTTTTATAAACTAATAATTTTGATAAAATAAAATGGGCATTTATATTTTAATTCTTATATTTTAAATATTTATGCCGGTTAATACTAATCTTTTTAACAAAACGTTTTTGCAACTATTTTATTATAACTAAATTGTTGATAATTTTTGTTAAGCTATATACTTCTGCTCAATGTATGAGGGTAATATACAATGTCTATTTTTGCCCAAACAAGCTAATGATTTGTAAATTTCGGTTGAATTTTAATTTCTACAAAACTAAAGAATTCTCTGCAATGCTTTCAACGCCTACGTTTCATTTATTATCAACTTCCTATTATACAGAACAATATGAAACAATTCTTTTTAATTTTGTTAGAACTATATTATTTTTACCACTTTTAACCAAACACTGTTATATGCTAAAAATATTGTAACGGTGTATAATTATTTTTCTTGTTCAGAGCTGAACTATAATAATGTTGAAATAAAAAATCGTGTAGTTCAATTAAAGGTGGTATTCAACGCTCGAACAAAATAAACTATTAACATTCAAGCCGTAAACTGTAGACTTAATCCAACTATAAAATTCACAATACCTCTATTATAACTGCATTACCTGACACCATATAAATTTATAGTGAATTAATTTGAATTTATGCGTGGACAAGATATAGTATTAAAATTAATTTGTGAAGTAAAATTACTATAGACGTAACATGAAACTAGAGAAAATTTGAAACAGATATCTGTTATCTTGTGTCTTTTGGAATGTTAATGATTATTCCTAGGTATTTTATTGCTTTATCTTTAAATATATTGAATTAGTTTAATCTGCTTAGTTCTCGCATATTGTTTTTTTTTTATAAATTCATTACAGAGGCAACGCCCAAGTTACATTAAAGTCTTTTCCTGGCAGTCCAATATACAACGTCCGGCTTTCCCTTTTAGGCAGTGATCCTGATTCGTTTTAATGATATCTATATACTTATTTATAAGCATTAATTGGTTTTTAAAAATTTTTCACCGACGTCAGTGGTTTAGTATTATTTCATTTTTTTGTACGAAAAAAAGTAATGTGAAAAAATCGAAAAAGCCTAAGAATCAGAGTAGGTTTAAAATATGTTTTATAATTCTTCAAAAGAATAAGAACAAAGACTAAAATGTGTATTCCCACTTTTGCAATATTTCATTACATGAGAGCATGAGTAGCATACTATTTTGATTTGAAACCACAAACATAATTTTTGAAATCTAATAAATTGAAAAAATCTTTGTAGATTTACAATGTGTAGTAACCCAGTTCACTGTGTTCTCACCATACACTTCAGTGAAGGAGCATTTAATGAAAGTTGTATATCTAAATTGTTTCATGATATCAACTTTAGACAATCATCATATAAAAAATATAGACATAGATCTATCAATATTCTAATATGGAACGAACCGAAGCTAAGTACGGTAATTTAAATACAGAAATCCAGCGTGTTTTAGTATTGCCGCAGAATGTCACATGATGAACTTCGCTTCTTGGAGTCTTAGCTATAACAGTATCACCAAGAGACTTCACATGGTCTTTATAATTTCCAACTAATACCTCGGAGGGGATAGATAGCGGCGTGTCTGGAAAAATAGCCTCTTTGAAAAAAAAAAATGTTCTTTAGGTAACAAATAAGCAGCATCGATTTAAATGGTAGACCTGAAAAACTTGGTCAAAATTTTATTCAGAATTTGTGTACAGTAATAAAATTTAATCTAAATATAAATATACAACAAATGTCATTGATTATTTTTTTTTGTTTGAGCAAGAAAGAAGATGCTCAAAATATTAGAACTTTAGTAGTGCGATTTGTAAAGCGTTGAGTTTTACTTCGAAAAAAATCTTAATGGTAGCGGCATAGTTATATAAGTAAACAACTAACCTATAAAAATGCAGTGTCATTAAAAGAAGTGCATTCAATTGTGGGTGCAAAAAAATTCTGGACCTGGAAAGGAAAAAAATATTTCTTTCCTCTGAGAATGGTAAAAAAAATCTTAATATTTCAGACTTAAATAAACAGTAATCTTCTCTGGTATTTTATGATTACGTTCTACGTTCTTTTCTTATAATTTTAAATAATTAGTAGAGGATACTGGACTTATACTTAATTGTTTGGTATTTTTTAATTTATTTAATCTTTGTGTATAAAATAACTAATTAACAGTTCAGATTAACAGTTCAGTTAAGTCTGAAATCATACAATTTTTGTTGTTACTTTTTTTTCCTACAAAAACATATAATAATTTGTTAACGTATATATTTTTTGATATTTATGAAAAAAAAAACTAAGAATCGCACATCGTAATGTTTGATCAATGCTCACTTTACTGAATTGGCAAACTTAATATTAAATTATAATTATGATCTAATAGGTTTAAGTGAAACTTGCCTTGGTAATAGTGTATTAAATATTTCATTTTAAATTCAAAGATACATATTTGTTTGGTGCGTTAGAGATAAAAGAGGAGGAGGCGTTGGAATATATATTAAAAACTGCATTAAATTTATAAAAATTAATACGTCAAATATCATAGAGCAGCTGTGTGTAACTAGAATAATTCATATATAGGCCATCAAATCACTCCAATCAGGATTTTTTATATAACGTGGAAAGTGAGTTAATGAATTTTATTCCACTAGCGCATACTCTTTAATACAAATTTATTTAATTATAATACTTCTGATTTTAAAATAACACAAGTACGTTTCAAGTACTGGAGTTAATCCCTAATCGAGTACATGCTAGCAACTGACAAGGACTCAATAATATCTGGTGGTACTCAAAAAAGTTTTATATGTAATCAATCCATTTTTAAAAAAACTCGTAATTTCAAAAATATTGTCATAAAGGATTTAAATCTTATTTTACATTTTATTAATGAAAATATTTTGGCTCTGCTTGATTTCCTTGCTCCAACTAGGCAAGTTCGTTTTACTAAATCGTATGCTCCTTGGCTACACCTACCTTTCGTTAATATTATCCAGATCAAAAAAATATAAAGATGTTTGTAACTGGAATACATATATACATATAACATGAATACTATTGCTGAAAAGGTGAAGATATGTAAAACCTGGAAAGGGTGATTTTTTCACCATTACAAACATTTTATTTGGCTGCATTTCTGAGATCTATACCATAATTAATTCTTGCACAAAATTTGAAATCAATCTATTAAGTATTTTTTCAAACTGGATTTTTAAATATTTTATTAAGACGCCATTTTATTTCGCCATCTTGTATTCGTACCAAAATTTTACCAACTGATTCCTACAAAATACTTGATTTGTGCAGAATTTAAGATAAATTGAATAAATAGGTTTTTAGTAATATAATAAATTTTTTAACATTTCACTAGGCCGCAATTTTGTTTAGCCATATTGGATTTTTACCAAAATCTTACCCGGTCATGACCCATTATTTTTGATCATAGTCATAAATCAATCGGGTAAGCAGATCTTTAGCGATGCCGCGAAAAGACAAGAGAAACAGACCGACAGACAGACGGAACCGAGAAAACATCTCGGAGGGTGATTTTTTCCTTAAAAGAAAGTAAAAAAGTGGAGAATTCAAAAATATATATTTACCGGGTGTTTCCCTATAGAAACAAACACACAACTTTGTTTTCTTTGGAAGCTCTTGAATTATAGGCGCCGCAAGGGGAAGAGGCGAAGTCATCACTAAGATAAATCATCGTCAGTATTGCTTTTGCCTCCACCGGAACTTCATTCTGGCGGCGCCCATCTTCAATGACCAATTTTGGGGCCTAAACCTACGTTAAAATGTCGTAGTCTAATTAAATGACCTTCTAAATTGAAATTTTAGTCAATTTGCCTGTTTGATATGAGTTAATTTGAGGTATGTGATAATTAAAATGATAAGTCAAACTATTTTTTTTTCAATATCCGGCTAGTGAAAAGGGTAATATCTAGATGAAAAAGTTTAGAATAAAAATAGTAGAGCATAAAATTTTACATATAAATGATCTACACACTTTTTACTATTCTTAGAATTAATAGAGTTAGGGTGTATACATTTATGACTGATATATCAAACCTTAAAAAATCATAGTAAGCTAAAAAAGCTGATAACTAAAAAATTAGTGGTCTCAATTTTTTTTAATCTTTTAAAAATAGTTTCTTTTCAAAGAATTGTTTTTTTGTAAGTTTTAATTCTCAATTTAATCGACTTAATAACGTTAAATTTTTCTTTATATTTCAACGATATATAACAATATGGGTCTACGGCTCATCATTGCAGACTTTTTGACGATCATCTTCTTTATGTAACTTATTTTTCCAAAACAAAGCTTCCAAATTGTGCAATTAAAAAAATATATATAAAATATGTTTGAACTAATAGTATTTACAGAAAATACTTTATTCACCCTTAACTATTATCTTAATAACAGTTTGATTGACTGGAATCAGCAAATTATGGAAACTTTGTATTTTTGTAGGGTTGGTAACTAGCTGCGTGTTAACAAAAAACCGAGCAAAAACCTTTAAACTTGTCTTTTGTGGTCATATATTAATTTAGATATTTCATCCTAACATTCGCCTCATAAGAAACAATCACTAAATATATGTTTAGATTAAACTTATACTATTATGCACGTTTAACTATCAATTCAAAAAATACATTTCCCTAAAAAAGGTTATAATTTTTATTAGATTAAATAAAAATTGAGAAAACGTTAATGTTTCGCAAAATTTTATGCTCTAAAGTTTTTGTTCGAAAATTTTTTCCTTTTGAGTAATATTAAAAAAAAAATTACTTTCGCTTATCATTATTAGATACCTCAAACTAATTTTTATCAAAAATGCAGGCAAGTTGACCAAAATTTCGATTTAGAGGTTCGTTTAATTGGACTATTTGGACGTCCTTAATAAAATAAACAAGTAGCTGTAGGTATACCTCATATACAATTTTGCTAGAATCACGGTACTAATATTAAAAAAAGGCATCTATTCACATGTGTTGAAACTCGGCAATACACATTATCAAAATTAAAATTATTGATAAAATTGAACTTCGGCTCATTAAGCACTCCAGAAAACTATATGAAACACGATATTTTTATAACACCCAAGTCTTGTCCCTTAGTTACTCCCTCCCCCGCTATAAACTTCATTCATTGATACAACAAAATGTTTTGTGCCATGAATAAAAATTTTATATTTTCAAAATTCATTAAGATATACAATGACTGAAAATCTGACGAAAAAATAGATCCCCTAGGGCCGTATGTACTTTGGAGTGCAGAAAATTTATTTTTTGTTTAATTACACTTCATACACATACATCAAATTTTAAGGAAATTTATTAAAGCGTTTTGGCGCCTTTCACCATTTTAATTTTTTTTTAATATGCTATTGGACCACTCTGTCACTCTCCATAGTATTGGAGAAAGTTTTACCTAAATTAGTAGAAGTATCCGGAGTAATCGTTATAAATAAAATACATAAATTAAATAGATATTTAAAGTAATTTTTGAACTACTTATAACTTTAATATTGAAGTACCTGCTTTCGAAAATTACTTAATTATTTATAAATACTAAACTGCAAGTACCTAAGTATTAAAAATACTTAAATGCTTCTACAAAGTAGGTACCTTAAGTAGATTAAGATATTGCAGTACATTTTTTAAGTACTAAGTAATACTTAACCAAAATTTGAAATTGTAAATACCAGTGCAAGTAGTTTTATAAAAAAGTACTGAGTATATTGTCTTAAGTAATGCTAGAACAAAATTACTTAAGTCAAATACTTTTTATTTTAAGTACATTTTTCCCTTTGGTGCCTCAGCTCTCAAATTATCGTGCACGCAAATTTTGTCTGTACACACATAGAACTACATACATACACACACACACACCTACACATACTCATCTACACACATCTACACACACACCCACACACACACACCTATACACACGCACATACATATAGACATCTGTAAAAAAATTTTTTTTTCTAAAATTACATTTTTCGTATTCTAGGGACTCCAAAATGTCGAAAAATCTAAGCTTTATTTTTCGAAACTTTTTGCGATTACTCTACGTCCCCTTTATAACTCATATGTTACAAAAATAACAGAATATATGGTCTGATATATGGGAAAATAAAAATAAAAATGCGTACATTCTTCAGCCACAAGTTTCATTTTACTATTATTAGTATTATTAACAGTCCAGAAGATCAAACATCTCGTATTTATCATTTAAATCCAGCATGAATGAAGACTTTATATTTTTTTATTATCTTTTTAAACTATGCAGTTAAAACACCTTAAATTGCTAACTGCAAGCCATAGATTAACTAAGCAGTACCTCGTTGCGATAACAAAGGAAGTACCTGATTAAGAAGCCAACAGGTGTAACGTGTAACACGGTGCCGACGATAATAAAAGATGGCAACAAGATTGAACGCGTATGTTACGCCAACGTTTTTAAAAATAATTAAATGCAAGACGAGCTAAATTGCTACCCTGCTAAGGAATTTCATCGATAATCTGTCAAGACAATCGTTGAAAAATGAACATATGACTAAAGAACAAGCAACTAATAATTGATGATATTACGCTATATACATATATTGAATACAGCGAAACCTTATTCGATTAAATATAACTAATCATTTTTTTAAATCTAACTAACAATTGAAAATTAACAATTTGGGACTTAAAGATGCCAAATGTTTCAATGATTAGTTCAAAATGAATTAAACATTGCTCTCTTAATTCAGTTTTTCAAAGTATTTTTTATGGTGTTACTTTCCAATTCAACACGAAATTAAACTTTTTAAGAAGTGACTGTAGTGATGAGGTGCATTCATGAGCGAAACAAACATCTAATTCCAATATTTCTTACAGTAAAAGATGTTAGCGTCTTTAATTATTTACTGAAAAGCCACTGTTGTATGCTAAAAAAATCGTTAAATATCATTTATCCGGTACTTCCATCATTATGAATTGTTCCTTTTATTAGGATTATTCAAAGTTCCGTATGTAGTAATTTAGTAACACATATATACTCTCTTTTCAAACATTTTTATTGAGCGCCATTTTGTTCCACCACATTGGATATTACCAACATTTTACCAGTTTCTATCTATGCCACTTTGATTTTTGGGCATAATTTAAAATAGATTGAATAAGTAGTTTTTACACTGATTTTTTTAAGACCGCCCTATTTTCGATCAAAATTTAAAGTCAATCGGGTAAGTAGTTTTTAAGCTATGCCGTGAACAGACATTCCAACCGACAGACAGTTTTTGGGCATCTTAAGCAAAGACCTTAAAAAGTGAAAGTCTAGAAAATCCTCGAAGGGCGACTTTCGACGAATACAAACTTTTGTTTGGCCGCCATCTTGAATTCGTACTACAATCTTACTAGTTCATCTCTATATCACATTTAATTTTTGTAGGCTGATATTTTATTAAGCCATTTTGTTTTGCCACCTTGGATTTGTACCAAAATTGTACTGGTTCCTTTCTACGTAATACTTGATTTTTGTGCTAAATTTGAGGTAAATTCGTTATGTTGATTTTTAGTAATATTTTTTTTACATTTCATTAGGCCGCCATTTTGTTTCGCTACATTGGATTTTTACCAAGTTCTATTTCCAAATGGCCCTTAATTTTTGAACAAAATTTGAAGTCAATCGGATAAGTAGTTTTAGCTTTGCCGACAGACAGACGGACCGGCGGAATTGATAAGACATGTTTTTTGGCATCTAGGGATCTCGAACAATACTTCCGTCTTACTCTCTTACTCTCCCAGAGCACATTCGCGGGTTCAAGGTAAACTTATACAGAATATGATTTACAACTATACTTGAACAACCATTGGATGTTGTTCTCCGAAAAAAAAAATACATAGTAGTTCTGGAGTCAGCCAGTGTATTCACATCAATGATACTAAGGCCTCGTTCATAGATTTTTAAATTTAGTTTGAGGCCTGGTTCATCTAAATAAAACTATTTACACTCGGTTGATGCATTTACTCAATATTAGTTTGAACTGTTTCATTATTGTAAATATTCCTTTAATTCACAATATCCTATCTTTTCAAAAACACTAAAAACTATTATTACAAAGGCTTACCTTCTGTCTGTTATAGTAGCGTCGCCAGACATAGCGCTTGGGAGGGACATAATATAATTATTTTTCAACATGTTTGCAGGTTGTTGATGGACATTAACCAAACAGAATAGGGAGAAACAACAAAAAGTCAACAGACATTGCAAAACTATTTTCAAAAATTTAGCAAAAGAAAAGATTACAATTAAAAAGATTTTTATAAATTTGGCTATACTTAAAAAGTCTTGGGGGGATATATATCTCCCCCTGTGGCTACGCCACTGGTCTGTTACCATTTTACACTTAGCCTGTAACGAAAGAAACGTATTAATATATTTTTAAATATAATAATACAAACAATTTCGAAAATTGTGAAAAATGGTAAACGAACTAAATTTAATTTGGCCACGAGACGCATGTATGACTTTGTCTTGAAGGGAGCTACTAAGCGGGAGAATTTGCCTGACGAATTTTTTGAAAAACTACAGGGTTATAAAATGGCGGGCTATTCGAAATTGGCCTCTTGATCACCCTATGCCACAAATATCCTAGAATATACCTGGCTATATATTGTCCGCGACTACAAAAAGTAATTATATATTTTTTGACATCCGGCCGCATGCGGGACAAAATGTGTGCTAGAAACGTAAAAAAGACCTAACCTGGGCTAACTAAAAACGCAGTCTAATAATTAAAACTTGAATTGAAAACACGATAACATACAAAATTAGGCATTTTTATCCAAAAACCCTGTACAGGGCCTTAAAGACACACTACACAAGACAATTTTAAGTTTTTTTTTATTCTGGCCAAACTAGCGCTGAAAATGGAAAAAATGCTTTTGTCTTTACGAAAAAAATGTTATAAAACCTTTTCACTTTAATTTTTAATTTATTTATTTTATTCTCAGAAACTAGCGTTTGCAAACTTTTTCATTTTCACAGTCACATTTTTTACTTTTATTTTGTGGCCTACTTCCTATTCAGGGTGAAATAAAGTCTCAGTAATTTGTTTATGTTTGATGTTGAGTTTGTACTCTTCTATCCAATTGATATTCGCCTGTAAACGTACAGTACTATAGATTTTTAAATTCTAAGACGATATTGGAGTATCTCTCCTACCGGCTTCTCAATGTCTTATTTACAGACAAAGAAAAATTATCCCTAGTTAAAGTGTGTTGTTTTCTCGGTAAGATTATTATCGGAAGGTCAGTATTTTTTATATTTTATTTTCTTCTGTAAACTTTCCGATAATCTTTGGCTGGTCATCCGGCTCGTTCGCTAGACTAATAAGCTATCTGTAGGCCATGTCGATCTGTCACACTGCAGATATAATGTGATTATGTGCCGACTTAGGAGCAGGTTATCAATTCGACTCTATGTATTTTTTTATGCTTGCACATCGATTCCCCCGCGATGTTTTTAAACAATTTTTTTCAGGGAATATTTAGGATATTGCAATATTAAAGGTGGCGGAATGACGCAATTTTGAACTGGTTTCGCAACCCGACATTAAAGAAGTCGGTTCACGATATATGTGTTCATGATTCTATCAGGAAAAAAATTCTATCAGGAAAAAAAGTATGTATGTTGTATGTATGCAGTGGACCCAGTGGCTATTTGTTATACCTGACTTTCACAATAAAACTCGTATAAATAGAACTAACTAGATGAAATAAAAAAAATTATAAAAAAACTTCAAAAAATGCGCTAAAAAGTTGAAAACAATATTTTATTCCATCTTGAAAAATTTACTGTCTGACGTCGGCGCCAAATTAATAATGATAAAGAATAATATTAGACATCAAAATACTCAATACATAAATATATTTTTGTGATTACGTAATTATAAATAAGGTTGGCGCCGACTTAACAGATTAAAATTTTCAAGATGGAATCAGGAATAAAATATCATTTTTCACTTTCTAGTGAAGTTCTTTGAAGACTGTTATTATTTTTTTAGAAAAATGTTTATGGTTTTTCATAAAAAATTTTAAGTTTCTTCGGACTGCGAAGTAGCTCAGCTATATGCGGCTTGTATATATTTTGTTTTTTTCCTAGTGCTTCTTCCGATTCTGTCTGGTCTGTACATAAGTTAATACATAAAACCTCTCTTTGCTTTTTAAATATATCGGTGTCTGTTGTTTGAAAATCTTGTTTACTAATAGTTTATGGTCTATAGAAATACAAGACAGTATACTAAAATTCTAAATTCATTAAACTTAATTTTGGCGCACAAGCTTCCTTCTTTAAAGATGTATGGGCGAGGCTTATAATGGAGCATCCTTAAATTTTCTATAAAACTATAGTTATATACAACTTTATCTGTTTGGATTTTATCATAGACATAACAACAGGAAGACGGAATTGTTTTGATTTGAACACAATCATACATTGGCAAAATTATTACTTGTTTGGCCTACTGTCGTGTGGTTGGTCAACTGGTCGATCTGAAAGGGTGTTGTCAAGTATCTTACATAGGACAAAATCATAGAGATAATAAATGCCTATGAACATATATTTTATATTTTTTATGTCAAATATATTATATATATTTGACATAAAAAATATACATTTCTTATATAAATTATATAATTATGTTAAAATACGTTATATTACGCTGTTTTGAATTAAGGAGAAAGTAAACAAAAAATTAGCGAACTTAGGTATACGTATAGAGAATAGATAAGGTATTTAATATGCCCGCTGTGATAATAGATTTTAATTTTGATTAGCAGTTAAACGATTGTTATTCAAATAGGTTTAAAATTACTCTTATGGCTATTAACATATCATATGTCAACGGCAAGAAGAAAAGAAGTCCGTCATTATAACTTTACAGCGGTGCCTAGAATTGAGTCCGACAAATAGGACAGATTTTTTTGACTTTGATACACTTACTTGCAGTACATGATTTTTTACTTTACTCCTTGTTGTTAGGTCTGTGGTTTTTATATATTATGTATTTATTACATGCCAATTCATGCCGAAGAAAGTTTTAAATATTTAGGTTACTAATAATTTTAAACTATTATAAATGCCGGTGTTCCAATATTAGATATAGAAAACGTTTCTCGTAAGCAGCGTTTTATGAACCCCATTTAAAATATTCATAAACGCTTTTTTATAAACACTAAAAACACTGCCAAACAGAGTAAACGGGACAAGACAATTTTTAGGCAAAATTTAAATTAGAATATTTTTAAATCAAAAAGAGATATTGAAATGCGGTACTCAGGTATGTCTTGCATTTTATTGCATATTACCCAATATTTTATTTGTTCCGAAAATTTAAAATAAATAAAAATCATGGTGGAGTTTTAAAAAACTATTTCAAAAATTGTTTATAATTTCGATTATCTTTTGGATTGTAATAGTTAAAATAGATTGGTCGTCTATAATAACCCGTAACTTTTTATTAGCCATTTGATGTAGAATTTTCTTGCTAGAGAGCCTTTAAGTCTTGTTTTTTTATAATCTGTAGGTTAGGCACTACACTGAAAATATGCACGGTGTGTAAAAAATATATTAAAATTAGTTAAAAATCTAGCGATTCTAAAGATTATGTACGCGTATTTCAACATTTTGTAGCATATAAACGAATTTAAATTTTAAAGTTTTTATTTAAGGTTTAAGGAGTATTGAACATTTTCTCCAAACCCGTTTTTAATTTCTCTCTAACTTTATTATTATATATTACACAGGATTTATACGAATTTAAATTTAAAAGTTTTTAGGAGTTTTAAACAGTTTTTTATTTTCGCTCTAACTTTATTATTTTTAAAAATACAGGTATTGCTTTTAGAGCCAAATTTGCCAATACTGGATGACACAGGAGACTGTAAGATGCTGGCATTTTTTTAGTTTTAAAAATATCAATTTGAAATTTGAAACATTTCTATAATTCCATAAAGCAAATTTTATATGAAAAAAAAATCGGTAAATTTCCTTTACCCGGAACTTCCCTCGTTATGAATCTTTCCTTTTATTAGGAATAGTGAAGTCTGGCCCAATTTAGTACAGTACATAGCCATTTAGTAACACATATTCTGTCTTTTAAAACATTTTTATTCGTCACAATTTTGTTAGATCATATTGGATTCCTACCAATAAACTGACACCTCCTACACCCGCTGGGTATATAATTGCATTTTATATTGAGTAACGTTTTAAATGTAATTAGTTTTAAGTTGACATTTGTAAACTGGGATAAATATATCCATTTCATTTCATTTTGCCAGTTTCTAGCAATGCCACACTTTTGGGCATATTTTAAAATAAAAATTCAATAAGTAGTTTTTATATTAACACACACCGGCATTTTGTTATGTCATGTTGAATTCGTACCAGTTTATCCCTATATCACATTTAGTTTTTCTGCAAAATTTAAAGTCAATTGAATAGGATTTTTTTACGCTGATTTTTTAAAAAATTTAGTTGGCCGCCGTTTCGTTCCGCTATCTTAAAATCGTACTACAACTTTTTATCTCTATATCACACTTAATGCTTGCACAAAATTTGAAATTAATCTCATAAGTTGTGTCTTCAGGCTGATTTTTTAAATATTTTCTTAGGCTGCCATTTTGTTTTGATATCTTATATTCATACCAAAATGTTATTAGTTCATTCCTATATAACACTTTATTTTTGTGCAAAAATTGTGGTAAATTGGATAATTAGTTTTTTAGTAATAATATTTTCACTAGACCGCCGTATTATTCAGGCATATTGCATTTTTACCAAAATATTACCACGTCATCCCCAAATGACCCTTAATTTTTGACCAAAATTTGAAGTCACTCTGATAAGTATTTTGAAATGAAACAGACAGACAAATCGACAGACATACCGACGGAATTGATAAAACATATTTTTTGGCATCTAGAGACGCTTAAACGTGAAAATAAGTAAAACCTGAAAAAAAGATTTTTTTACAATTACAAATATTATATTTAGTCGTCATTTTGTTCAGTCATCTTGAATTACTGAGTGCAACAGTTTTACTAGTTCGTCTGTATACCACATTTATTATTGTTACACAATTTGAGGTCTGTACATTAAGTAATTTTTCAGGCTGAACTTTGAAATAATTTACTAAGCCGCCATTGTGTTCCGCCATCTTGGATTCGCACCAATATTTTACTAGTTGATTCCTACATAATACTTCATTTTTGTGCAAAATTTGAGATAAATTGGATAAGTAATTTTTTAGTTATAGTTTTTTTAACATTTCACTAGGCCGCCATTTCTTTTGCCCTACTAGATTTTTACCAAAATGTTACCAGGTCATCCCCATATGACCCTTAATTTTTACCCAAAATTTTAATTCAAAAGCATACGTAGGTTTTAAGCTGTGCCGTGAACTGACAGACAGACAGACAACAAACGGACCGACGGAATTTTGTAGCATCTAGAGACTCTTAAACGTGATGAAATGTAAAACTTGAGAGGGCGGTTTTTTCAGGATTACAAATATTTTATTTAGCCGCCATTTTGTTCCTCCATCTTGAATTAGTACCACAGTTATACTAGTTTATCTGTATACCACAATTACTTATAGCTCACAATTTGAAACCAGGCCCTTAAGTAGTTTCCCAGGCTAAATTTTTAAATATGTTACTAAGCCGCCATTTTGTTCCGCCATCTTGGATCCGTACCAAAATTGTTTGCCAACTGATTCCTACATAATACTTGATTTTTTGTGCAAAATTTGAGATAAATTGGATAAGTAGTTTTTGAGTAATATATTTTTTTTTAATTTCACTAGGCCGCCACTTTGTTTTGCCATGTTGCCCCATACGACCCTTAATTTTTGACGAATATTTGAAGTCAATATAGACAGAGAGACAGACCGACGGAATTGAGAAAACATGTTTTTCGGCATGAGTGACCCTGAAACATCAAGATCTGAAAAATCTCGGAGGATGATTTTTTTACGAATACAATACTTCCCTTTTACGAGTGAAGTAAAAAACAATAAGTTACTTTCTGTTTAAATAGGACCCTGTATTTTTATTGACTGGCGTATTCAGGTTAAATTAGCTTTTCAACGATATATCACAGATTAACTTTTGTTATCAAAATGGCCCTTCTATAAAACTTTAAAATTGCCGCTTTATACAAAAAATACAGTCATTATTTATAAAAATACATATTTAAAACAGTCAACAAACACTTTTTTCTTTATTTTTTAAAAACACTTCGAATTAAAAATCGTTTTGGGTACTAAGAGATTTTTTTAAATATTTTCCCTTCCCGATTAATCTAAAATGCATTGTTAAAAATGTGTCACATGCTAACCTTTATTTTCAAAATGGCAATATGCCAGCCAGGTTTGACAAATCAGGATAGTTTTTATTTCAAATAAATGGCCATTACCAATATACAAATTTTAGAGAAAGAAATATACAGTGTGTTACTAAAAATATTACAGAAAATTAGTCTTAACGTTAGTCAAAATAAGAAGTAAAAAATAATTCTAGTATTACCCAAAACGATTTTTAAATCGAAGTGTGAAGCTTGTTTTGGACTATTTAAAACAAATATTTTCTAAAAAGTAACTGCATTTTTTTATTAAGCGGTAAAGTTGAACATTTCACACCTACGGTCCAGCGTACCCTTTCTAACTATCACTAATTAACATGTAGCTATTTTTACGAAGATGTAATTAAACTAAACCAATTATTAAAATGCCTTAATAAACACTCGTATTAACTAATTATACGTTATTATATCCAATTATAATTAGTTAGTAATTATTCATCGCTATGAATGTTTGATTGATCGATATCAGAGAAAGCTTTATGTCTCTGATATATGATTTAACTTCAGCATATTAACATTCCACATACGAAGTGAGGTAGTTCCTAAGCGCCAAATATGGTTGATTTTACTCGTAACTCTATTTGAAATACAACAAAATATGTTTAAAACTCTTGATTTAAGTCAATTATGTAAAGGCGAAATCAAATGACTAATATACTTAACAAATAATCTTCACTGGTGAATAGTTTTCAGTGAATAATCTACTTGTACAAATATTCGTCACTTGCTTATTTGTTTTTGGTTGTCGCAGATATGATTGAAGTTAATAGGTACTAGTGATAAACTTGTCATATGAAGATTATGGAGAAAAACAACATTTTTAGCTGTTAGTACGCCATGATACAGAATCTCGGTCTTAATCAATGGGTAAAATATAAGAGTATCAAGTTATTACAAAAAATAAAATCAGTAGATGGCAAAAATCACGGTTGGTCCGCGCTAAGGGAAAAGAACAAGGGATGTACACATTGTACGGTATTTAGAATGTTATGAAAAATAACATGATAAATGAAATTTTCTTTTCGCTTTTATGACCCCGTCGAATTTCAAGTGCGCAATATACAAGGCGACAAAGTAAAAAAACTTTCCATATGCTTATGCAAGGGTTATAGTGTTATTAGGTACTCCATACAGGGTATTCATTTATTTACATTTTGACACCTACCTAGAGCTTTTGGAAAAAATTGCGATTATTGTAGTTATTTAAAAACTAAGGCCGTATTCCATTTCCAATCTTGGTTTCAATTTCGTGTTCCGTATTTACAGGTTATATGAAAAATTGATTATATATATATAGGAAACACGGTTCCTGAAAATAACCGATGTCTGAACTGACAATTGTATTTGACAGGCGTTCCGCTTTTGAAGGGTTTTTCAGCAACTGCTGCTAGACTTCTGTCAAAATTGGACCGATTAGTCAGTTTTGGGAAGGGAATACGGCCTAAGACAGTAAAGTACTGTCCCGAGGCCGTCAAATTTCAAATGGCAAGATCACCAAAACATATAAATTTGAGTAAAGGAAATTAGAATGCATGGTACAATTTAAAAATGTATATAAATATATAGATATAGACATGTTCAATTTAAAATAACGAAAGTTAATAGTGACCCCAGGAAAACGACTCACTCTGTATATACAATCATATTATTAAATAAACCTTTGTTTTACAATAAACTTTTACATTTAACTTTTTTGCGTAACTCATGTAGTTTTCCAGAAAAGGTATTGTGTTATCTTACGTGAGCCACACTGTACATAAAACATATCTGCCTCTTTTTTATGAAAGCAAGAAAAACTCATTATAAAGAAAGTTTTGTCCGGACTCATTCCTTTTTTTTTATTAACGCATTACAAATGTGGTGTTTTATTAACGCCCCTTTTATGTTTGTACTTGTTACCACATCCTAGAACTATACAGGGTGTTAATTAATCTCTAATAGGTTTGAGTAAAATGAGCTTAAGACAATAAGTTCCTAAAGACATGTGACGTATATTGCTTTGTTTTCAATATACCGGGCATTAAATTTTTTTATATCTACCTCCTATATTTTTAAAAATAATTAATCAAATTTGGTATTCGTTAAACCAAAATTAATGTCTATAAAATAACCATAACAAATTGTAGAAAATTAATTTTCTATAGCTATACTGTCCTAGTTTACTATCCGATTATTTTACAAATTTTATATTCCTAGGAACTTTTTGATGTCTTAAACAGTTTTGAAGTATTTTAGAAAAATGTGTTTAAAATCATTTAATGGCTTCTAGCTTATAGTTTGATAATAAAACCTAATGCTATGGCCACTGAAGGTGCCCGTGTTAGCAAACACCTTTTTCAAAATTATTTCATTTATAAAATTTGTAAAAAAAAGCAGGAAATCCGATTCTAGGTCAGTGCCGCTACAGAAAACTTTTTGGGGCCGTTAAAATGGTAGTGACCCCAAAAAAGTTACACTCTGTGTAATTTTCTAGAATTTATTACAGTTATTTTAAAGACACTAATTTTGCTTTAACGTGTTCCAAGTATCTTTAGAAATGTACAAGGTAGATATAAAAAAACGAAGCAATACAAGACATAATATGTTTATATTAACTTTTTGTCTTGAAACTCTTAAAATTATACAATTATACGAGAAATTTTCCTATGAAATATCTATCAGACATTAACTAGCACCCTATATATTGAGAATACCATGATTATTCGGTTATTTAACACCATTGCCACCCGAACTATCAATATAGCTCTTCCAAATTAAAAGGTAAAAAGCTTATTCTTTATATATAGTTACAACCAAACGAATAATATAGATATTATAATAATTTCGACGAAAAAAATGTCGTGAAATTTAAATATTGGAAAAGTACATAGTTTCAAACGACTACTAGCTTGCCAAAGTTTCACTTTCATGTAATCGCATTTGTTGATTTTATTATTTTTTCTTTCTTTTTCACGTTTTCAGTTTGTTTGTTGTGTTAATTACCTCCCGCTGGCTGTTTACGTTTGTTTAGATTGTGCAGTGGAATAATAAGTTACGTTTAGATAAGCTTGTTGATTTATGGGATAAATTGAACACCAATTAAATGAAAGTAAAGGTGGATGTCCCTTTTGTTTTTATTTCTCCGAAGTGAGCGCCTTGCTTATATTTTTGTAAGGTAATTTGCAGTAAAATACGTAACTAATCATTGCAATATTAAAAACTTGCTAATTAGCTTTGCAAGAACTATCTTACTCAAATAAATTATGTTAAAAGGGGGAACTGCACGTAGTAATATGGATCATTTGCAAGCCTTCCGCCGCTGCAATATTACGTTAAAACTATAACAGATATGTATTAGCTTCAACGTGATTTGAATAGGGAAATATGTATAGTTGGGCGCTAAAGGCGAATTTTTATGAAAAAATCAAATCTAGAGTTATAAAATAAAAGTAGATTTGTCCATTTTCGACCATTTTTTGACCACGTTTTGACGCACATGCCTTCGCATATAATTTTTTTCCACCTTACATTGATCTTTTGTCTACGTAACTGCAAAATTTAAAATGGTAAATCGTACTCATGTCTTTGTATTTCTGCAGCGCGTGAACCCTTTTGAGCACATTTTTTTGAAGTTAGACGTGCAGGAAGTTTTTTTTAATGCGTAGGTACCTTTTTATCTTATTTTCAACTCGACTAGACCTTGTCGCTGGTTTTTCACTTTTTGCGTGCAGTTCTCCCTTAAGGCGTTTTATATAAAAATAGTACATATTAAGTATGGAATAAGGCTGCCTCCATACATGTGCGACCTCAACCCTATTTAACTTGCATGGGTAGGAGTAAAAAAATATATTCCAGAGCGCAACACCGGTGAACTTTCAAATAAACATTTAAATAAAATAACATTAAAAGAGATTGACTCAATATCGGCTGAAAATTGGAAATAGTATGTTAAACATGTTTGTTCTATTGAAGATAAATACTGGGAAGTAGATGGCAAAATTGAAACGGTTATTGATGATTTAGTTATCACACTGGGATCTTCAAGTAGTGACAACGAATCGTTTTCAGAGGAAGACAACGATTTAGAAGGAATCGAACCATTAGAATCACACCCGTCAACTTCAAAAATAACTTAGTTTTTTTTTCATATATTTTGTAAAATTATTCATAAAGTAGCTGTCAATAAACTGCTTCAAAATAATGAATTTTCTGTTCAATACCGGGTATCAAAAAATATCTAATATTGCAATTAATATTTGAAAAACTACAGAACTCATATTTTTCCAAAATTAACAACTCAATGTAGTTATAATAGGGGAGCCAGCACTGATTCCAGTGAACAAGATTTATCAAAATTTTAACTTATGCAGTTCGACTTTGGGCTATTCGAGTATGCCAAAAGTGACCGTTTGTCTCCATCTGTCATATTACTTTGTACAGGGGGCATCATTGTGAAGTACTACACAGGGCGTTTCCTAATTGCGTGCTAATGTTAAAGGGGGGTGATTCTTGGACCTTTTTAAGAAAAAAGTTTAATATGAACCTAAAAGTCTTAACTTTGGAGATACGGGGTTTTAAAAAAATTTTTTTTTAAATTCTAATTCTGATGCTATTATAGATAAATATTTGTGTGAAATCTGATACACGTCTTTTATGCATAAAAGGGCATTTTTATTAACAATCAATTTTTGAAATTTCTACCAGTGGCGTGCATATGTAATTAACCTGGGTAAATCCGTATGCTCCTTAATGCATAGAAGACGTGTATCAAATTTCATGCCGTTATCTACAATAGCATCAGAATTGGGATGAAAAAAAATACTTTCTTTTTAAACTTTACCATCCTGTATCTCAAAAGTAAAGACTTTTAGGACATAAAAACACCCCCTTTAACATCAGCACGCAATTAGGAAACGCCCTGTATAGTACTTCACAATGACGGCCCCTGTATAAAGTAATATGAGAAACTGAGACAGACGGCCGCTTTTGGCATACCCGAGTAGCCCAAAGTCAAACTGCATAAATTAAAATTTTGATAAATCTCGTTCACTGGATCTGATGCTGGCTGCCCTTGAAAAATCTTGACTTGTAAAACGTGTATCACTGTACTGGGTGGTCCAATAATAGTGAACGTAGGCAGTAGCCCGGGAACCGTTAACGACAGAACTCAAGAAAAAATATATTTATAGGTAAATCGATCAAGAAAAATCAAAATTAAATAATTTTAAAATTCGAAAGTTCACCGTTTTTGCAGCACAAAAGAGATATAGAAGTGCGGTACACGAAAGAAAACAGACAAATATAGCTAAAGGTTCATTAAGCGTAGTTACATTTTTTAATTATCTGAAGTGCGTATAGTCAAGGAGTGCCATATTATTTAAAGAACGACATGACACCACTGGTTTAAAGAGATTTCTTGGCCCACCTTCCTAAACTGATTGACTCCGCCCGGTTTTCTTTCGTGTCCAACACTTTAGCTTACTTTGCACTTGTAAATTCATACCTTATTTATAGTATAGGTTTTTCGGATTACTACAGTTAATAACTTGTTTTTTCTTTTTTCTTTTGGAAAAACCGGGCTGTTCGTTACACGTGTAAAGCTGGGGCTCGAGACCATTGCAGCAAACACTTTTTGTGAGATATGAAATTTTAAGACTTACTTGCCTTTTAATACTCAAATCTATATCTCTTATACATAAAAAACATGAAAGAATTTGAACCGTCCACTTCCTATTCCCAGAAAAACCTTAGTAAACCAAGTTTTATATGAAATTAAAACAATTTACAAGATAATAGTGGAAGGTGAATAAATCATTTTCTGTAATTACTGTTGGTTTGTAAATATTCTTTTTTTAATCACACAATTATTTGTAAGCTTTGTTATGAAAAAATAAGTTACATGCTGATGACGCCTGTCAATAAGTCTGATTCGTAGACCCATATTTTATATATCATAGAAATCGTTGTTTAATGCTCTATTTAAATTTAATATAATATACAGCATGTATTTAAAAACGAATTAAAACATTACGTTACGCGAAAAATGGCAACGTTGTAACTATTTTAAGTTTTAAAACTTGAGTATTAGACTGTAAATTCAAAGAACCTCTATATTTTTTTGCTCTAGTAAAATTTGAAAAGTTTGAAACTACTTTAATTCTGTTAATTTTAAAAAATAGACAAAAAACTGAAGAAAAATACGAATAAATCCATAACGTTGTATTACAGATCCATACTAATATAAATCGTTGAATCCGCATTTAAAAGAACTATCCTAATATGTAATAATATATAATATATACTATTTAACATAAGAAAATGGATATCAGCACAGGAAAAATTAAACATCCGGTATAAACAAACACAAAGTAAATAAAATTTTCAAGATAAACAAAGAAATATTTGTTTTTAAAATTTTCCTCTATCTTTTATGGTTCTCCAGATAAAGGGATATGACATCTTATTTTAGACACCTTGTAGATTAACCAGTTATACCAGGTACGGAGCCAAAAAGTCAGTTCGGAGAGTCCAAACCACAAATTCTTTTCGAGGGGTGCCCACCAAATTGTCAAACTTTAAGAAAATTATTAAGGCACATGCCTAGAGCAAAATATGTTACTGGTACGCCAGCGCTGGCATGGTAGTGGCACCGTGTAAACACTTTTTCGTGTCAGTCCAGCGTTATTCACCAGTGCTGGACCGAATAGAAAGCCCGTCCTTTTTCGTGCCAGCGGCCTCCATCCGCGTCTCCCCTAACCCCCGCGCCAGCGTTGCGGACACGTCTAAACGTATTGGTGCCAGCCTCTGGCTTACTTTCGTAAAGTCCGTATGATGTGATTGATGTGAATATAGTAAAAATTATTATATTTTCCCGGTATAATGACCCGAAAACTTAGTGAAGACGAAACTTTAAAGTTTGTTCAGCTTTATAGAGAGTAACGCCAACCTATACTCAGAGGGATCTTCTAGCCTTAGTCGTTTTAAAAACAAAGCCGAACATTCCTTTGTAGCTCTATCGCTGATCCATTTTTCTCGTCGAAAGTCGTTTCTCTTTTACCATTTCTTCTTCCAACATATTAGCCAGCTCCTCTGTCAGCTTCTCTAATAAGAGCGTAGACAATTTCTTTACACATTGCATTTTTAAAAGCCGTTTTTTTCTGAATTCATTTTTTAAGTGACACAAACCAAATCGAAACTCATGACTGACTGGACTAATGTAAACAATTTGGTCCAGTACTGCGCCAACCTAGAGCTGGCGCACTAGTGAAACTGGCGCCAGTACTGGATAAGTGTAAATCTTCCTTAAATGTCATTTAGCTTCATATTGTGGTGAAACTCATTTCCTAGCTGATTGTATTCGACTAGAATTTGTCTCGCAAATTGCAGCTTCTTGTAGGTAATTTGTAGGTAGTATCTTAGAATCTCCCTAAAAATTTGCAACTATTACTTTGATTCTACATCTTTTTGAAATGGTTGCACTTGTTTTACTATTTATTGTCGCAACTGACAATGTGTTAGAAGGGTTAGATCTAAAAATATTTAGACTGATTCACCTCTTAGCTCATTTATTAGCTTCTATTCTACCTGTGTCTGAAAACTCTGTTTGTTTGGAAAACATCTACCAATGATTCATGGCATTCAAAAACAGACTCTGTGGCTATTTTCTAGGCTAGTAACGCTTGCCTTTCTACTGTCTGTTGTTTCCGATTCTGCCTTTGAGGCGCCTCTATGGGTAATCTATTCCACAATTATGTCAAGATATTCAACAATTCAACTTGAAGAATGCTACCGCGTTCATTTCGGTTTGACCTCATTACCAGCCAATTTCAATAAAGATACTTTTAAATTTAGACCAGGCTTAACAAGCAATATGTGTAAATGTCACAAATTATAAAATGGGTGACAAAGACAAATTATAACAGGGAAATAAAAGATTTTAATATCCGTGGCAATTAGATCTAGTCTAATCCTTAAAGTTTTTTAACAAATCTGGGGTAAGTGTTACTTCTCCAGAGATCTTATTTTTTAATTTTATCAGTTTCATTCAATGTGCAAGATTACTCGAGTTGCTCCACTTTCTAAGTTTGGTTCTAATTTAAAGCATGTTATAAATGATACAGCCACCTCACACAGAAAATTATCTAGATGAGCAAAAGCGCGCAATCTCTTGAGTTGAGTTAATCTAAAGCTCTACTGTGGACCCTTCGTCTACCAGATGACAATTTCATAAGCAATCATGGATCTTATTATAGCAGTGAGCATCCTCATGGCTACTTCATTCTACATGTCTTTTCAATGGTTCTCCGGTACTGAGATGTGTGCTTTTTTGATCTTTTTTATGAAGGTCCCCAGTTAATTTAGCCATATATTAACATTAACGATTCAGATAAGAAAATGTTAATATTATCCATATACCCCAAATTAGCGGTTTTCGTTCGGAGCGAGGATGGCGGTAACAGCCACGCGCAAAGGAGTGACATATATCACAGACGAGGTAAAAAAGACCAACTGAAAATGTTTGTATTTCATTTTATTGTTTGTAAAAGTATAATGTATAAAAATTTAATGTTTTGTATTGTTTATAGCATTGGTAAAATATTGTTTTAACCACATAAAAAAGTAAATAGTTTCATGCCATGTGTTAATCTGGCACAAATTATCTTATGAAATACATTAACTTTATTAAAACATAAGTACTGTGACAAAAGAATGCTATATAAATGAATGATTGTATACACTATTCAATTTTTGAAATATCACCTAAAACTAATTGCCGCTTTGAAGCCAATTTGTGAAATTATTTTAATAAAAGTGGTATTTGGTACGGACCATTCATATACGTAAAATACGGATTTTCTTTACTTTAAAAATTATTGTTAACAAGAACAAAAAGACGCAAATTTTCTATATTATATTAATATTGCTTAAATGATTAAAAAATTATTAATAACATAATAAGACTTATAGTTTTTTAAACTTATGTTAATAATCTGAAGTTTATTCATTAAAAAACTTAAAAAATATATTATTAACAATTATAAATAAAACTTAAAGTTAATTTTGCAACTCAAGTTTTCACGTTGGCTGAGATATATCTTAAAGTTTTAATTTATTTTTCGAACAAGACCCAGAGACGCTATAACAACTGCTCAATTTGTAAAACCATCCGCAAATTTAACTGTTCTTATTACAAAGTGCATTTTTAGGTATAATAATATTAAATGTATATTTAATATTTCGCAGAATGGTAAAGTAATAAATAAAAAAAGGACAAAAGGTACTGCTAGGATATTTTAAATAGTTTTACTCAAATAGCTGTTAAAAGTAAATTTTGGTGGGGCTAAATAGCCTATCTGAAAATTTTCACATCAGCAAATAGTAATTGTTTTATACATATGGAAACAAATTCTGATATACCACTTCGAAATCTAGATGTAAAGTTAAAAGAGACATGCCACAATTCAGAATCTAAATATGTTTGTAGATACCTTATAAGAAAGCATTTTAAAATACCTAATTGTTTAAATCGTAAAAAAATATCAGTGATAATTTAGTTGACGAAAAATTACTTTATCCTCTTTATAAGCATATAACTTACTGATATTTTATTGCAATCATAATTATTATAATATATTATAATAATTTTAAATACATATCTCTTCCTTAGTTTTTATATAAAGTTGGAAAAATAAGAAAAAACAAAAATGTCTGTTAAATTATCCTAAAATCTTATGCGTTAATGAACGGATGGTTTAACCTACTTCTAATTGTTGTATCGATTTGAGACTTTACAAGTGTATGTAATCCCGATGACAATACAATAATTTGGTACTATCGAGCTGATCTGAACAGCTGAGCTCATTTGGTCTATTTTAACGAGTCCAATACATTACCAGTAATACGTTAATAATATTTTAAGACTAAAATATAAAAAGTAAATTATAGTTTAAAAAAAACTAGAAACGACGCTTTTGTCAGTAATGCACTGAAAAGTACATATTGTTACGATATATGCATTATATGGTATTTTTTCGAAATTAATTAAAAAAACTAAATGCTTCTCAAAGAAACATAACCAAAAAGCGCCTCACGATTTTTAGTCATTATCAAGGGTAGAATGCATATATCGTAACAAAATATTTTGTACTTTTTAGTGCGTTACTAAAAAAAGCGTGTTTTTTAGTTTTTTTAACTATAATTTATTATTATACATAATTTTGCTTAGATTGTGAAATCTGAACTGCGTTAAAACTTTTATAAATGAGTTAAAAATTAAGTTTTCTCAAATTCTTTTGCACATTGATGACAAATATGTTTTGAAAACATGTCTATTTAGAAAAAGTTCATAGAAATAAGAAATAAATGTTTTTTTTTCCAATTTATAAAGTCAATAAATAAAAATCCGTAAATTTGCTTTACCGGGAACTTTCCTGGTTATGAATATTTTCTTTTATTTGGAACTGATTTGTGACCCAATTTAGTTCGGTACCTAGTGATTTAGTAGCACATACATACTGCCTTTTCAAACATTTGTATCGTGCACCATATTGGATTTTTACCAGTTTCTACCCTGAAACTTAAAGATCTGAAAAAATCTCGGAGGGTGATATACTTCCCCCTATGAGAGAGAAGTAGAATGCTCGTTAGCAGATTTTAAAATTCCAAAGTTACTATCATCATTAGCAAATGATCTAAAATGGATAAACAAAGAGTTATAAGACGATTTATCTACATGAGCGGTTTTAGCAGCAAATGTGCAAATATAATATTTATGATTCTGCAGTGCTTGTTTTTATTAAGTACCCATCATACAAAACTGAAAGCAAGTTTATATTAATATTTTCTTGATGGTAAGCTTAATAGTTGCACAGACATTTGTTGTCACATTACTTGTTTCAAAAAAAGACGCCTACGGACAAAGAGACGAATTTTTTTCATATCATTTTACGCATATGCGGTAGTTTTTTTTAAGAAGATCTTCCCTGTCGATAGCTTGAAGCCAGTCTTTGGATCGAAAAGTTCATATATTTATTTAAATAGATAAGTATTAAAAATTAACTGTAGTCGAGTCCCATTGCGTAGCAAATAATAATTTTTAACAGCATTAAATAGCCACACAATATGCAATATAAATATTTACTTTTAATATAAATAAAGAGTTAATCCCATTGAATTGCATAATTTTGGAATATAAAATGAAATTTTATCTTCTTAAGAAAAGAAAAAGAAATTCTACATCTTCAGTATCTTTTAACACAAAACTCCTTACTACAACAAAGACGACTGGCCACAGTCCGCATGCAACCCTCGATATTAAACGAAGATACGGTGGGTGCCGGGTTAAATTTACTTTCTGGAATTTTTTTACATCAAACAAAAAACTTAACCTGGGCTAACAGAAAACGCAGTCCGATATTTAAAACACAACTATATACTAAATTTTAAGTACAAAAAATAAAATAAAAAAATCTGATAAAAAAATCTGTAAATCGGCTTTTGTCCGGAACTTTCCTAAGCGGTTCCACCACACACAAAGAACACAGTTTATATATCCACATAGCTTTTTGTTAATAAATTAACACATTATATAAATATCAATATGTGTCACTTATCTTGAGGAAAATATGTTATATGAGCAAAATTCTGTTAAAAGAGCTTTACCTATTTTTGTACCCAAGTACCTAGGACTTACCGTATAATAAAACTCTCTTATTATTACAATTTATAAAATATCTTTTAAAATTACTGCCAAATAAAATTGTGTATATATACATGGTGCCCCTTATAAATATGGACACTACACGGAAGAAATACATCTGGGTTGGATTAGAACCAAGTTACGTAATCCATTTTATATGCCGCTAATAGAACCGAATTTTGGCAAATTCGTTTTTATTTCAAAAGATTTTAAAAACTGAATGGGTTAAGAGAGAGTTAAGTATACGATAATTTTACGGAATTCATTATGGAAGAACAAATTACTTTAAAGGCACAAAGCTCAAAAAATTAAATAAAAATCTAGGTCCGCATTTAAAAAAATATAGTTAATGATGAATCCCGGAAGACAAAAAGAAAACATCTTAGGGAGATCGAAAGTTTCCAAAAAAATATTACTTGCCAGAGGATTACTCAACTTGTTTCTAATTTAATCCACATTGTATTACTTCTGTTTGATAAAATCCTTGTAGAGAGCATTGTTATAAGGGTAGTGGAATTCGTTACCAGAGATGTTCCGCGTAAAGACCAATTTACCGATTTATATTTTTTCATATCCATTTTGTATATATTTCTAGCGTGTTTGCGTTATTTTTATATTGTTTTTGTCAAGCCATAAATCGCTGCTCTCTTGACTAATTATATTGCGCGTGCGCAAATAATTATTTATGGCAATACATCTGTTTTATTTATAGATCTAACAATAATTCAGATTGAGGATATAAATTTTTCTTCTCCACAACTTTTTTTGCCTAGACTTAACATACGTACATACATGCATATTTATATTTTATATATTATTTTGGTATAAACGTAAAATACCAGTACGTTGAAAAAGGAAAATTAACAAATAAATAGGTAGAGAGAGAAATATCAAAATAACTACAATTCTTAATAGTCAAATAATAATTTTAAATTTTGCAACACACATCCAAATACCTTTTGATTTTCATTGCTGCGTAAACTCTTAATATTATTATTTATCTCTCCCCTAATGATAAATGAGTTCACAAGACTTACATACCTCGGGAAAAACCTAAAAAAAGTAATTTCCTTTCTCGTTCTTGACGAATAAGACACACAATCACATTTACATTCAAGCATTTTAATTTGTTCACGAAATTATCTAAACTACTACCGTTTCTTTTCTTACATCGCAACGCGGGCTCAACTAATTTTCAATACTCCCGCACGACCACATGGAGCCACATGTGCCGAGATGCTAAACTTATAGGCGGTCGCCTAGAGTTATGGATTACATTTAGGTATGAGGAATTTAGTCCGATGTTTAGTAAAATATATGTCCTCTTTGGCACTCTTGTTTTTTCACTAACGAAGATAAGAGAACCAACTTCTTCTGGAATTAACTGTCAGACTGTGGTCTCTGTACCATCGTACCTCGAGCTTTCCAGTAAGTAAAGTGACTGGTTAATTTAACTTTATTTCATTTTTTTATAGTTTTTGGTTTTACGTAAAATTTTACATTCCTTTTATTTAGCTTTAGTTGATTTATAGATACATTTAAAAATTGATTGATTCATTTCCTCCTGGAATTAAAGTAAAAAGTTAACATCAAAACCATGTGATAAGAAATATGGATTAAGCGTCAGTTTGTTATTCCGGAAATATTAAACAAAGTAGAAAGGTTGGAAGTACTATTGACACTATGGAAGAAGTCTTGTAAATAGGTTTTCTCTTATCTCAATACGATAATTGAAATTAAATAATAATTAATTTATAAAGTTAATAACTACTTCAGGAATAATTAAAATGGATGCCATTTGCAAATAAACATATTAACGCGTCACTGAAAAGATAATGAGTATTCAGCAAAAGTAAAAAGTAATTAATATAAGGTAGGATGTTTAAAATGTTTTCTTTGAAATGAAAATTCCTAATGATAAGAAAACGAATTAAGAATGCATTAAGAAATATATTTCTAGTGTCTTTAAAAATAAAAAGTATCTTTAAGGTGTTACATCCGTTAGTCCGTAATATGCGTTTAAGCTGGAATATATAAGCAGTAATTCACTGTAACAATTATAATAAATTGACTTGATTAGGAAGAATCATGCTTATACTTAAGCCTAAATATCTAATTAGAGTTGCAGTAGATGCGAACAACTGGTTTTTATAAGATGTACAAAGAATTACTGAAGTGGTTGATCCAAGTACTTATATATCCTTGTTTGTTGGTTATCATAAAGAGACCTTACCATGTTTATGGAAAGATTCTTTTTATGACAAATTGTCAATTAAGTTATGATTTATAACAGGTTTGAATCGAAAAAATAATATCATGAGTGATTGGACAACCATGCGAGCCCTGATCTCTTATCTCTCACATTTTAAATGAGCCCGTCTTAGTGTTCCCATAATAAATTGCTAATCTTTGTTATGTTTTTTATTTTAGACTTTGAATATATTAAAATTGATAGATAATTCTCAGAAATTCTTATTAACAATAAAAAGCGAACTCAAATCCACAGTGACCATCGTTAGACCTTAAGAACTAACTTAATACAATAAAACGTGACAAAGAAGCAAGTAGAAACTGAGACGAAGGTACCTACAAATTATATATTTCACATAAGATAATAACAAACAGATCAGTTTGGTAGCTGTTGCTTGTTTTCCCTGGTATAAGAAACCGCGTTTTGTAAATAAAGTCGCAGTCTGCTCCTTGTTTCTTTAATCTATCTTCATCGATTTCATTTTTATCGGCTGTATAAAATGTTTAAGTTTTGCCAAAGATATACTTCGGATAATAATTGCTGTAGTGTTATGTGCTTTTAGGAAAAGAATTTTAGAAATTATTTTATTTTCATTGTTGGGCGATATCTTATCGACAACTTAATGGTTGCCAGCTTTAATGAATGCCAGTCGAATATCATATCGACAAAACAAAAAACAAAACCAATTAAACAATTGTTGCTAGTAGTCAATTATAGCGTCGGCAATGTCGACAGTTATTCTTACAGAGCGCTTTAAAAAAATAAGATTTTGTTATTCAAACAAAATTTCGTTATATAAACAAAAACATTTTGAACAAAATTTGAAATAAGACGGCTTATGGATATGAGGGATCTGGTTGTTTTTGGAACTAAAGACCTCAAACATTCTTCGGATGATATTTTCATGTTTATAATTTTTCTGTTACGAGGAATCAATCTTTGGCTCTTTTAAATTCTTAGAACTAAGAAAACGGATTCGCTCACTGTAAAAATACCAGGATATAACTTAAAAATGTAAACACCTTTTGCGTTGTTGGTATGTCCAGGTCAACAAAAAAAATCTACGAGTCAGCTCACAATTGTTCACCGGCGTTGTCTTTCCCCAAAACATACTTTTGTCTTTAAACCAGCAGCGTCGATAAGTTCCATTGTATCAGTATCAAGAAGAAACAATTTTTGCCACACTTAGTATTAATTTTTCACTATGAATTACACTACTGCCAGTCGTGTAATTTACCTATTAGTTTTGCAAATAAAAATGATAATATAAAGTTTTGTTGATAAAGGAAGAGACATTCTTAACTCAGTATACACTATAAAAACTTATGTTTAAGTTTTCTGTATTTGGAAGGAAATTTTTAGATTTTTCGCTGCTTAAAAAATATATATATTGAAACAGACCAGATGTATTCAAAATATTAAAATTATAGTTTAAAATAATACAGAATATTTCATAATTTTAACATTAAATATAATCAGAATTTTAAAAGGTCGTTTTAAAGGAAATTTGTACAGGAACACAGGGCTTTATCTCGAAACCACTTCAAACGTCACACATACCAGACAGGGTAGAAACCGTGAGAACACTAACCGACAAGGGAACCCGCGATTCCGGGTCAAAATTGCGTATTTTTCTTGCGGCTCGTTTTCATATAAATAACGTTCGAAACCACCGAAAACTCATTCAGGATCTGAGTCTGCCTTCTCCACGGTGCACAACCGCGAACACCACTAAATTCAGAACCAGAATCAGTTGCAACGGTATATCCGGGGGCAAGCAATTTTTATCTTCAACGGTCTATCCGGGGGATACTAATTGCACTTTTTCTAACTTCAGGATCTGAGTCTACCTTCTTAACGGTTTAATTACCGGGGAAGACTGCTAAATCCAGAACCCGAATCAACTGCAACGGTATATCCGGCAGCAAAAACTTTTTTTTTATTTCCGACGGTCTACCCGGGGGATACTAATTTAACTTTTTCTTGCTTTTTTTTTTCATATTTAGGGAGATGAAGCCTAAGCGTAGAAAATTTCCAAGCTATTCCTTGGGATTTAAATTTACAGGTGGGGATTTAATCAGGTGGAGTGTTTAACTAAATAAAACGTGTTTATGTCCCTGGCTATAAAAAAAATTATACCGAGATATGAAATGGGCAATATTAAAATTTTTTAGTTCATGTAGCATCATTTATAGAAAAAAAAAAGAAAATCTACTAAAAAAGTAATGGCTGAAGACATTGACAGCGAAATTATTATTATTATAATTTTTAAGACAATAAAAAATCATTTTATTAGAAAAAAACCTAATTATTTTATTTTATTTGGTCACGGCAATTTGACATATATTTTTCTTGTTTACAAAATTTATCTGCAATTTCTGGGTACTAAAGAAAGGATAGGTAATAAATCTAAATACAGATCTTTTGTAATAGATGTTGCTATGGCGTGGGCGCTTCGAGGATTCCTTTTATTTAGGTATATTTTATAAAAGAAGGAAATTACTTGAGTGCGGTGACAAAGTACACCGTGTTATTTTTGTAGATATATCATGGGAGTCGCTAAGGTTAATTTTGCTCGCTGGAAAAAGAAAAGTACGTTTACTACTCTACTGCAGTAGTTAGAGAAATTCTCACTGCAGGCCAATTGGCTTTCGACTGGAAATGTCAGAGACGATTCCTAGTCAACCATAGATTACTATTATGGTAGTCATACAATGAGCTGTTCCGCAGTGATAGTCGATACTGATTCGCATTATTGGCCAATTGGCTCTGGACTGCTCGACCAAATTTATCAACACTGTCTTATTTGTCTTATATTATCTTATTATTATAGAAAGATTGGAGCGACAATGATGGGAGGTAATACTCCTTGTACCAGTTAGAGACTGGAATTATTAGGTTATTTTTCTTTCTTTGCTAATGTTTTTAATAGGACTACTAGTGCTATTTTGTTTAATAGCTTTTTCTAAAAATGTAACTGCCGTTATTTTTGAAAAATAAATAAATATACCGAACTTATTCTAGCCAATAGAGCTTATTTAGCTCCTATTTTTTTTATACCGATTGTTTAGAAATTATATGTAAAAACACGGTTAAAACGAGTATGATAATGTTAGGTAGAATAACTAATTAAGGTTCCTATATACATGATTTTAAAAAAACAACGTTAGATTTTTGGCTTATATTTTTCATATTTACTTATTTCAATAAAAAGGTGTGTGTGTGTGTGTGTGTGTGTGTGTGTAAAAACTGGTGTTTTATGGACTTAATTAATGCGCACATGTTTTCAGCAAATTGTTTCTTAGGAACTCTGAGGGGACATGTAGGAAATAAAATAATAATTTAAAAGACGATCACGACTAAACTGGAAATTATGCGTTTTGTATAAGACTGAGGTTGGAGGTGTTTTAATATACAGGGTCTTCAGTCACGGGTATTCGCTATCTATATCAAGAAAGTTTTTCATGTTAGAGTCTTGAAAAAATTATTCTATAGCAAAACTGGCCGGAAGCAAATGACTGAAAATATCTTTGAATTTCTAAATTGACTGTAAGGAGGCTTAGGTGCTAGGGTGAACAATACATTTTAAAAATTCTGCTACTAGAACTAGATATTAACTTTTATTACCTCATTGAAAACCTGTGTTAATTTCCTATCACTTCTAGTGTCGGACTGGCCCGCCCGGCGACCCGGCAATCGCCAGGAGCCCGCGAACAATCTAAAACTTATAATTAATATTTTTTTTTCGTTCGGAATATTAATTACATTTAAATTTAATGGAAATCAAAAATGTGTTACATATGCCTTATTCTATAAAATGCAACAAGAACTGACAACTATGCAAAAATGCTACTATTGATTGCCGGAGAAGGAACGTACTTACTATCGACCAACATTGTCACTGTATTGACGAGGCTCATATGCCGTGTAGGGTGGAAAAAAATAACAGTAGTTTGATGCTGATTTTGTATTGTGTATTGTTTCAATATGAAACGTAGCTATATAAGTGGAGCTACTAATAGAAAAAACAACAGGAAAAACGTGAAATTGTTAGGAAAACAAATATAATAGACACTTTTTTTCTATTTTTGAACAAAGAATCTAATGTCATTGAAAAAGGCGATGAACCTATGGATGTAGGTAAGAATAGAAATATAAGGCTGATATTGTTAGAACATATATATGTGCATAAACTAAAAATGATTAACTCGTAACCTGCTGTTTGGGTCTTCTTTCATAAAACTAAAAAACTTATAGGAATTTGTAATTCGCTACAGAAACTATCTAAAAATATTATTCCTATTTTCACAATAAATGTTTTGTCTCCATTACATTAATATTGTACTTAAGGCGGATTCAAACGACTGGTGTACTTGATAAACATTTGAACAGGTTTACACAGAACCCATTGACACCTGGTGTGATGTTTGGCCCCCCTGAATTTTACTTGGCGACGCCCATTTGTGTAAACGCGTTCAAATATTCGTCAAATAGACCGGTCGTTTGAGTCCGTCTTTACATATAGCGTGTCCTGAAACTTCCTTACAAATAGAAATTTTCGCAGAAAAAATTATTGCAAATAATAAAAATACTATATTGATGATAATAATAATAATAATGAAACGTTTATTTATGATAAAAAAGTAGGAAATACAGTGCATAAAGAATGAAAGAAACCGCAAATAAATATCGTAAAAAAGTAGTGTACAGGGTATTTCACGTAAGCGGGCCATTTGCTTTTACTCACTTATGTTTTACCCAAAATTCAAAAACCTAACTTATGTAGTTTTTCCAGGGCACCAGATTATGGAAAAAAAGCAATTATTAAAGGTCAAATAAAAGAAGTATGGCGGAAAAACTGATATTAACCAATAATGTCGTACCATTTATGATAAAAAATTCTGATGGTCTATAAAGTCACTACAACTTTTGTATTTACAACATTTTCGTATCTATTCAAATAAACTCTCGCACGTGGGTGGCAAAATAAATGGGAAAATCCTGTACATGGTGTTAAAAAAATTAAATGTGGGTTCAATATTTTACAAATTTTGTAAAACTAAAAATAATGGAACATGGAGATGCATGTATAAAAGCCTAATAAAGTGTTTTGATACAAGTTACATTTAGAATTTTAGCTTAAAACGGAATTAAAAGAAATATTTTTGTATTTTTGATTTTCAAGATAAAATTCCACAATAATTGAAAATTCTAACCAAAAAAAATTACTATGCTTTTGTACTTATATTCCCATATTCTGTAATTTTGCGTTCTCAAAACTAAATTTTTTATTTGTAGGTAAAATTTCAAACGCATATGTTTTTAGTTTTTGAAGAGACTCCATCTCAGAGTTTGTACCAAAACTATATATCCTCAACTTTAATCTGCAATAAGATTTTCCTAGAAATCAACGATGAAAATGTTTGAGAAAAAAAAACAAGGTTTAAAAATGCTGAGCATTTATTTAGTCCGTTATTTACGCTTTTCTGTTTTAAGTTTTTTTAAGATTAACTTCCGTTTTAACATCGTCAGATTTTACATGCTGAAGTAATTTATTTTTTTATAAGTTTTATCAGTTTATCCACTCGAACATACTTAAAATGTGATTTTATGTTATAGAATTTTAAGAATAATATATAGGGTATGATGATATGATGGTAAAGTTGATGCCCATCGTAAGAAAGAGTATAAAAAGTTGATACCCATCGTAAAAACTGGAAAAATAATGCTAAAATGATATAAAAAAATAGAAGAAAGACTAGAAAAACTTTTGTTTTTAGGTGCCAGTGCAACACCATCTAACAACAGTGATGTACCTGCAGCAATTTTTAATTCTGTAGCTTCTACGAGTCAGGAACCATCAACCAGCTCGAAATTTGATTCAGTGGAATTGAATCTAATACTGATGATTCCGATTTAAATGAATCAGAACTCCATATAAATCTTAGCGATTTTGCTTGTCCCAACTTGCACGATTCAATTGCTTTTAAAAAAGCTTTTTGAAAAAGGCTTCCCTATTCAAGTTTCTTTAGTTGAAGTTAAACGCCTATCTTTTGCCCCTAGTAAATTGTGCTATCGTTGGTTGCCAAATGGATATAGGACAACCTTTTTCCGTGAAACATTCTTATAAAGTTGTTTAAGACAACGAAAGTTCATCATCGAATCATAAAAATGCTATTGCAAAGCTGTCATGGAGCTGATATTGTTACCTTAAGAAATACAAATTTGAGTACTGAACTTTCCAGAGAAATAAATAATCGTCGATTAGTCATCAAACGTTTAATAGATATAATATCTATTTATTGGCAGACAGAGTTTAGCCTACAGGTGAAAAGAAGAAGCTGCTTATACGTTAAACACCCAGGCAAATCATGGAAATATTCTAGAGCCGGTAAAATTGTTAGCAAAGTATGACGTTATATTGCAAAAGCATGAACAAATCTCTGTGGAAGAGAGCAAAAAAAAGAAAAATGCACAAGACAAAGGGAAGAGGAGCTTTAGTATCGGTATTTCAAGCTATTTTAGTATTCGGATCAAGTGTCCTAAAGTCTGTTAAAATTCAAGATAGAGTAGATATAAGCAAAAGTTATTGTGCGTGCAAAACGCCTTTAAAAGTTTGCTAAACTTGTAAATAGCTTTTCACAAATATTAGATGGCGTTGGGTGTAAAGATTACAGTTTTTTCCAATTTTCTAAAAATTTTAAAATTAAAATTATGCGTGTTTCGGCTCGTTTGCTAGACTAATGAGGTTTCCTTCCAAGGCCCACGTCGACCTGTCACACTGCAGATATGTGATTTATGTGCAGCAGCAGAATCGAGATTTCTAGGGGCGCCAGTAAGACTGGAGTAGGGGAGCGGTGCCTCTTCAATATCTCGAGCAATTAGCTAATTTGTGGTTGAGTTGGCTATTAGCGGGCAAATTACGATACATATTTGCCAACAAACACAACCGGAATCTATACAGAAATTACTGTAATACAAAAGGGATAATTTTTTAGTCACTTGGTTTTTCCTATTGGTGCTTACCCCCAACCGCAAGAGTCTATGGAGATTTTAAATCCAATCCCATGTCCTCCTTATTATTCATTTCGACCAGAGAATACGTGTTAATTGAATTATTTGGCAATAGCTTAAAAACTAATGTCAATGTGCAGTTTTCTGCTAATTACTGAACAGCCTGTACAAAATATAGACTAAATAAAAAATAACTTAAGAAATTGTATTTTTCAACATGTAGACTAATCTGCTTATAACTCTTACATCAACAAAAATATTTTTTATACATTTCTAATTGTGAATTTAGTATTTTAGCACTTTCACTTTGTTTTTTGTATTGGTATTTTTGTATTTATTTTGATAGCACAAACGACAATACTTGCGTATCTTGACAGCTTGTCATTCTTTTTTTTTTATACTAAATTTAGAGAACTAAGAGAAAATTTCAAAACAAATATGTCCTTTTGGGCCAATATATCAATTTATCTATTTCTCTAATCGTTTTGAGTGGCTAATATTAGTTTTGGGTAATATTCTTTAATTCGTCCCATACAAATATTGTTTAATCATAATAATATTGTTTGCATCAAACAATGTCTGCAAAATAAAAAAAAATAGTTGACTTCTTTTTCTGTCATACTCATGTCATACATATGAAAAGTATTACACTTACATTCCTATAGTTTGATAGCTCAATTCCTATAACTATTCTTTTTTAGACTTTTTTCCAACTGAACTTATCGTCGAGACTTCGACCTAGATATTTTCTGCGATGTAAAGTTTAGTTTGGAACTTAGACTTAATGAACTTTTCGTACCTCTAGTGATATAGAAAAAAATTACTCTCGAATAATTACGATATCTCGGACTTAACTAACAAACGACGTTACTCTACATAACACTTGATACTTAAGCTTGGAAGTTATAATTTTGTATATTGAAAACAAATCTAAGTTGATTGGTACAAAATAGGACATTTCAGTACACAAATGGACACTGGGAGCTTTAAGTTAGACAATATATCTAATAAAAAATACAAATTATACACGACACGATTCTTAGTTTCTACTGCTTATAAATTTACGTCAGAAAACGTTTGTCCAATATATTAGTCTAAATCAATTATTGCTATAATATAATTAAATACTCGGGCGCTGAATGATCTACAAGGAAGTATTTTAACATTTCGCTTTTGTAACCACAGTGAATATGTAAGATGCCGAAAACAGTATTTACACAGAGTTGCCGGTCAAAAATGTAGGTCTTCCGTTTAAGGTAGGTGTTCCTATCTAGATGGTACATAACACCGACTTTTTGTGTAGGTATGTGATATACGTTAAAACACTTAAGGAAATAGTTTCTACATTTATTTTATCTAAATAACTTCAGATTAGCTTTAGTCCAAGATTTTAAACAATAATATTTGCATTTTTGTCAGCAATTTTTAATTACCTAAATATTTACGCATCTGTAAGATAGTCTCAAAAAATAATTACAATATACTGATATACCTTTAAATTTTCTTAGTTGCTGTGCGGTTCACTTTAAACTCAGCATACTGTATGTATAATGACAAATTTTATAAACAAATAGAAGGATGTGTAATGGGAGCATGAATTTATACTACACATACCTCTATGAGTGAATTAAAACGATACCAAAACAGCAATCTTAAAATATTATACACATTTAAAAGCTTCAATTCACAAGGGAAGCACAAATGGATACAAAAAAATAATTTTTCAAATTAAAATGCATGTTAATCGATCCCAAACGTAACAGATGTTAAAAGGTCAGTAATTCTTTTAGATATGAGTGCAAGTCGAGGTCCAAGTCTTCTTCAGTTTTATTCTATTAAATAAAATGCCCGTACTACAAGCAGAAAAAAAATGCGAAAGTATTTTCGTAAAGATTATTGTCCTATAATTTTGGTGTTCATGGAGTATAATGTACTTACTTATAAATACTTCCAGCAGATGAAGTGGGTAAACACGTAAAAAGTTCTACTTGCAACAATTACAAAAACGTATTACATATTTTATGTATTTTAATAATTGTTTAAAGGATCATGGGAGTCCGTAAAATCAGAAAATTTTATAATGTGATATTTTCTTATAAGATTCTTCTTTTTGAGAACTGTAAAAAAATTATAAATGTAAGGTTTACAAAATAAGGGGGCAAAGGTCATATTAAAAATAAATATAATGATTGGACGAAACGGGTGTATCTTCTCAGGCGGAATTAACCTGTAAATATTGAAAATAATCATTGGTACTCTTACTAAAGTCTGAACCCAGAAATTGTGAAACTAGACAAATATAATGAATCTACTGACCCAAAATGTGCATACAATTATTTAAGATAAACATGTACCTTTATAGTGTTTTATGTTTTACAACTCTTACTATGTGTTATTTTGTTAGCTAACATTATGGCTTAACCCAGAAACATAGAAAAACTCCTAGATTAGGAAAGTAATTTTGTCAATATTTCGTTAGTCTCGAAAATCTGTTTTACAGCGCTTAGATTGCATTCTTATTATTAGTTAATAGGTAAACTACGTGAGTTTTTTTAATCTTCCGGGAACTAATAAAATATTGTTTTTTTAAATCGCTAGTTAAGAAAAGCTAGAAATATTTAAATATTTTTTTTGTTTAATAAACGGCGCCGGTGTTATGGATTATTAAATTATAGAATTTGTTTAATATTAATTTTAAATGGAAACAGCGCTTCAGAAGTTTCGTGCTCAAGAAGAACTTTGTTTTATGTTATATATGGTTTTGAAGTAGTTATATGATTAGTATTTCTGATTTTTAAAAATAAATGAGATATTATAGGAAGTTCCGCTATATCTTTTCCCATTTAAGAATGCACTGTACCTGGCAAGTATCCAGGTATCTCATAAACCCGAAGAGATACGATATAGGTTAAATTAGGAAAAAGTTGCATAATGGGGGATCTAATTAAATGCTGATCAAAAATGTGTCAGATATTCATCTGTTTTAAAGATTTTTGGAAAAAACTGAAATTTTGGGAAATTGTTTTTTTTTTAATTTTTTTTAATGAAAATAAATGTTACATTCGCATTGCCAATTTTTGTCCTCTACATGACGGCATCATTAAATTTTATAAAGACGAGATTATTTTATTTTATGCTTATTAAATTCGCTTTTTCCTTCTAAATTCAACGACATATTACACATTACAACCAACGCATATTTCAAATAGCGTAATAAGTATAAAGAATATTTTATAAAAATAAAGTTACTTAATGTTATTTTCAAAAAGTCCACCTTCGTTTTCTAAACATGAATAAAAAAGACGAACTATTTCATCCAATACGTTTCTTAATATCTCGGGTATTATTCTTCAAAATGCGGCTTGAACTTTAGCTTGAAGTTCGTCAATATTTTCAAATGTTTTCCAGTAGATCTCATCATCAAGAAAGTCCACAAAAAAAACTCCAGTGACGTAATATCGAGAGATCGCGCGGGCCATCTTATGTGGCCACGAGTGGCAATTAACCTGTTTTGGAAATTCTTCGTTAAATATTCCATATTGCCTAACAGTGTGCTCTTTTTTTTATCGTTCTTAATGATACAGCATCAGCAAAATGTTCAATTCTTTTTCTCGATCTCTTTTTCTTTCGCGATGCAATAGAGGTTTTTGAAATGCGCCATATTCCTTAAGATTTTTGAAAATAAATCTATTGGGTTAAGTTATTTTAATAAATATTGTCTTTTAGTCTCTGCACAATTTGTATGCTTCTCAATATAACAACATATGTAAAATTATTCTTCATTTGAATAATGGCTCATGCTTTTACACTACACAACTATCAAACTATTTTAATTAGCATTTCAATTCTAGACAATTTATTTTAACATGAAAGGTCTGTATAATTTCATAGCCTACTATCTAATATGTATTTACCTAATGGCGGATACATCTCTTGGTGTCTTTTGTCACAAGCCAGTTAAACATGTAAAAATTGAATTTGTATATATATATATATATATATATATATATATATATATATATATATATATATATATATATATATACATATACATTTCAATTTTTACTAGACAATATGTATTTTAAAAATTTTAAGTTGCTTCCATTAACAAAATGATGGTTTATCGCAATTAAATGTGTGTCGTCTTTATGGAATGTTATTGTTTTAAAGCAAACCCACATTGGTGAATTTATACTTATTAGAATTAATAATGTTTTACGGTTCCTAATATTGCAAATGCATTGCTGAACTCTTAAAGATAGATCAGCATAACGGACCGGAATAAAATTTTTAAAAGTTATATACGTTTAAGTATAATTTTTATCCTTGCAGAAAAAAATCTTGCACAATTAAACCTATATAGTAATTTAATTCATGTAATCCAAAACGGTTTAATTTTAAACAATACGCGTTAATGGAAGAGCATTCTAATCTTCTACGTTATTTTTTCTTTTTATTGCTGATATAGTCTTAAGGTATCTAGTCAAACAATTCTTAAAATTAGGATTAAAAAAAACTTACCATTAGGTTTATTCTGATGGTTAATATTAACAAGCTGTGATAATTTTATAGCCTTAGTTATGAAATATAAGGTATATATGCAGCTAATCTATTAAAAAATAACAATAACCTGTCATCTACCAGAACGGTGCTGAGTTGACTATAAAACAACTGCTACTTAATTTATATAAACAAATTTTGGTCCTCTGTAATAAGATGATTATTAACTAGTTACATAATCAGACACTTCTTACGTTCTTTAATCTTTTTTACTCGTAAAAACATCGAGCAATGCGGAGCTATCCTCAGCCGTATTTAAAATTGCTTTAAATTAAACTAAAACGCAATTTAAAGGATTTTTTAAGAGCTTTAGAGAAATGTCACGGAACCCTAACCCCAAAATAAGAAGGCGATAAGCCAGACACATACTTAAAGTGACCTAACAGCTTGGTGGCTAATACTTTATACAACACATGGGATATGAATATGATACGAAAATGATTCAGCCAGGTACCTAATGGTTGCGTTATCTGTAGTGCGGTTAAAAAACGACGCAGGATGGCGATATTCAAATATTATTATTTCCAACAAAAAGGAGAAATTAAGCTAGTTACGAAAATATATGGAAGTGGAGCAACTTACAAAGGACATCAACAAGTTCTTTTGGGCGCCTCTATACAATATATGTGACTAGAATTGTGGTTGTGATGTAAAAAGTGTTATTTTCTTCTAATTTTTCGTTGGTATTATATAATCGGAATTGTACATTAAAAATTGTATTCTTTTTATAATATATAATATATATAATTCTATACGGTCCAAAGCTGCTAGAAAAGTGCGTTTTAAGCGACCTGGTTTCTGCACATATATACTTATAGTTGTATCGGTAGTAATCGCGACGTGGTAAAGTAGACCTCCCGTAGGCATCTTCGACTTTTAATTTATTTCCATTATCATGACTCTACTTTCGATAAGTTATATTCACTGGTTGAGGTATATGATCGGCATTTGTAAATAATATGTATAACAGACACTTAAAATTAAAAAATCAAATTTCATAATTTAATTAGTCGAATTTTTACCCCTAGGCTTGGTACTATAACGCGAAAAATTTCGAAAGCTTGACTCGTAACAGAAATATTTTGTTCTTTTTATTTTAGCTGCCCCTTTGTTTGTTTTTTAAAAGTATCACGGGTATCTATTGGCTTATGCAGTTCTTATTATTATAGATAGTTTCCTTGGCCTGTGATAATTAATAAAATGCACAAAGATAGTGTAAATGGAGATGTCAGTGTCAAAATGAACAAACCAAACACGACGGTATTTTCTTCATTCGTCCCCATTTACATTGCTTTAATGGCCCCGAATCGTAATTAATCATACTTAAAATGATATAAGCCGTGTAATAGTTCACGATTCTCTGTATAGAAAACCGCCTTAAAGACACAGTAAATTAAAATTTCTTCTTGGCTAGATTAAACCGGTAACATTTAATTATAATAAATTTCGAAACTCAACTGCTTATTATAATAATTATAGAAGGTTTTGTGTGTTTTCAATAAAATTTGATAATTTTAGATCGATTTTAATTCAAATGACAAAACTATTTTTGGGGTTGCTTTTATCTTTCCAAGATTGAAAGATAAAAACAACTTTAAAAATAGTTTTTCATTTGAATTAAAATCGATCTAGAGTATGTTATGATTATATCTTTAACGGAAGGGTCACAAGACATAAATAAAGAAAATATTATTGAATAATCAATCAGAAACACTTTCAATTTTTGTAGAGGTTTGTATAGAGGTTCGATAAACTTAAAACTACCCATTTTAATAACCTTAAAAGATCTGTCGTAATTCTTTTGTTTTTAAAGATATTTCAGATCTGTAAAAATATTCTTAAAACAACTTTTTACGTGGAATTTAACAGTTGAATCAGATTTTAATTTAAACTTTTTCAATTTTCTTAAACCATCATCAACTTTTTTTTGTTATGTACCATATTAAATTTTACCTTGCGTGATGCAACAAAGGTGGTAAAATAACAAAAATCTTAAAAATTATTTTTTTTCGGAAATCTGGAAACTGCGAATTATTAAAATTTAAAAAGTCATGAGAATATTTTCAATATGATTTAATAACACAAATTTAAAAATTTTAAATTATTTATGTACGTAATGTTAATAATTTAGTCTATACCTGTGGAGAGAAACATTTGCATCAAGTACAAAACAAATTAATAATTAGACTCATTTAATTATGTTAATAAACTAACTATATTAACAAAATGTGAATATATATTTATAAAACCAAATTAAATACAGTAATTCTAGGAAATCAAAAATGTATAAACGGAAACAACCTACACGTAAATTTAAAGTTAAAAATGTCGATCGTTTTTGTCAATACACTTTTGACGCTTTTTTATTACCATTCTGATAACTCGACTGAGAGCGTTTGCTCCAGAACTCCCCTGTATTCAGGGGCTTTAAATGTATAAATTTCATTTTTTACGTGTCCCAATAAATAGAAATCTAAGGGAGTAAGGTCCAGAGAACGAGCCGGACCGCCACTATAAATGATACTTACGCCAAAGCTATCTTTTATAAATGCTAGCATATCCTTCGAATTATAGGCAGGGCAGCCGTCCTGTTGGAACTTATTGTTAAGTTGATATATTGGAGCTATTAATTGCGGGAACTATTTGGTTTTGTAGCATCCCGAGATAGATCTGACCTATTGGTGTGTTAAACATAGACAAAATAAAGATTTAGCTAACAGCGGACCAATATTTAAAAATGTATTTAAAATACAGAAATTAAAAAAGTATAAATTATATCGAAAGGTAATTTTCTTACCATAAATGCCGCACCATACATTAAACCCAAAGACTTTTTTATTACTTAATTTGACGCATACTGTCAGGTGCGAAATAAAAGCATTACATTGGCATAGGCTACTTGATACTTTCAAATCGTGGACTACTTACTTGACTAGAGTTGAATTTTACTGACTTTTTATGTATGGGAGTTTTGCGGGTCGGTCAAGTTTGCCCCCCGAATCAAACGAATTTCAAAAATAGATACACTATCATTTTGCACACATTTTTCACAATTTTGCACACTCACCCAAGAGAAACTAAAGCAGTTTGTTAAACGGGGGGCAAACTTGACCGTTCCCCTCCGCCTTCCAAAATATCTAAATATTTTTATATCAATTGTCCCCTCTAATTTTGCACACTAGTTTTCAAATTTTGCACACCCTCCTAGAGAAAGCTAAGGGGGGGTTAAAAATTTGCATTTTCCCCCCTGTTTGTCACGAAATTGAAATACTACTATGCTACTTTATTCACCTAATTATACACAATTTTGCACCACTATGTTTTAAAATTTGCACACTCTGCTAGAGAAAGTTATGCGAAAATGTGTATTTTCCCCCCGTCAGTCACAAAATTCAAAAACTGTTGTGCTACTCGTTTCAACTAATTTTGCACACTCTCCTAGATAAAATTATGAGGCGTCGAAAATTTTTATTCCCCCCCCCCCCCCCCGTCAGTCACAAAATTGAAAAACTGTTGTGCTACTCCTCTCACCTAATTTTGCACAATTTTTCACACCTATTTTTAAATTTTGCATATTCTCCTAGAGAAAGTTATGGGGCGTCGAAAATTGGTATTTTCCCCCCGTCCGGGTCCGTCAGTTACGAAATTGTGTTACTCGTTTAACCTAATTTTGAACATCTATTTTCGCATTTTGCGTACTCTCCTGGAGAAAGTTATAGGCGTTCCAAAGTTTGTATCCCCCACACTTCCCCGTCTGTCACGAAATTGAATCTTTTTCTCGGTTCGGCTAATTTTGTCCAATTTTGCACACCTATTTTAAACGTTGGCACACATTCTCCTAGAGACAGTTATGGGGTGTCAAAAACCTGCATCACCTAGTTTTGGACACTTATTTTCAAGTTTGGCACTCTTCTTGGAGAAAATTGTGGCATGTTGAAGCTTTTATACCATAAAATTCAAAGTTCGTTTATGTCCCTCACGGTGGTGGCTGCCAAGGAAGTGTTTAAACCCGATATGTTTTCTATGAGTGATATCTTTAAATTTTCAATATGTTTAACCCTATAATTTTATGTTTTTTTGGTCTTCGATATCGAATTAAGATTTTCAATTATTTGCATAAAAAGCAATGATCCCATTTTGTTATCTCTACCTGTATATTTTATACATTTGTACTTTGTATTTGTACATTGGTTCCATCTACCTTTTAATTTTTAACTTTTGATTTGATTTTATTTGATTTTAAAGGAAATTGAGTAACAGAATAAGGTAAGATTTTTTTTTTCTAAAAGCAAAAGAGCTGGGCGTTTATATCGATTTACAAAGTGTGTCGGTTATAGACAGCATAAATCAGACGTAGACGTACTTGGTTTATTTTCTACTATTTAGTAAATCATATTACAGTATTCCTAATTAAATTTAAGTACATTTAATTATAAGGGAACAAAATCGAAGGACCTATTGTTTTTTTTTTTAATTTTTTGCTTCTATTGTTAAAAAAAATTAAATTGGCCCGTCACCGGGCGGCGGCGTCTTCATCCCCAAACCGTCGCGACGCACGCTGATGTTGGTAATACCAATACGTTTACAGGGTTAGTAAAAAGAACCGGAACACTACTATTCTTCTATATCTTCTTAACCGCTGAAGTTATGCTTAAAAATTCAGCCTCTGGGGGTTTTTGGGCACGCGAATTTGAAAAAATTATCGGCACTGTTGCCAAACTTTCCAGTTTTGCGTTACTTATCCTGCTTAAATAGAATGACTCTTTTATTTTTATTGCAATTAGCTGTCTCAAATTTAGTAAGATCTCAAATCTTCAACACTCTATCTCTAGTAGTTTCTGAGAGATGGCACCGCAAGTTGTGTTTACAAAATTCGATATTTAAGCGTTTCTGCAAGCGGAATTGAAAAATGGTATCGGCTGTTGTGAGATTTTCCTGGTTTTGTGCTACACGTGGTTGTTTTCTTATCTTAAATGGAAGGCCCCATTGATTCTTATTGAAATTAATTACTTTTAATTTATGAAAATTGAACCGATATTGACGCCTTTCCTTCACACTTTATCCCGGCTTGAGACTGGTCTAACTTCTACCGGTGGTTGCTACTTAGAGCGTGTTTAAAAATGGGCGAGACAACAACGACCAAACACCAATAACGCTAAGATAAAGAGATTAAAAGTCAATGAACTAAAGCAACAATAACTTAACAGAATGGATACTTTTAAAGACGCAATTCTGGGATCTTACTAAATTTGAAACGATGTAATAAAAATAAATGGGACATTCTATTTAAGATAAGATATTTAAGCGTACTTTTTTCTGCAAATGCTGTGTGGTCTTAGCAACTAGTACAGATAGAATTGTGAGAATTTGAGATCTTACTAAATTTGAGATATCCAATTCATTGTAGTAAAAATAAATGGGGTATTACATTTAAGATAAGGAAAAGGCTGTAGCGAAAATCTGGGAAATCCGGTAACAGTGCCGATTTCATTTTTTTATTGTGCATGCCCAGAAACACCCAAATGCCGAATTTTCTAACGACAATTTAAGCGGTTTTGAATATATTTAAGTGTTCCGGTTCTTTTTACTCACCCTGTATAAAAGTGTCCCATAATCTTCTCTAGAAAAGTGTGCAAGATTTAAAAATTTAGTGTTCAAAATTAGGTGATCCGAGTAGTATAAAAATATTTCAATTTCGTGACAGACGGGTGAAATACAAATTTTGGAAACCCCATAACTTTCTCCAGAAAAGTGTGCAAAATGAGAAAATAGGTGTGCAAAATGGTAGAAAAGTAGGTGAAACGAGTAGCAGAATAGTTTTTTAATTTTGTGATTGACGGGGGGGAAAATGCAAATTGTCTACGCTACATAACTTTCTTCAGGAGAGTGTGCAAATTTTAGAAAATAGGTGTGCAAAATTAGGTAAATAAAGTAGCATAGAAGTTTTTCAATTTCGTGAAAAACGAGGGGGAAAATGCAAATGTTTGACACCCCTCTTTCTCTAGGAGGGTGTGCAAAATTTGAAAACTAGTGTGCAAAATTGTGCAAAATTAGATGGGACGATTGATATAAAAATATTTAGATATTTAGAAAAACGGGGGGAACGATCAAGTTTGCCCTCCTTTTAAAAAAATGCTTTAGTTTATCGTGGGTGAGTGTGCATAATTGTATTTATTGTGTGCAAAATTGTGCAAAATGATATTGTATTTATTTTTAAAATTCGTTTCATTCGGGGGGGGGAAACTTGACCGACCCGAGTTTTGCTCAATTTTTTTCTATTTTTTTTTTAGTTTATATCGTCTTGCTATAGTATTTTTTCGTTATCCATTATTGATGTTGTTTTACCAATTTATTAACTTTGTAATAATTATTTAATTCCTCGTAAAACTTACGTTTTGATACATTTAATCTTTCTCGTGATTTGTTGATAAGAATTCCTTTATTTTTAAAATTGTGTCATTTTGAAAATATTCTCAGCTAGTTTTTTAAATTTAAAAAATGAGACATTGTCAGATTTACGACAAAAATAATTTTAGGGAATTTCTGCTATGATTTTTATATTTTTACGTGTGTCGCACCACGTAAAAGCAAAAAAACGTCTTTTGCGTAAGGTAAAATTCAATATAGCTTGTATAAAAAAAATTGATAATGGTTTCAGAAAACCGAATTCTTTAATTAATTTGCTGATTCAGCAATTAAATTCTGCGTAAAAATTTGCTTTAATAATGCTTTTACAGATTTGAAATATGTTTCTTTAAAAATAAAAGAATTTGGTTTTTTTCTTCAAAATATTTCACAAACCAAAATCGTTGGAACCATTCCGCAGATGGCGTTCTAAAATCCAGGTTCGATGAATTAGGGACATCCAACCTTTTTAATACTTTTTTAATATTTCATTTTGTTTATTCACGTGACACTTAACCTCATTTTAATGTCGATCAAATAGGTATAAGAAGTTGTTTGTTTTGTTGTTCTTTAGTGTCTTTTATTCTATTTGTAGTTATTGTTTTTACTTCCCTCGTAAAATGGAAGTATTGTAATCGTGAAAAAATCACTCTCCGAGTTTTTTTCAGATCTTCACGTTTCAGAGTCCCTAGAAGACGAAAAACATGTTTTCTTAATTCCGTCGGTCTGTCTGTCTGTCTGTTCGCGGCGTAGCTAAAAAATTACTTATCCGATTGACTTCAAAGGTCATATGGGGATGACCTGGTAACATTTTGGCAAAAATCCAATATGACGAAATAAAATGGCGGCCTAGCGAAGTGTTAAAAAAATTGTTATTAAAAAACTACTTATCCAGTTTATCTCAAATTTTGCAAAAACATCAAGTATTATGTTGAAATCCAGTGGTAAAATTTTGGCACGAATCCAAGATGGCGGAACAAAATGGCGGCATAATAAAATATTTAAAAATTCAGTCTGAAAAAACTGTTTAATGGTTTAATATCAAATTGTGTGCTATAACTAATTGTGATATCAACTAGGAAAATAGTGGTACTAATTCAAAATGGCTGTTAACTAAAATGTTCGTAATCGTGAAAAAATCTCCCTTTCAGGTTTTACACATCTTTACGTTTTAGCATCGCTAGATGCCAAAAAATATGTTTTATTAATTTTGTTGGTCCGTCTGTCGGTCTGTCTGTCTGTCAGTTCGCGGCATAGCTTAAAGACTACTTACCCGATTTACTTCAAATTTTGGTCAAAAATTAAGGGTCATATGGGGATGACATGGTAATATTTTGGTAAAAATCCAATATGGCGAAACAAAATGGCGGCCTAGTGAAGTCTCAAAAAAAAATTATTAAAAAACTACTCATCCAATTTATCTCAAATTTTCCAAAAAAACATCAAGTATTATATTGGAATCAACTGGTAATATTTTGGTACGAATTCAAGATGGCGGGACAAAATGGCGATCTAATAAAATATTTAAAAATTCAGCCTGAAAAACTGCTTAATGGTTTGAGTTTAAATTGTGTGTCATAACTACTTGTGGTATAGGGATCAACTAGTAAAATGCTGGTATTAATTCAAGGTGGCCGAACAAAATGGCGGCCAAACAAAAAGTGTGTAATCGTTAAAAAAAACGGTGTTTCAGGTTTTACACGTCTTTACATTTTAGCGTCCTTAGATGCTAAAAAAATTTGTTTTATCAATTCCGTCAGTCCGTCTGTCGGTATGCCTCTCTGTCTGTCTGTCAGTTCGCGGCATAGCTTAAAGACCACTTACCCGATTGACTTCAAATTTGTTTCAAAAATTAAAGGTCATATGGTATGACCTAGTAATATTTTGATAAAAATCTAAAACAGCGAAACAAAATGGGGGCGTAGTGAAATGTTATAAAAAATTATTATTAAAAAACTGCCTATTGAATTTATTTCAAATTTTGCGTAAACATCTAGTATTATGTTGGAGTCAACTGGTAAAATTTTGGTACGAATCCAAGATGGCGGAACAAATGGCGGATTGATTTCAAATTGTGTGCCATAACTAATTGTGGTATAGGGCTCAAATAGTAAAACTGTGTTACTAATTCAAGGAGGCGGAACAAAATTGCGGCCAAATAAAATTATTGAATCGTGAAGAAAATCACCCTCTCAGTATTTACATATCTTCACGTTTTAGCGTCCCTAGATGCCAAAAACCATGTTTTATCAATCCCGTCGGTCCGTCTGTCGGTCATATGTTTCCGACAAAGCTTAAATACTACTTACCCGATTGACTTCAAATTTTGACCAAAAATTAAGGGTCATATGGGGATGGCCTGATAATATTTTGGTAAAAATCCAATATGGCGGAACAATGTTAAAAAAAAACAAATATTTTTAATTGTCGACGTTTCGCGACTTAATGGTTGCATCTTGCATCTTCAGGACAGATTTTACTTTTACTCCGTTGTTCTGCATATATTACCCAGATATTAAGTTTCTAAATTGTTTTCGTTAAAAAATCCTTTTGGTGTTATGTTAGAGTGGTGTACTATGAAGGGTTAGGATCCAGTAAAATAAGCAAAAGACTATTTTTTAAATAGTCGACGTTTCGCAACTTTATTGTTGAATCTTCAGGACACATGTAGATTCTATATCCAGCATGAAACCCATATTTTCAGTCTTTACATATTCCGTTTGTCCGCAGATATTTCCCAGGTATTGAGTTTCTAAATGGTTTTCGTTAACGATGTTCTTGTCGTTATCTTAGAGTGGTGTATTATTTGCGGTTAGGAAATATCTGCGCACCAATGGAGTAGGTAAAGACTAATATGGGTTTCATGCAGGATTTAAAATCTGTTCTGAGGATACAACAGTAAATTGGCGAAACGTTGGCAATTTAAAAAAGAGCCATTGTTTTTTTACTGAATCCTAACTTCAAATAATACACCACTCTAACATAACAACAAGATTATCGTTAATGAAAACCATTCAGAAACTTAATATCTGGGGTATCTGCGGACCAATGGAGAAGGTAAAGACTGATAATATGTGTTTCAATTTAAGATGGCGAAACAAAATGATGGCCAAATAAAATTTTTAAAAAATCAGCATAAAAAAATCTTGTTCAATTGATTTTAAATTTTGCAGAAAAATTAAATATGAATATGGGATACTTATTGAATTTACTTTATATAATGCCTAAAAGTCAAGCGTGGCATAGGTAGAAAGAAAATGGTAAACATATTTGTAGGAATTCAATATGATGCAACAAAATGGCGTCCAATAAAAATGAAGGGACAGTATATGTAACACATACAAACTGTGACTATGTACTGAACTAAGTTGGATCACACTTCTCTCTTCCCAATAAAAGTAATAATTCATAACGAGGGATGTTCCGGGTAAAGCAATTTACCGATTTTTTCTTTTGTGAGTGTGATTATTTACTAAGATTCTTTCTGTTGTTGTGTTGTGTCATGTTAATAATTATAATTTACTGACACCGAGACTTGGAGTCTTTTTCTATGTTTGTTAATCCTTTAGACGTTTTTAAAGTTAAAAAGTACTTTTTATCAATTTCGCAAAATTAAAGCATTTTCAAGAAAAATGGCATATCGAGGCCATACAATACAATAATCAAACTCGCATACGTTTTTTTTGTTAGGTAAAACTCGATAAAGTCTATCGAATATGGCTGGAAGAATAATGTTAAGCCAAATATGTGCACGAGAAAAATAGGTTTTTACAGGAATTTAGGAAAGGGCTACGAGACAATCCTTATGGAAAACGGTTTTCAGTCTAAAGTTTTTCTAAATATTTAATATGTAGTAGTTCTTGACCTTCTAATCAAAAGCTTTTGTGGTCACAACTCAATCCTGAGACTAGTTTTTGATATACAGGGTGTGAAAGATGGAATTTTGCGTTTTCCAAATTTTTACTTTTTTATTTTTAAATACATATTACGCGTTTAAATAAGTCAGTGGCTTAGATTATTTTTAATTAGAAGATAATAAATGTATTAGTAAAAATTAAATCATACAGGGTTTAATTGTATTTCAGAACACCGTGAGTTTTATTTTATAGTATATCACATCTAAAATACCAAATTCCAGTTTTTGCTAATAGCTCTATTAAGGTAAAACAAACAGATTTTGAAATATGTTAATTTAAATTAAGTAGAATTTCATCAATTTTCTGTTGTTAAAGTGGCCACCAATTTTAATACAAATTTTCTATATCATAACAATCTACAATACCGGTTAACACTAATATTGTATATTTATTATATTAATATTAATACCGGTTCACCAGATATTTTCTTTATTAATTAATCGATTTCAAAAACCTGTTGTTTAACCAGGAGGCTGTTTTGTCCTGTTCATGGAAGTCTGTATTAGATTATTCATTTAGTTTTATTGTATGAGGAAAGATCAAAATTATCTAACTGTGTACATTCATCAAAAATATATATGGTCGCGAAACAAGAACCAGGGTATAGAGCTTTCCTTTTTCAGTCGTTTTGGATACACTTGGTTCTAATGTAAGTGTGGGACACTCAGTTGTGCATACATTGTTGAGATGCAATCAAATTTTAAAAAACTGGATCTTGTTCTCGAAGTATTTAAGATACATGTACTTCGGTTTCACTCACTAGGATATTATCTGCCATATTGTCCACAGTATAGAAGAAAAGCGGAGTTTTTTAAAAGTCGAATTGACGGTAGGATAATCACTCTGGATGAGAAACTGATCTACTTAGAATAACCAAATATTGCCTAAACGGGTTTTGAAACATTACGTTATTTGCTCCGTATAAATTAAAACGTTTTATTTAATCATAGGTTAGGTTAATTAACTAATAATTAAAACTACTTAACCGTGAAATCCGATAAAAGGTAAATTAGCTGCCAAACAAAAACAAGAAAATGGAAGTATTCTTCTTTTGTTAAGTGTTATGTTATAAGATTAAATCGAATTTAAGAAAGCTGGGCTTTAGTAGGTAATGTGTGAATTGAAATACTCCTCACCACTTCCACTCTGACGTCATACATTTGCGGATACCTGGGCTACGTGATTATTTAGGACTGGGCAAGCGCTAACCATTCACATGGCACATGCCATTTGTCAATATTACATGTGAATGTCAAAAATCACCTGTCAACTGTCATCTATTAAATTTGTTTTGACTGGGTCCGATGCAGAATGACTTCATAAGCGTGTTAAAAAAGTTTCGCGTCAATCGGTCGCGCCGTTCCTAAGATACAGTTTTTCGCCGTTAACAAAGTGATGTAGCAGTCTGTACTTTAGGTAGGAAGGAATAAACAAAATTCAGAGACATCAATACTCGATTAGAAAGCAATTTACACTTTTTCTGTTAAATGGGTATTTGCGTTAAGATTAAGAAGGAATAAATTAATTCCGAAAGCTTACCAAAACAATAAAGGGTTCCACTCCTTTATTTGGCTTTTTACATACAGTAAATATTTGGTGTGTGGTGTCGTCCACCAAGGTGTATGGACCTTTTTTCTTTAGGGAGAATACCGTCTTTGAAGCTAACTACACCGATATGTTAGAACTTTTCTTTTATCCGCTACTTGATGAAGGGATAATTAATGACATATATTTCCAACATGATGGCGCCCCAGCGCATTATTTAAACATTGCGAGAAATTCATTGGATCGAGTTTTCCAAACAGGTGGATAGGCAGGGGAGGTCCTATACCGTGGGCTCCATATTCCCCAGATCTAACGATCCCAGACTTTTTTCTGTGGAGTTATGTGAAGGAAGCGTGCTACAGTCCTCTACCACGAAATTTGGAAGAAGTTAAAATAAGTATAAGAAATGTTATAGAACTAATTCCCCAGGAAATGTTTCAAAACTCATATGGAAATTTTCTCTATAGATTGACTAAGTGTGTGGAAGTTAATGGGGGTCACACAAAAATTGTTATAGTTTTATTTATCTTTACGAAAATAAAACTTTTTACCTTTTCTTATTTTACTAAATTGTATTTGTAGCAATAAAGAAATTTGAAATTAGGTTCAAACCAAGAATTTACGAACAAAGATACCAGATACACATGTGACACAATTCTAGATTTAACGAGACAATTTCCTAATGCGTAATTAATAATGCCAGACAAAGCAGCATTTCATATAAACAGAATGGTTAATTATTATGCAAGACTTTACAAAGTTAATTTTAAAATCTAAGAACTTAAAATAAATATCCCCAAACTATGTATTTTAGAAATGAAAAGGTGTCAGGCTAAACTGTCATATAAACTGCATCCCCACTATCATGGGATTTTCATCTTTCTTCTTAACCAGTCAGTGCGACTACGTCTCCCATATATATATATATATATATATATATATATATATATATATATATATATATATATATATATATATAGGGTGGCCCAACGAAAAGGTCCCACCCTTATTTATGACTTTCCTGGTATATTTTGGGAAAAACGCTTGGACACGTCAATTTTGATTTTTAGGGGGACGTCTTTTCATGTATGATTGTATAATACAGGGTGTTCCAAAAATAAGATATCGCATTACACTTGACATTTTTAAATGGAAACCCCCAATTTTTTTTCTATTTTTGGATTCTCCAGGAAGTTTTTAGTAACTTTTGTATAATAGAGTTTATACCTATCTTCAACCATTTTGAAGTTTTTTTAATTTTTTTTATAAAATTCGCCTCATTTAATTTAGTACTGATAATACGGAAAAAAATAATAATCACCGATACCAGCAAGAAATTTAGCATCCGTCAATGTCATCGTAAATCATAGAACAACTTTATCTTTGATTTGAAATCGTTAAGTTGCCTAGTTCTATTATAATATTTTGCAATGATTTATTCAATTCAAGAAAGGGTCGAAATAACGAAACTGTATTATCAAAACGGAAGCATTGCAAGAGCTACCGCCCGGTTGTTTAATGCGTTACATCCAGACAAAAATATTAACCATAAGTATGTGGCTTAATTAATAAGAAAATTTGAAGCAACTGGATCTGTATCTAATATTCGCCGGAATCAGGAAAATCGTCCAAGTAGAAATGAAGCCAGAGAAATAGCAGTTTTGGGACACGTGGCTCTTGACAACACCCAAAGTACTCGTGGTCTGGCTACTTCTTCAGGATTTACACGCTCAACAGTGCAAAGAATTTTGAAATCCTATAAATTTCACCCGTACAAAACTAAACTTGTCCATGAGCTTAATGAAGACGATTATGATAGAAGGTTGGTGTTTTGCGAATTAATGACACAACGTTTGAACAATAACCCAAATTTGTTATTTAACATTTGTTTTTCGGATGAATGTACCTTCTATTTACATGGTGCTGTAAATAGACATAATTGTCGATATTGGAGCGACTCGAATCCACATTTGTTTCGAGAGGTACATTCGCAATACCCACAAAAAATTAATGTCTGGGCCGGCATTTTCGGAAATCATATTGTAGGACCTTTCTTTATTCCTGGAAACTTGACGGGGGAGTTGTACTTGGACATGTTGGAAAATACAATAGAGCCACGAATAACCGAAATAATAGAAAATGAGGTTAATTATAATGAAAATTTTCTTCATTTCCAACAAGATGGTGCACCACCGCACTATGTAGCTCCAGTACGACAGTTTTTGGACACCCATTTCCCAAATCAGTGGATCGGACGGCGCGGCCCCATTGAGTGGCCACCAAGGTCTCCGGACTTGAGTCCTTTAGATTACTTTCTTTGGGGACATATAAAAAGTAAGGTTTTTAGTACGAAGCCAGACTCCATCCAAGATCTTCGGGAGCGGATCACGGCGGAATGCAGACAAATAACTCCAGAAATGTGTGAAAATGTTAGGAATAGATTTGAGCAAAATATTTATTATTGCATGGAGGTAAACGGACACCACTTTCAACATTTATTACCACATTGACTTTTTGACACATTGTAGCTAAGTAACTAATTTTTGTTTAAATTTTAATGTGAATGTAAAACTGTAAATGGTTTAGTGTTCCTGATTCCGGCGAATATTAGATACAGATCTAGTTGCTTCAAATTTTCTTATTAATTTAGCCACATACTTATGGTTAATATTTTTGACTGAATGTAACGTATTAAACAACCGGGCAGTAGCCCTTGCAATGTTTCCGTTTTGATAATAAAGTTTCGTTATTTTGACCCTTTCTTGAATTTAATTTATCAATACTTGATATTATTCAATTATTCAAATAACTTCAAAATGGTTGAAGATAGGTATAAACTCTATTATACAAAAGTTACTAAAAACTTCCTGGAGAATCCAAAAATAGAAAAAAAATTGGGGGTTTCCATTTAAAAATGTCAAGTGTAATGCGATATCTTATTTTTGGAACACCCTGTATTATACAATCATACATGAAAAGACGTCCCCCTAAAAATCAAAATTGACGCGTCCAAGCGTTTTTCCCAAAATATACCAGGAAAGTCATAAATAAGGGTGGGACCTTTTCGTTGGGCCACCCTGTATATATATATATATACTCAGTCGACTGAAATTGACTTTGCGCTCGGGTTCAATTTTTAAGTTTAGGTTTCGGTTCTACTTCGAATTTAACATGTTTACGCTTCACTCGGTTTCTAGATTTTCTTTCAGATTTTTCTACAAATTTATTTAGGGGTCTCGTACGGTTAAGTGCTTCTTCAGAATGATCCAACTTTAAGGCTAAATACATTGTTATAATAGAACTAGCATCATCTATAATCTTTGTGTTGTTTGCTAAGTTAAAATACCATTATCTACAACGTTTGTAACACAAAATCTATACAGCTTAACTGGTTTTGGAATAGACCTGTTTAAGAAAAAAAATGTTTAAACAGCTTTGCAACAGATTTGTTAGGAAAAAACGCTTTAAACGGTTCCTAGAACGGACTGTTTTAGGAGAAACGGCTTCGTTATCAAAAAATCGGCCAAATATATTTTGGCAAAAATATACCAGAATCGATAAAAAAGCGCATAATAATTTTTATTAAGTAAGACTTACCCTAATCTCTTTTATATGTTAAGAGAGAAGCGTAACTCATAGAGTTATTTATATGAACAACCGAAAAAGAATGTTTTTTAATTTTTCATTTCAAATGTTTAATATGAATGATCTTCTATTATCTATTTTAAAAAAGATCTGAAGCGTTACGAAAAATCCCCGAAGTTCGCAAATCAGTCTAGTTCCAGTTAAAGGATTACTCCTATACTTGTTAACGATATCAATAATAAAATACAATGCTGCAGAAAAAGAATTGATTTTAAAACATAAAGATACCGCTGTAAAATGTATCTATGACGACGTTATGGCGTTTTTGGAGTTCCTCGACAGCATCGATGATTTTTTGTATGACACTAACTTTTATATCCGATAATATCTCCCATGTGCATTTCTGGATCGAAGGAAAAGCTAAAAGTTTATCAGTATTCGATATCCGCACTAATATTTTGATGGCATGGGTTGAAAATCGTCGGGAATTAATATTAGCTCACAGACATTCTATCTATACATTTGTTTACTGCTTTCTACATTAAATAAAACTATTTAGCAAAAAGTAAAGTGTTTTTTTTAGAAATATGTTCACAAAAAAAAATCCGGAAGGGATGTATGTCGTTTACTTATCCTATCCCTACATCCTACCCAGAACATGTATCGACAAATATGGCACTAACGAATTAATATCGATATATGTTTTATAACCTGTAATGTTATAGTTTGGAGCGCGAAGCTTTTTTTAAAATACGTCACTCTGCATCGGACCCACACAAAAAGTGACAGTTTTGATAGATTACAGTTGATTTTTAACATTGACAGGTGACAAGGTGACACACAGTGGAAATGATAGCTGGTGATTTAATGCCCGTATTACCTACTTACTCACAAAGAATTTCTTTCGTATTTCGCATACCGGTTCGTCTGTTTCACTCATTAGTCTGGCAACTTCCTTCATATTATCCATAGCAAAAAAAATTGGAGGCTTGACCGATTGGATGTGACAACTCCCAGGCATTAAAAACTGGAAATTAGAATGTTAATTTTTATTTACTTTTACTTTTCTTATTTTTTAACTTTAACAATTTTATAAAAACTCTTACAATAAAGACTTAATCTAATCTACATATTGCTATGCCGGTGAGCCACTGCCGAAAATTCATAGCTCTTACATTATTACATTGACAATATCTACCTTACTGCAACTTCAACTTTTAAAACCCTCTCCTTCTTGATATAATGTGGCACGGTGTGTGGCAAGAACTATACAGTTTAGTGAGTGAGACAGACGAACGTACATGTATCTCAAACAGTTCGAAATATATCTTCAAGGTCAAGGGTTTTTAAATTTGATTTAATCTAATAAAATTCTCTGTACTCCCTCTACTCAATATCTGACTGTTTTATCCAACGACATGGAAATAACATTGGTTTTATCCCATGTTGTAGGCACGCGTACATGTATCTAAAACACCTCGAAAAGAAACACTTCAAGATCCAGTTTTTATTTTGATTTTCGTTTTATAACAATTTATACACATCCTCCATTGCTTAACCGAGTATCCCACATATTGACTGTTTGTTTACATTGGAACAAAGCGAAACAACCAACAAAGAAAAGGTTCTGACTCTGGTTTGATTCGCGGTCACATATTTTTGATTAAATTGTTTTTATTTTTCCATGTATGATATAGAGCCGCATAAAAAGAAAGAAACGAGAATGTTGTTTTTTGTAATGCATTCATAATTAATGAAAATATGGAGTTTTGAAATTAACGGTATTAAACGGAATTGCAATATAGGTGTAAAGCAGTATATTATTTAGAATATCAATTTAAAAAATTATAGTTTGTGGAGCATTGTGTGACATTTTATTTAATCGGCACTAAATTGTTGTTCGAAAAGATCTCAGAAATCTAGGCTAAATATAGGTTGTTTTTCAAATAATAGACACCTGTATTGTTGCTGTTCCGCAAATTTTTGCGTGATTCATATTTCACGCTCTCCATTTCTTACATTCTGGCTATATTTACGGTTTACTTTCGAACACTGAAGACCGCGGGAAAAGGTTCAAGTTTTTAATATTCAGTGGGTCTTGTAGGTCACTGAGGTTAGTGGTACCAATGTTAACATTACTCGTACCGTAAATGCAATGACTCATTATCAAAGAGAGTGAGATTTTTATTTGAATGAAATTAAAAATTATCATTGGTTTTATTTGTTTAATTAGGGATCGTTCATCCCACAATTATATAATGATTTTGGTTTTCTACGTTTATCACAAAAAGAATATTCTAAATTTACAATTAAAATACAATTTTTTTTAAATTCTTGCCATTTTTTTCTCGTTAACTAAACTTTGTGTCAAGATAATATGCTTCTGAAATTTTAGATACTTTTTAAAAACATCTCTTAAGTTTCTTGAGGGAAGGACCTCCTCGTCGAGCGGTTTTCTTTAAGCTGTTTACTCTTTTACTAGTAAGTATTGAAAACTCGTATGTAAGCACCTTAAAGATTCAAATCAAGCTAAGTGAAGCATAAGAAACACTAGAATTAAAAAGCTAAAGTTTACAAATTAGGACTTAACTCTCAGCCGGTAAAAACTGTAGCTTATGGTGGCTGGCGAAAGCAATATAATCATTTCACAATGCCAAAATTTTGTCGTATAACACATTATCCATGATAAACTTTATTGTCAAAATCATGTTATTAGAATCCTATAGAAACAGATAAAATGAGGAGTTTTTAAGTGATAACAATAGATATGAAAATTAAGTCTAACAATATAAAATCTTTAAGATCTCTGTGGGAGCAGCTTTCCTAGTTTTCGTTTAGAGCGACAACTTAAGTTAAAACAATCTACAACTTATTTAGTGGAAACTTATAGTTTCCATATAAACTAAAAAAAATATTTGGAACAATATTAATATTTTCTCTGATATTCACTGGTATTCATTTGAACTTGCATGAAGAGCCAATGTTTTGGCTGTAAAAGAGAAGAATCGAATGTAATATATTTTCTAAAACGGCGCAAGTATGGATCTCAGCAAACAGTAGTTAGCTGATTCATTCATGAACAAAAGAGGAACAAACATAACAGCAGACAGACTATTTTCATAAGGTATTTGAAATAAAGATCTACGATTAGGGATAAATACTAGGCAACGTTTCTAACAGCAAGAATTGGCCTACAAGATTCAAAAAGTTCCAAGTAATCATCAATCTTTTGCGATATATGCGTTTGCCAAAAAAAGATGTTGGAGAGCAATAAATAATTATAATTTCAGACCATTCCAAGGATTTACGAAATAAGAAAAGTAAAATAATTTTTCATTGTTATTTATCAAGTTATTATAAGTAAGACCTAACTACATAATTTGTGTTATTTTTTGAGGAATACTCATTTCGAAAACCATTCTACTTAGCATTTTTTGTTTTTTTTTTAATTTCTTTCATAGCATTTTATTTATTAAAAGATCGTTCGCAAAACAGCGAAGCAACCAACTGTTATTTCGATTTATCGACAAAAATGTCGCTTTAGTTTTATTATACGTGACTAAAATTGGAATTTTATTTCAAGCATAAAATACTTGCACTAAGCCATTACAAAACATTATTTACTTATTTTAATAAACAATATTTGGAAATAGAGTTATCGTTCCGATAGAAAGTAGTCTTAATTGCTAATACTGATAAATGTTTGTTTAGAACACAATTTTCAATAAAACTTTTTATGAAAAAATGATACCGACTTCAAAAAAAAATGCTCTAAAAAGCGGAAAATAATATTTCATTTCATTTTTTTTATAAACATTTTTATTTCATCTTTTTAGTTTTATCTATACGAGTTTTAATGTAAAAATCAGGTTTAACAGATAGTCCACTGAATAATAATTTTTTCTTGATATAATGGTCAACCTGTAGAATCGAGACGCGAGAGTAAAATATTAAAAATCTTCTTGGTATATATCTTGGCGCAAAAACATAATCGTGCCATTCCACCATTTTTAACATTTTTTTAAATTCCTTGGTATGGGACAACTTCGGCAATATCCTGCATGTCCCCTGAACATTTCATCCAAATTGATCAACCCATCGTGGAGTAATCGATGAATAAAAAAAAAGACAAAAAAATGGTCTCCATTCCGCCACTTTTACCATTTTTGAAGTTGGTTAAAAATTATGAGGGTAGTCGGTTAATAACGTTTTATTCATACCGAATGTTCATTTTTCGAAAATGTCAAATAAAATACTAAATTTTGAGGTTGCACGTTTTCATGGTCACCCTGTATACATACAATTACACAACGGGATAGCAAAAGACATACCTTTTAGCATATAGAGCTGTATGTCTATTACACACCTTCTTGCTTTAGTTTGAAAATGGTATTTAAAAAAGATGTAACCTTAATTATAAAACTGTCTGCCTCTATCGCCTTTATACATGGGTTTTTTTAATATTATTATACCAAAAAAACGGATGAACCGATTTTAAATCAAAATATATGGGACCACCAGAGAAACGCTCTCTACAGTTTGACTTTTGATTCATCAAAATCGGCCAAGCCGTTTAGACAATATGCACAAAAAAATCGGTCGAATTGAGAACCTCCACCTTTTGAGAAGTCGGTTAAAAAATAAACTTTTGCTAATACTTCCATCTTAAGATAAACACTAAGTTGGCGTTACAACTCCGTTCAAAAATACTTATCGAAATATTTGCTAAATATTTTTGATACGACCGAATATACGATGCTGATAAAGGGCAGCAAATGCAATTGAAACGTTATATGTGTCAACGCCCATATTCACACAACCACATTCACACTATCTTCTTCTGATCATCGTGATCGGTTTATGAACTTTGCTATTTCATTAATCTGTCGAAATGTACTACCATAAACTTATTTTTCTGTTTCTCTGGGTCCGATAAACCTAGTCATCAATCCTTTTGATTATTTTCTGTGGTTCTTCATAGTGTTTATATAATTTTAAAGAAACCATTTTTTCTGAGTTAGCCTCCTTATCATATCTGGTTTTTATTCGATCATTCGTGTTATCGTATGGATCACCGGGCAGTCCCTATTCTCTACAAAAATAGTTTTGACCAGACTTGCATGCATGAAATTAGGTGAGGCTCATAATTGTGGCTCAGAGGAGGAGGAGCCTTATTATCTTATTGGCACATGTGAAAGGTGGGTAAGACTACGCTGAATACCTTCTGCATCAAGTCTCTCTCCAAGTTATAATTACAACACTTTGACTGGAGCAATATGTTCTCCTCCATTAGAAGAACCCGTCGTCTTCGTAGGGGAGTGTCGTGAGGTGAGTGTGGTCGGGGTTAGCGAGAAGGGCCTTTTGCAGGCCTACTTGCTAGGCTTGTCCTTCCATCTTACTAGTAGGTGATGCTCTTCTATAGTCTAGTAAATACATGAGGTGTTAATTTGTTTTTTCGTATACGTATGATTCCACCACCCATTCTAAAACTGGCCTAAAATGACAAATTTTCCTTCTTCCTTATTCTAAATGAAATTCTAGTGAAACTGAAGCCTTCTTTAGCCGAAAATTGAGCAAATGTTGTAGATTTCTATTCCTTAGAAACAAATACTTTAGGCTATTTTCTAAAGTAATCTATAACAACTATGATGTACTGACTCGATCAGATTCTCTAAATGGCAGCAACGTATATTGCTGTACTTTTAAGTGGTAATGGTATTGTTTTAATAGTTTACGAGATTATTGCAAAGCATGTGTTACATCTTCAGCAACAGTCGTTTACCGGCTACCTTTTGACAAAGTTGGCAATCCTCTGTATATAGATGTTTGGATAAAGCTTCAGCGGTTTTATAATCTGTCGAATCGATGTTTATATTTGAAATCCTACTGTAGAATTTGCGACAAAACAACTCCCATGCCTACTTTTGGCTTCATACATTGATAGATTTTAGTTATTTTATGCAGAGAAACTGCTATTTACAAAATTTTCTATAAACTGGCGGTAATGGAAAAATAATCCCTGGCATTTTTGGGCTAACACCCTAATGTTTCGATCTTGCTTCCATCTTCCTGACTCCTGACTGTGCTTTGACCTCGGCAATCCATTCGTCCGAATCAAAACTTTTGTTTTTTGTGTATTTTGAAACATTGTAAACGGATAAATTGATGAATAGTGTGGATATACATATATATATATATACACGATAAGCTTAGTGTCAGTGCAATATTATAATTCTATACGTTGATTTTGCCTGTGTTAATCTGTTGCACAGTAAAATGAATAAAAATGGTCTAAACAATAACTTAAGTTTACACCTTTTTGAATAGAAAGAATATTTTATGTTTATAAGCCACGAAAATGTATTGACCTGTAGGTTCCCAAGCTGTGAATTCTATTAAAATTCGGGTAAAAGATATCCGCGATGTTTTAAAAAGAATTAACGGTTTTATTGTAGTGAATAATTTGATTTATATCTTGTGGGAAGATTTATAGAAACGGTTAATCTTATGGCCCAATACTATAAAATGTTAGTAACTATTTATTTAGATTTCATACCAACTAGGTATAAATATCAAGATAGATATGAAATAGATATGTAAATTTTTTTTATTGAAAATATTTTTTTTCATTAACAAGTGTTGTCCTACCTGAGGAAAAAAATTGTTTTATTTTGGTTTTCTTACATCTTTCTTTCTTATATCGTGAGATAAATATAAGCAATCTCATAAACAGTTTATTGACTGAAATTGTTGGCTGTTTCGGAACTTAGGTAATCATGTATAAACATAATTCTCTATTTCAAGTTGGAAAAAAATTTTCCTAAACTAACTTATTCTTTTAAGTTAACACATTTTTTTGGATTTAAATAAGGTAAGGTAAATTATCAACTATGTATTGCTCTTTCTATTAAATGGGTAGACTGATATTTGTTATTACCGGCAATAATTTTATACGTTAAAATCTAAGTTTCACTAGTGACGCAAAGTTTTTTTTTGAGTATTTATCATTTATTAAAACTGACCGTTTTTTATTGACAAAGAAACATATTTAAGTTTTTATTGACACAAAGAAATACCTATAGGTATTTAAAATTGAACAAAAACTAAAAATTATAACTTAACTGCAATATATAATGTTATTTTTAGTTTGCTTTTAAGTTGTTAATTTTACTTGTATTTTCTTAGAGGTTTCCGTAATTAATTGCTACAAATTTAACTGCTATTACCGTATGAACTGTGTTTTTCTAATAGAAGATGCCAAAGAGAGCGTTCTGTTTAATTTAAAAATAATCCTGATCTCTTACTAATTATGTTTGCTAGTTTTTTTAATTTTGTAGTTACTACTCCTGAAGATGCTAATAAAGAATTGTCGCAATATTAAGTATATAAAAAAGTTAAATAAGCTATTTGATTATATATATATATATATATATATATATATATATATATATATATATATATATATATATATATATATATATATATATATATATATATATATATATATATATATATATATATATATATATATATATATATATATATATATATATATATATATATATATATATATATATATATATATATATATATATTTTTGATATGTGTTTTCATATATATATATATATATATATATATATATATATATATATATATATATATATATACGATATTAGTGTCAGTGCAATATTATAATTCTATACGTTGATTTTGCCTGTGTTAATCTGTTGCAAGTAAAATGAATAAAAATGGTCTAAACAATGTTTACACCTTTTTGAATTATTTTATGTTTATAAGCCACGAAAATGTATTGACCTGTAGGTTCCCAAGCTGTGAATTCTATTAAAATTCGGGTAAAAGATATCCGCGATGTTTTAAAAAGAATTAACGGTTTTATTGTAGTGAATAATTTGATTTATATCTTCCGTTCACTACTGTCGTTCTGAAAAGAACAGTTTTGTTGACGTTTCGCCAAAATCACATTTGGCATTTTCGAAGCTTTCTTTCTCGCGTCCGAATAGAGACTGAAGTGTTGGTGACTGCGACGCTTCCTTTTATACCCCCCTCGGGGGTATTTTAAGATCAAGCAAAACCCCAAAACAAAACCTAAAGGCCACTGAACAAAGGGTCCTAATAAACCTTCGAAAAAATAAAGACATCACAATCCTTCCAGCAGATAAAGGAAAAGCAACTGTGGTTATGAATACTCAAGACTATGTACAAAAAATGCAGGATATCCTACAAGACAATTGTTAAAGGCCTGTTCCAAGGAACCCGATAACGTACCTAGAAAAAACAACTAAAAATAAAATAAAAAGTTCATCAATAAACCCCGATATTCAACAAAAAATCATACCATGGGAAAAGTCGAGCAGGTGTCCTAAACTCTATGGTTTACCAAAACTACACAAACCAGGGGCGCCCATCAGACCATTGTTAGTGCTGTTAATTCGCCGCTACAAAAACTGGAGAAATACCTTTCTGAAATTATGCAACCAACTGTAGAAAAAGCTGATTTATTTGTAAAAAACTCGAAGCATTTCACTAGAATTATACGAGATATCGTCCTTGAAAAAAACGATATCATAGCAAGCCTAGACGTCAAATCGTTATATCCCAGTATTCCCATCAACGAAGCATTGGACAAGATTGCTATGAACGAGGATTTCCAGGAACATATAATACAACTTTCGGAGCATTGCCTCAAAAATACTTATTTTTCTATCAACGGGCAAATGTATAAACAAATCGATGGTGCTCCAATGGGGTCCTCGCTATCACCAGTAGTCGCGAATTTATTTATGATATACTTCGAGAAAGAAGCTCTTGAGAAAGCAAGTTTAAAGCCCAAATTATGGATTCGTTATGTGGATGACATATTTATTATATGGCAACATGGTCATGCAGAGCTCGAAAAATTTCTGACTCACGTAAATTCAATCCACCCCAGAATACAATTTACTCTAGAGTTAGAGGAAAACAACAAACTACCATTTTTAGATGTTTTGGTCACAAAACTGTATAACGGACATTTCGAATACACCGTGTATAGAAAACCAACACATACAGACAGATATTTAAATGCAAAATCACATCATCACCCAGCACAAATTCAAGACTGTGGCAAATACTCAAATATTTAGATCCGTGCGATTAACTGAAACACAGACGAGACAAAACGAACTTAAGTAATATCTAGTGCTTTAAAGAAAAATGGCTACCCAAATCGTACCATAGAGAAAGCTATTAACGCACAGGTTTCCCGAACGACGAACAGCAAAAATTATGAACCGGGAAAGCAACGAGTAGTCTTACCATATGTAAAAGGCACAACAGACAGAATCGGAAGAATTCTTAGGAAACACAACATACAAACAATACACAAGCTACAAACAACTATAGGTAAACTACTCGGAAACCCAAAAGATAAAATCAAACTGGAAAACCACGGAGTATACAGTATTCCGTGCCAGGACTGTGAAAGGTTGTACGTGGGGCAAACTAACAGGCGAATATCAGCAAGAGTGGAAGAGCATAAACTCAGCATTAGAAATAAACAAACAACCTCAGCTTTATTCCTACATCATAAGGAAACCGGCCATAAAATAAATTTCGATGGGTGTAGGGATATTGCCAATATAGAACATTATAAGACCAGAATAATCCGAGAAGCCATAAAAATTGAAAAACAAGGTGATTTGAATAAAAGGGACGAATCATTAAAACTACCAACAGTATGTAAGACAAAAATCGACAAATCTAAAATCGCAAAAACTCAAGCGCAATTAGCGCAACAACAACAGCACCATGCGGAAAACATAAATAACGACCAACGCCTGCGCAGATATAACCTTCTGCTCCGAGTGGGGGTATAAAAGGAAGCGTCGCAGTCACCAACACTTCAGTTTCTATTCGGACGCCAGAAAGGAAGCTTCGAAAATGCCAAATGTGATTTTGGCGAAACGTCAGCAAAACTGTTCTTTTCAGAACGACAGTAGTGAACGGATCTACACCCGGAATGAAAACACACACACATATATATATATATATATATATATATATATATATATATATATATATATATAATATATATATATATATATATATATATATATATATATATATATATGTATAAATATAAATATATATATATATATATATATATATATATATATATATATATATATATATGTTATATACTTTCTCACGAGCAATGTCACCTTCAAGTACGATGCCCTTGGTTCCCACCGTATCAGATGTCGGTTACCTCAAGGAGACGGCGAGTACCGAGAAGCCTCGTCAGCAGAATCTGCCCAGCAAGCAAGTTCCCACTGACGCAGCATTCGGCTTTCATATAAATAGAGTAAATTGTAAATAAAATCATGATTCGTTTTTAAGCTTCTATACTGTTAGTTTAAATTTACATTTTGTAAATAAAAATATTTTTTAAAAAGTGAATTTTAAGTCGGGTGATATAACAAATTGGCGCAGTCGTGGTAGGATCTGGCAACGTTGGCAGAACAAGAGAACTCTAACTGGCAACGGTGAATCCCAAACCTTTATCCAGAAAAACAAAGAAGCCCCATTTTGTGCATTGTGACGTCATCAACTTGGCAGAACACGCATCTACGGAAGGAACACATAGTGAAGCCCCTGGTAGAACTAACTGCTAAGAACACGACGGGCGATGTTTCTACTCTGTTTGTAAGTAACGAATTTTTCAAAATCGATCTTACAATTTTAGTAAAATAATCAATTATTCTGTTAATTGATTTTTCGATAAACTAATCATTTATTCTGCTAATTGATTTCTGTATTTCTAAGTGTAACATAGTATAATTTGTGTATAATCAGTTATTCTGTTAATTGATTAATTTTAAAATATTTTTTGGAATTATTTTTATCAGTTATTCTGCTAACTGATCTCCAGATTACATTTGTATTTTTATTATAACAAGAAATATTACACAGTTTTAATTTAATTACACTAACTGGTTAATAAGAACTGTTTATTTTACGTTGGTTGGCATACTACTTTACGTACTGTCTATCAACATAAAATTTCGTAAAATATTTTGTGTTTCATATCCTTTTTATATTATATTGTGCTAGTGTTTATTGTGTTGATATATTGGCAAATACGACGGATAACGAAAGAATAACTGCAGGAGCAGCGGTAGCAGTAATCGAACCTTATAAATTTTCCGAGATTTTTTCTATTATCCCCGAATTCGAAGGTGATCAAATATTTTTACAAACCTTCTTAAATGCCTGCGAATGTGCATATGATATGTCTACGGGTAACCAAAAAGATCTTTTAGTGATTCACATAAAAAATAGGTTGCGAGGGAGAGCAGCGCAGCTGATAAGCTCCTGAAATCCACTTTCTTTTCTAGAGATAAAACAATTACTTAATTCTCACTTTGGAGATACGCGAGACCTATCTTCACTTATTCAGGACTTACAAAGAATGAGACAACTACCAAACGAATCTCCTCTGACTTTCCTTAAGAGACTTCAAGTCCTAAATGCTAAAATGCACGCCAACATACAAAAATCCATACTCGCACCCAGTCAAAAGGCAGCTCAAATAACATTAATCGAATCCATGTCTCTAAATAGCCTAGTTACTGGCCTGGAACCCCAAATTGGCCATATAATACGTGCAGGAAATCCACCTAATTTTTTGAAAGCATAAATTCGCATAAGACGCGAGCTCCAACTATCATATTTCGAATCCCAAAAATGTTCTAGACCCAATCCGCCTGCTAAACCTATTATTCAAACTAATAAAAGACCTAATATACAATCCCTTAAATGTCATAGCTGTGATCCCATTGGTCACTTAGCAAATGAATGTAGATCGCAACAACGTCCCAATGGTTATACTTCCCAGAATTTTGGCAATTTCCAAAAGCCTAATACCAATCAACAATCAAATTCGTTTCAATCAAGCATCTCCTTTCAGTCGAATAGACCAAACAACGGTCAGCCAAGACCGCAGTACACACCTCATAACCAATCAAACCAAAACAATGTCCAACGTCAAACACCATTTAACAATTTCCAACGTCCTTCAGTAATACAAAATAATCCCCAGCATCGTGCTCATGTTGTCAATTTTGACAATTACCAATATTCCAACGATAACTATTCCGAACCCCAATATGACGAGTATTGTAACCAATACGCAGGAATGCATGAAGATAACCCCGACTACGAATATCAAAATGTTGAAAATATTGACCAACAAGATAAAACGAATTACGATGAATATCAGGATTTTCTTCCCACTTCGAATCAAAACCATCCGCCTATTAGAACAATTTCAAATACCAATGCCATGACGGAAATCCAAAACCAAATACAAACCTGAATTTGGACGACATGAACCCGTCATTGAGTTTCCCAGAACAACATTTTCTTTAAATCCCCTTCTTGCTGTTAACCCGAAAAATCTATATTACATAAAAGACACATCTAACACTTTTAAACTACTTATAGATTCCGGAGCAGGAATTACAATATTTAAAGAAAATACAGTAAAACAATTTCCACAACGTTTTCCCGAAAACTTTACGATTCAAGGCATCACAGACCAAAAATTTCTTATCACCGAATCAACCCTAGTTCTTTTTTAAGCCGTAAACCCACATAAAGTTTACATATACGATTTAGATATTGATTTCGATGGTATTCTAGGACTCGACTTTTTAAAACACTATGGATGCACCATCGACTTAAAAAATAAACAACTTGTTACAAATTTTAAAACTTTACCACTGTTTAAGGCAGAAGAAAACCTTGAACAAATAAATAAAATAACTAACGTAAACAATTCTAACGAAATTAAGATTGAAGGTAGGACCGAACAAATTTTTAAATTACGTTGTGATTTAGTCAACACCGATGCTATCCTATCAAGGCAAGAAATCGAAAAAGTTCACATCCCAAACGCAATTGTCCATGTCAATGAGAAAGGCGAATTTCTAACTTCTGTGGTTAATGCAAACGCCATCCCGAAAACCATTAATTTTTCAGATATCGAAATCGAACCTTTTTCTTCTCATTCGCCACTTAATTACAATTTATCTGATAAACAGTTATCTCCTAATCGCATTCCCAACATTAAGTCCCATAATTACCGATCTGAGTAGATTTTGAGGACATATTTTACCTCGAAGGTGACAATCTTACCTTTACCAACGAAAAACACCTAAATTGAATGAATCCACGATAGACGATAAGTACCCGCTTCCCAATATTTCCGATCTTTTGGATCAGCTAGGCAAGTGCCAGTATTTTACAACCCTGGATCTGGCTTCAGGATTTCACCAGATCGAGATAGACCCTAAAGTTATTCCAAAAACTGCTTTCTCTGTCGAGAACGGACACTACGAATTTATAAGAATGCCCTTTGGTTTTAAAAATGCCCCGTCCACTTTCCAGAGAGTAATGGACAACATCCTTCTAGGCATTCTCAATGAACGTTGTCTCGTCTATATGGACGACATCATTGTGTACTCGCCTACAATCCATGACCACATTACACTCTTACGCGAAGTTTTTAAACGTCTTCGAAAAGCAAATCTCAAAATACAGCCTGACAAATGTGAGTTCCTGAGAAAAGAGGTAGCATACCTTGGTCACCTAATCACTCAGGACGGAGTTAAACCTAACCCCGCTAAAATCGATTGTATACAGAAATTTCCAGAACCAAAAAATCCAAAAGACATAAAATCCTTAACATAAAATCCTTTCTGGGTTTAGCTGGTTATTATCGTAGGTTTATTCCAAATTTTGCGAAAATATCAAACCCCCTTACCAGATTGTCAAACTTTCGACGAACTAAAACAATTACTGACTTCTGACCCAATTCTCATCTATCCAAATTTCGATGAGCCTTTCCTACTAACAACGGATGCAAGCGCATTTGCGATAGGCGCTGTACTTTCCCAAGGTCCAATTGGCAAAGATTTACCCATTGGTTATGCCTCCAGAACATTATGTAAAGCCGAAACCAATTACTCGACAATAGAGAGAGAACTACTTGCAATTGTATGGGCCGTGAAATATTTCCGTCCATATTTATTTGGGAGAAAGTTCTTTCTAGCCACAGATCGTCGTCCCCTTACTTGGTTACTTTCTATTAAAGACCCAGGTAGTAGATTAGCACGATGGCTGCTAAAACTAGAAGAATATCAGTACAAAATTGTTTATAAGCCGGGAAAAATTAATAAAAACGCTGATGCCTTATCTCGAATAAAAGTAAATCATTTCCAAGAATGCGCAAAGCTTCAAACAAAAATATCTGTTTTTGCATCAAATGAGACAAATTCCGAAGAACCTATCGAAGAAGCTAAAACCTATGACGACGATGTAATAGCCGAAGAATACAATAAATTCGTAAGTCTTTACGAAACCAGATCCCTGATCGATTATTCTAAAATCGAAACAACCAACGACCAGCTGTTGGATAAATCACACAAAAATATTATAACATTCTTTCGACAAAATAAATTAGAAAAACTACATCATAAGATTCTTGACGACATTTTTGAGGAAAACATGGAATTTAATCCAAAACAAATAAATATTTTCTCCAGTAAATCAACAAAAAATCGTAAATATTTCATTATTCCTCTCCCGTGTAACCCAGAAACTGTCACACAACTTCTCTTTTACATTCTCTATACCGGTCAAGACGAACTTGACATCTCTTGTACCTATTTCGTTGAAAACACACTCGAACTTCCTATCCTTGAAATATTTTCGTATATTTTTGCAGATAAAAATATAAAATTAAGTGTTTGTCAAAACATCACAACAACCCCTAATGAAGACGAAATACCTCAGATCTTAGATCATTACCATTACCAACTTACATCGCGGAATTAACGAGACGTTAAGACGCATAAAAGAAAAATACAATTGGCCAGGCATAATAAAAGCAAAATATACACAAGCTTACCCTATAAAGGATAAGACAGCAAAATCTGTTGTTAATACACTTCTTGTATTTTTTCAACATTACCGAACTCCGTTACATATACATTGTGATTATGGCCGAGAATTCAAAAACACCTTAATGAATGACCTCTGTAAGCTTTACGATATCAAACTAACTTTCTCTAGCGTAGGACACTCTCAATCAAACGGCTCTGTTGAGAGATTTCACGCGACACTTAGTGAAATGATACGAGCTAATCAAACTGAAAACCCTGACGAACACCCGTTTAATGTTCTTCCTTATGCAACTATATGTTATAACAATACCAAAAATAAAACGCACGGTTTCACGCCTTACGAACTTATTTTTGGACACACCTCATCTAAACCACCCGAAATCCTATATAATGAAAAAGTCTTATTTCCAAATATATGCAAGATCTAAACAATCGCATGCAATACCTTTATAAAACAGCCCGAGCCAGAACATGTCAACAAAAAGAAAAAGCCAAAGAGCGCTTCGACCAAAATGTTTCTGCTCACCCCTATGAATATAATGTAGGAGATAAGGTATACATTAAAGAATCACAAATCAGGGACAAAAGCCAAAATAAATTTAACGGTCCGTTCGAAATAATCGAAATTTTACAAAATTCAGTAATTTGATAAACCCCGAAACTAAACAAAATCTAAAATAAATTTTAACAGACTGAAACCATTCTATGAGTAATTTTTCTCTTCTAGGTTCTTGGCACTTTCAACAGCCACTCAGTCCCAATACACTCTAACACCAATAAACAACACCTTAGGAATTTTCTTTCATGAAGAAGCGACCGTAAAAATCTCAAATGATAAATGGACCCTCCTTGTTTACAAAGACCTCGGACCAATCAAAGAAACAATCAGTAATAATGACAAAATATTAGAAAGCTTATTAAACACTATAGACGAAGACGTACCGCGAATGACAGCCTTTAAGCCGCAAGTTCAAACTCATGTTAGTCTCCTTAAACAAATATCAAACGCCGTTAACCAAAAGTACACTGAAATAATGGCCGACACTAAAAAGTACATTTTTAGAAAAAAACGTGGTATTCTTAATGGTATTGGAACCATTTGGAAATCAATAACTGGTAATCTTGACGCCTCCGATGGTGAATATTTCAATGAGTGCATCGAAAAGTTAACCCATGATGAATACCAAATAGAAAATCTAATGAAAAATTAAATATCTGTAACTACCTCTCTTATTAAAAGCTTTAACGAAACCATTCAAAAACTTCAAATTGACGAGGAAACCTTTAATAACGATATTAAAAAAATTCGCGAATCAATCATGGGTATTTCCGATCATCTCAAATTTTATCAATCTCAACTCGATATCCTAGACTTGTGCGAATCACTAACAGAAAGTTATTCATTTATCGAAAATACTTTAAACGATGCTATAAACGCTGTTACATTTGCACGTTTAAAAATTTTGCACAGTTCAATCATCACTCCATATGATTTAGTAGACTCATTAAAGCATATATCGCAGTCATTACAGAAGATTAATCTTCCTTTGCCGATATATTATTCAAGAGTAGCTCAATATCTCGACATAATAGAATTAAAGGCATATCAATTAGATACTAGAATATTTTATATCCTATACCGATTCTGGATAATCGAACAGGCCTTCATCACATTTTGTCAATAACTAATAAACTACTTGCGCGAAATGATGATTCTTTACTTTATTCAACCATCCGCAATATGGAGTCCTGCAAACCACTAGGCAACCATATGTTCATCTGTTCCAACATCCTGCCATACCCAATTGATACTGATGCAGTCTGCGAGGCTCAGTTTCTGAAGAGACTTGATCATCTACCCAGAACATGCCAAGTTTTAGTCATTCTTGCCAAAGACTATTAACATTCAAGAAATTAGCCAGAATCTATGGTTAATAGCTGGCAGACCTCCTGCCCGTCACAATAAAATGTGGATGCAGAGATATAGAGACTCAGATCATCAACACAAATAATTTGATGAAACTTCAACCTGAGTGTAGTGCCTTCGTTGGGAGTACAAGAGTTCGTGCCCAGAAATTAGTCGAAGTTTACGACAACGTAACTTACAATTACCATCCAGTCAACATTCCTTTTGACTGCTGTAACCATATGCCAGAGAATATCCACTTACCAGATTTGAAGCTCCTGAAGCTAAATAAAATAGATGTAGAGGACCTGAACATAGCCCAGCACAAGCTAAATCAGTATGCCGATCAGCTAGATCAATTGGTCAACTGATTGCCTTATACACCTTTTGCAAATGTCGAAGACGAACACGTAACATCAAGATTGGAGTAGCCACTAACGACGATAACAATCCACCCTCTCCACCTAAAAGAGGATCTAACGTTATACAATGGAGAAGAATAATTCCCAGAAGGAGACCGAGCATCCGCCTCGGCGACCCGATTGAAGAAAGTGAAGAGATTGAACTCAACCTCAATAAGCAGAGGACCTGAAAGTTGTCACCACGCGTCAACTTTCATCTTAATGGGGGAGTTGTTATATCCTTTCTCACGAGCAATATCACCTTCAAGTACGATGCCCTTGGTTCCCACCGTATCAGATGTCGGTTATCTCAAGGAGACGGCGAGTACCGAGAAGCCTCGTCAGCAGAATCTGCCCAGCAAGCAAGTTCCCACTGACGCAGCATTCGTCTTTCATATAAATAGAGTAAATTGTAAATAAAATCGTTTTTAAGCTTATATACAGTTAGTTTAATTTTTGATTTTGTAAATAAAAATATTTTTTAAAAAGTGAATTTTAAGTCGAGTGATATAACATATATATATACATATATATATATATATATATATATATATATATATATATATATATATATATATATATATATATATATATATATATATATATATATATATATATATATGTATGCGACCCCACTTGCAATTTTTACAATACATTTAATTTTATTTTTACTTATTCTACTCTGTAGCATCTTAGTATCCTAGATTTTTTCGGTACTTTGTACCATTTAAAAATTATTTTGCGTGCCTACCTAATTTCAAGGTCATATTGCATAATTACAATTTTGCCATTTTTCCCGGTCGAAGTAATTTCGAGGGGAAAAAGAGGTCGCGATCTTCGAATAAGTTTTCATGATTGGACCAAATTATTACAACCTCGAGTTGTATAGTTAGATAATATTTGGCACGTGAGGTTAGACAAGTGCAAAGCAAAGTTTTGTTGACCGGATCAATAAAATATTTTTATCGAAAACAATGATACCATTACATCATTATAAAATACCTAGAATATTTATTTTCTGGTTAGCATGAATTGTTTTTTTTATAGTACTAAATAACCATTTCGGTTATTTTTTAATTATATGCAAATTTGTGTTTCAGGATGAACAGTCGAATGATGCGGCATCCCCTTCTGGATGGCCACTATGCCTGGGCCGGTCCGGAATAGTAGTACATTTTGCACCTTTGGATATATCGCACTTACGCAACCGGGACTGCTACCTCTGTGTGAGAAGTCGGAGCCTCCCTGGTCTTGAGGTATGCCTCGTTATTTATATATTATTCAATAAGTTAAAGTATACACGTAATACAAATACTGTTAAATTTATTACTATTTAATCTTCCACATTGTTCTGGCTCTACTTTATTATAAAAATCCGTGTTAAACTGGAAAAAGTTGTCGACGTCTTTAAATAGAACTTTGAAGTTTTAACCGTTTTAAAATATTTTAAACCACTTGAAATAAAAGGATATTTTTAGGTCGACCTTCTCTATATTTTATGTATATATACTGGATTACTCTGGACTGGTTTAACCAATCTGGATTGATTTTTAAACATACAGTTTGGGTGAGCTTTGTTGCCATGGAAAGCATATTAAAGAAAATCAAAGCGGTGGCGTGGAACTATTGGTACTTAATATTTTTTGTGAGAGAATCTGCGCGATATCTTTAAAATATTTTAATATATTATCTTGGTGTATGATTTCTAATTAACAAAAATGTAACAAGGTAGGAATCTATTTTTCAAAGAAAATGAATCTTTTTTACGGTTTGATGACCGGTTACGTTTGGTAGTCGTTTAGTAATGCTTATTTTGTAAGAATTAGCGAATTAGTTAAGAAATCATAGTTCTTGAGTTGAGACTGTGTCAAATTAATTGAGGTATATGGCTAGAGGTGTCTTCAGGGATCTTCACTGCACAAGATCAAAACGTTGAATGAGCCCCGGTGAGTAGAATTCAGGCATTTATATTCGACCTGTGCCCACCTGTAACACGCAGCCACCGTCTCTAGTAAAATGTTCAGGGTGCTTCATGATTTCAATAGATTCTCTAATTTTTCGTTTGTAATAATCTTGGTATCTTTTACATTAGTCTTGTGTCCTGTTAAGTGCTGGTGTTCAGCGACAGAGATTTGAACAATTGGTTTTTTACTTATAAATCTTTCATGTTCTTTAAGTCAAGGAACAACTTTATAAATTCGTTCTGATTGGAAAGGAATTACACCTTTTGGTAACCTTAAGCTTTTCCCAGTCTTTTTGTGTGTTATAAAAATTGTGCGAATGTTAGACCTCCGCAGAGTTCTTGCAATTTTATCGGTGGTACCCTCGATAAAAGGTAAAACTGCACTACTTAATGGTTGAGTATCCAATATTGGTTAAGGTCTAGGATTATTATAATATCTAATCGAGCGCCTAATATAATCAGGGCAATATCCGTTTGACTTCAAAACTTCTTTCAGTTTTTTTTGATTCGTTGGGAAATTAATTTGCATCACATATTGATAAAGCCCTAAGATTAATGAATTGATGACGGATTATTTATGAGATGGATACATTTGTATACAGGGTTTCAACATCAAAACTGACTAAAATATCACGGGGATCTAATGTAAAATCTTTAAGCTTTTTAATATAAGTATTAGATAAGCCTATAAAAGGGTTTAAGATATTGGCTAAATATTTACCTATTTCGCAAGATGGCGAACATGTTGCATTAACGATTGGACGTAACGATACATTTGCATCACGTATTTTTTGAAGCCCGTAAAATCGAGGAATCTTTGAACAGCTTAGCTTCAATTTCTTCTTATCCAAGTCTATCAAATAAAAACACTGATAAGGCTGCAAATTCTTTCAGTTTTCTTAGTTGGATCCATTGGTATTGTCCTATAACTGTCATCTTGAAGTTCCGGTTCGAATATTCCTTGATTTTACGGACAAAATATATAAAGCAAATCTAATAGATATTAAAATTTTAGTTCTCACCATCACCATCAAAATATATATATATATATATATATATATATATATATATATATATATATATATATATATATATATATATATATATATATATATATATATCATCAATTCATTAGACTTTAGAGCTTTGTCAATAGGTGATGCAAATTCGACTCCTAACCCAACAGATAAACTGACTGAAGTTTTGAAATTAAACGTATATTACACTGAAGATATAAGGCATTCGATTAGGTATTATATCCCAGACTTCAACCACTATGGGATACTCAAACATCAAGTAGTGCAGTTTTAACTTTTATTTAGGGTATCACACTTAAAACTGTAAGAATTCTGCGAAGATCTAACATTCGCACGATCTTTAATACACACAAAAAACTGAACAGTGCGTCACCAAAAGATGTGATTCCTTTGCAATCAGAACGAGTTTACAAAATTCCTTGTTCCTTGACTTAAAAGACATGAGAGATATATAAGTAAAAAATCAATTGTTCAATACAAATAATTACCGTGACTCACGCGTCGGTGGGCAGACGCTGGGTATAAATACCTGAACTCTGTTCATCGGAGCTCATTCAGTGTTTTGATCTCGTGCAGTGAAGATCCTTGGAGATGTTTCCTAAACCCACTAACATAATATCTTAATTGCCTCCAGCTGTGAAAGCTTTTGTACTAAATTATCTAGTTACTTTACATCACCAAGGTATTTACTCAGATGTGCCTCATGTCAAGTCAACTGTTAACCGAAAAAGGTACTGTTTCGGTTAATTGCTTTTACAATAAGAGAAAATTAACAATTTACCTTCTTCAAAATGTATAGAGCGTCTTAGTTACGAAAGTGGCTTATTGTAAATGAGGAATTTTAAGGGCCGGTATTATCATATATATTATTGTCTTCTGGCGTGTCATAATGACATCATTTTGATTATTATTTTTGGTCTCAAAATTATACAGTTTTCGGACTAAGTACTCTAATGGAATCATTATAGCCCTGTAATGATAAACTTAGCATCGAGAAATCGACTGCTTTTAAGGAATATTTAAAAAAAAAATGGACATTTGACTCAATTGATGCCAGAAAATAAAGTGTTGTATGTTATTCTGAACGAAAACTAATTATGAGACACGCCGTGGTATCAGTCTCGGCTGACGACTCGTCTAATAATATTCAAGGCTGGTCTCATAATGATCCTTATTTCTATCCCTACAACATAAATAGCTATTCACGTTTTAGAATGTGTCACTATTAATGCCCAATTAATGTTTTTGAAATACATATAATGCTGCTTAACTTAATCGGTTAAATGTTTTGCAACGTTTTAAAAAAATGTATCATAGGCGTAGATATTTTTATTTAAGTAATTGATTTTAAATGATGTGCATGGTGGCTCCTCCAATACGTGAGGCTACCTTATTTCATTCAATTTGTAAGAATTACTCAAAAATTTAATTACAAAAGGTTTTAAGTTGCATTTTTACTTTTAAGATTTGGTATTTCAAATATGCAGGGTGTTCCGTTTAAGTCTGAAATGACACAAAGCGTAAATTAATTCATTTCTAAAATTCTGGAGGATGATTTATTTCATGAAATTAAAAAAAAAAGTTTTTATAAATAAGAATCTGCAGTAGGGACGAGATTTTTTTTTACATATATAGATTGTTATTGATATTTCGATAGTTATCGATAACTATTAATAGTTATCGATAATTACCAATAGTTATCGATATTTCGATAGTTATCGCTAGGTATCGATGTAGCGATAGTTATCGATTCATCAGTCACAATTAAATTTTCGATTACTCCGGTAAAGTTCGTTTTCAAAGTGTTCGGGGCGACCGCTTATGGTTTCCCGACATTAGCCTTTATTACTGTGTATGAGTGATAAATATACATTCATTTTACCGAATGAATGTTATGAACCATAGATTCAATGTTTGGTCTTGAACAGTGAAACACGACAAATCGTGTTAATTTCTGACCGACTTTTGTATTTATGTATGTACTCCTATTATTTCGTGACGGTTTGAGCTATTCCAATTAATTTTTTAGGAAGTATTAAGGCTGGCGCCGGGGTGAACCTATAGCGAGCATATAAAAGAAATGTCTAAATGGCGTCTTTTTTAGTATTTTTCTACGAGACAGTTTTCGATTTAACGTATTGCCTTTAAATTTGGTGTATGAAATATAATTAAGCAAAAAAGTAATTAGGGAGCATCTAAACGGAAATATCGCGGGACCTAGGGAGGTGATCTAATTTCTTGTAAAGGTATTTCAGTTATTAAATTTTAATGGTTCGGTGTGTCAATAAGTTTAATGTATGGGGGAGTCTAGAAGGAAAAAGAAGCTTATCTAAAAATATCGAGTTTTATATGGTTTTTGGGGTTTTTAGGGGCATGAGCTTCAATTTTGCTAATCATTTTAATTTTTAACAATTCGTACTGCTGATTTTTTATGCATAGGTATAGATGGACTTTTTAAGTTTTTATTGTGAAGTAGGTTTATTTTTTATAAAAAATTTTATTTCTTAAAAAAAAAAATTTTTTCGTCCTATAATTAGACGAATATTCGGTTTCATAGTCATAAAACCACGAAACATGTAATTTGCTTTTTTTATATAAAACATTTTGTTCCGCTATACAGGGTTGCTCTAAGTTGGTAAAACCTCTTTTAAAAACCGAAAATATTTATTATTTCAATAACGGTTAGCCTTTTTTAAGAATGTAAATTTTCGTCAAATGATTTTTATTTTATTTCTTCTCTCTTCCATCTCCAAAGACGTTGAAACCGCCCTTTAAAAACAGAGATATTTTGTATAGAAAGATTGTCTTAAATGGTGATTTCATGATTTTTTTTCTTTAAAAAAGTTACCATTTATTTACGGACTACTTTAAAATGTCTGCCTGACTATACCTGTACCGAAAATAACATATTATTTAACTATGCCGCCAACTATTAAAAGTTAAATTCTAACCTGCCGTCTTACCGATACCTACAGCAATAGAAAAATGAAATATACCAATAACTAGACAATAAATATCAAAACATATCGATACCTATCGGTATATCGATAACTATCAATAGTTATCGATAACTATCTAAGGTATCTACGCCTATGATAAACTTTTTGAAGTAGTTGCAAAACCGCAACAGCATACTTTTCTTATTCTCTTTGTGAAAAAGAACTCGTATTTATTGACTTCTTTGTATTAAAAAACAGCTCTTTATCTATGCACCTAAGCCCCCATGCTTAGGTTGAAGAAAAACCAAATAATTTTGTAAGAATAATTCATAGACTATATGCTTAGGCATTGCAGGACATGTTCCAGACAGGGATCTTGGTATCATTGTTGTGATGGAACAAAAGTACGTTGATATTATTTCTTCCAATGAAAGGCAGGAATCAACAAGGTAATTCGGTGCTGGTCGTGGTATTAGCTAGCGAAGCTGTTGTTTGTGATTCCATTTCGTGCCTTTACCCTATATGGAGCTCGCTAGTCTGTGGCGGCCTGGTGCTCTAAAAAGTACGAAATCGCGATCGTTCGACTAAAATGGATCATTGCGCCCGCTGCATTGCAGGATATATTTCAGGCAGCGATATCCTTGTTGTACCGTTGATAGAACGTGAAACAAAAATACATTAACAGGGTATATACTTCAGTAATTTCCTCAAATTATTAATACATTTTTAAAAGAGATTTTTGAAAAATTGTATTTTTTTAAAAAAGATCGAGTTAACTCAAAAAAGTAAAGATACATATAAAATCTGACAATTTTGTGTTTTTCTTTTAAGTTGCTCCCTCGAAAAAATATATGAGAAAAACATTGGAAAAATTCTTGTAGAAACCTGGGAATTTTCTTTTACGCCATGTATAAAAAATGCATCTATTAAGTTGGAAAATTTTACATCAGTTTTTTCACGCACATGGCGATACCTCTGTTGCTTTTCGAAATATTTCTTTAAAAAATGCACTAAAAAGTGAAGTCGGCGCCAAACTTAATTACAAAAATATATGTATTGAGTGTTTTGATGTCCAATACCACGAGTATAATATTTCATAGTCTATTAGTGCCAACTTCACTTATTTTAGTTCTATTTATGCGAGTTTTATTGTAGAAAACAGATTTAACGAACAGCCACATACAATATGTATGTTGTTTCCTGATAAAATGGTGAACGCTTGTTGGCAGCGTCGAGGAATCAATTCAAAATGGCGGCATTCCATAATTTTTACAACATGCTTGCTATGGGACCACTGCGGCAATATCCTGAATATTCCCTGAAAATTTTATTCAAATTGTCCAAACCATTGCGGAGTAATCGATGTACAATCATAAGAAAATTCATATGGTCGAATTGATAAATTCCTCCTTTTTTGAAGTCGGTTAAAAAGCGAGTGATCCATTTAGTATGAGCAACGCTTTATTACAGTTTTTGCTTCTTTTTTGTAGATCGCTTTAATCTGGAAGCTTCATCACCAAATTCATTGGCGCACAGTAGCGGAGTTCCGCAATCCACTGCACTCTATCGATGATATAATGTGCTCTACTAGCCTTCGGTCGGTTGCAGACCTGGAGGTCAACTATGTGGATGACTGCGATGGTACGGAACTGTCCGAACTACTCCAGAATTTACTGGTGTCTGTCGAACATGCTATTGAAAAAGTAAGTTATTAGACAATCTCATTTGATACAAAAAATTATTTAAGTTATGAAAAGGTTCATAGAACCTAGAGTTTTTGCAGAGGTTACAATTTCTACATACTACATTTTATATGCACATTTGTCATCAAGTCTTTGATCTAAATGCCGTTGTTTTACAGGGAGCACTTTAGATTTTTTTTATTTTCTTTAGGTTTTAAGAAAGCAATATAATTTTTTCTATAATTAAAATCCTTAAAATTCTAGTTTAAACAAAGCAAATACAAGCCAACTGTCTCTTGTTAGAAAGAAATAAATTTATAACAATATTTATATGACTATATTTAAGTGACTTTACTATTATTTCTTTGTTATCTTTCATAAACTGTCACCACTTAAATTAATATTCCTTGACGGGCTCAGGAATTTAAAGAATAGATTGTAGCCATGAAAAATATTATCTGGTTTTAATGCACATTATGGTAGGATGCAGCAAAGACATTTGGTTTTAAACATTTTTTTATTCTAGAAGACTCCATTTCAAATCTTAGTATCTATAATTATATTTAAATTATTATTTTAGGTGCCTCTAGACGATTTGACGTTTCCGTGTCCTCAGTGTCACCAGTATTTACCGCTGGACAGACAGGAGGATGATCTAGTGAGTTGTGCTTGTCAGTGCCTTTGTAGACTTCCCGATAGTACAATTTGTAAAAAAGATAGTTCAATACAGACTAGTCCTATGTTCGAATTTGTCGGTTCGATACCGCATATAGATAGTGATTCCGAAGACGATAAGGACTCTATTAGATCAGGTAAGACAAATTTATACATTAGATTATATGTTTCCAAATAAGTCGCCTTATACTAGCAATGTGAGAAATTAACACTAAATAAAGAGAAAATTGTTTTGTTTAAAGCTTAAAACACATGGTCGCAGAGTGCCTGACCCGGATGATGGTACTGTAACGACCTCTTGATTTATAAATTGCACTATAAAAAGAAATAGACAATAATATGGATGGTTTGTGACGTACAACTTCTTATATGTCAGCATACTCAGGATTAGTTTATCGTCATCGATCATGTTTGTTGTTTTCTTCAAATAATTCAAAAAATAATTAAATTTTTATTGCTGTTTTGATCAGGATCGTTCCAGAAATATTCCGATAGAATGCTCCTCAGAGGATTTCAAAACGACTATACAAATGTCGGCCGATGCCGCCTGGGTGAGTTAAGCTTATGCTACACTGATCCGGCTGAAACTGACTAGGACGAAGATAATTATGTGAAAGAAATAAAACATGTAGTTTTAAAGTGATTGACACATACTTGACCAGACCACATCGGCTGGTATTGGGAAAGTCGATTTGGAATCCTCTGTGGAGCTGAGAAGGATAGCGGATATTCTGCTATAGTGTGAACACCCCCGTTCCGAAACCTTCTCCTTACGAGCCTATCCCGTCCGATTTCGGCCGGATTAGAGTGGCCTAAGCCAGTACCAACGCCGGCACCGGCGTATTATTGGCGCATTTCACACAGTCCGGCATTATCCAGGTTGAAAATAGTTTGTAATTAAACGTGTTAATCAATATAACGATGTATGCTGCTCTCTATAGACCTTATCTTCTGGCGGTATTGTACTTTAAAAGGAAGTATCGACAGAACAAAAATAACAGATGATATTGGATACATCCTTTATTGTTTGTGAGATACTTAAAAGGAAGTTTTTATACGCTTTTTGATAAACTTAGAGAGTAGTATTATATGACCGGTTCCAAGGCGTCCGTTTACCGAATGGAATAGCCCAGGTGTACGATGGCTTTTTTTAACCGTAATAAAATCTGTCTAACCCAAATTTTCGCCCATTAAAATCGGGTTTGACTCAACTTTATACTTATATTACAATAACTCTTGTTTAACCCGACTATGTGATATTTTAAAATTATTCATGTAACCCAACCAATTAGTTCCTTTGATATTGACCGTAAACAACAATAGTCAAATCTAGTGTTATTTCTACGTACACCTTAACTCTGCAATATTTTTAAATTATAAATTTCTTTTAACTCAGCTAGACCCTCCATTGTTATAAAAGTAAGTATTCACTCTGGATATTGATTTACATCCATCAAAAGAGTAAAATTTCTAAAAACCTTCACTAAACATCACCTTATTTCAAATAACAATGCATAGAACGCAATAACTTGAAACTGCCAAAAACATATAAGAGCTGTAACGATCAATCAATTATTAAGCATACCAAAGTTGATCCTCATCGCCAGGACCCATTCCAGCTGGAGCATGACTCCCGCTGTGGTGCTTTGACCGTCTAGCAATTAACTTGCAATATTCAGATATGTGGGTCGTTGTCCATGTAAAACAGCCTTGTTGTAACCAATTGCAGGGGCTGTCGTTTGAGTAGCATATAAAAGCTCGAATTGCATTCGCATTCTTTAGCTGTTGAAACACAGTTCAGTGAGAAACTAGATTTTGTACTTTTACGTGTTGTTATTTGTGGGTTGGGTAATTTGTGATTTCACAAATTTCTTCTAAAAGCTAAAATTTATTTATTTAATAAGTGATATTTGGTAGATATATATTTTTTTAATGGATGTACATTAAATGTTTAAATTTATAATCTAAAAAATTGACTAGTTTTCAATATTCTAGCGTTTAAAAAAAATGTTTTTAACAATTTTCACATTCAGAAATAGATTCGAAACAAATTTAACCGTTTAAAACAAAATTTTAGATTTTTTTGAATTTTGAGCTTCGAAGACAAATTAGGTATTATTTAGTTTCTCATAGGTTTATATCTAATAGGAAGTTAGACACGTCTTATGTTTTGACATTTCAGTTATTCAAAAGTTTTAGGTAAGCGTTTTAACTTTAAACCTGCGCAGTGGCTTATTTATTACTTGTTGGAGTTAAACACATTTTTTATTTCGACATTACGACAGATACGTCTTGTATTTTAACATTATTAGCTTAAATATCTTGCACCCTTTCAAAATTCGCAGTATCTTATCACAGAACATCTACGGAAGTTTAGCCATATTCAAAGAAGTCTTAGCCCGCTTTTTTTTTTGAAATTGGCCTTACAAACAAAGTGTTTTAGCTACGAAATTGTATTTATACCTTTTTAAAAGGGCCGTAAGTAATTAAATCAATTTAATTTAATTTAAGACCACTTAAATAAAGGAAGGAAATAAAAAATAATTTAAAATAAATAAAACCTGAACATGTAAAACGAAGGGATACACACTTCACGCCCAGGGATCCGTCTGGACGACTTTTGTATTAGACAAACAAAGAAAACCACTAAAGAAGGATAACATATAAGGGAAGGATTTAGGGTTATTACATTAATACCTAGACTATTTATGAATAAAAAGTGAGAAAAATTAAATATTAATATTTATATTTCTTAAAAAAAGGTGTAATTGTATTAGTATGCTCGCATTATTGGAAGCTAATACGTCGGGAAGCCAAATTGGAAGGGAAAATTTATTTTTTAAGAGTAAATTCATAAGTATATTGGAGTAATGCGGATATAATCTAAAATTAAAAAATATTTTCCACATGTGCAGAAGGGGTCACCTTTTATACTTTTATATATATAGGTGACTAGAAAATCTTCCGTGATTAAGTTTTATGCGGATTATTGAAGACACGATTTTTCTAGGGATTGATTTATTATAATACCAGTGTTTTGTTGGGATATTCTGATGTACTTTGTAGTAAAAAGTATTTGATTCCTGGCCAAAATTTTTCCATTGTTGATCCCATTTTTTGTAAATGTTCTTTGAAATTAAATGGAATAAATCGGTAATGATAATATGAATTTCAAAATTTGTACTTTTTAAATGGGCAGTGTTTGCTAGACGATCTGCCTTTTCGTTACCACATATTCCAGAATGCGCTTTACTCCATAAAAACCTAATTTCAAAATTTTTCATCTTTGCTTCTCGAATAAGGTCTAGAATTTCTACGATAAACGTATTAGGGTACATGGAGGAGGTACAATAAAATGTTGAAAGGTTTTTTAAAACTGATTGCGAGCCTGTACAAATAAGTATATTTGTGTAGTTGTTAGATAAAGCCCATTTGATGGCATGGTAAATAGCTGCAGCTTCTGCTGTAAATATAAATATAAATTCTCTTTAGCTCGTGAAAGTTTAATAATTTTATCGCTAGTAGTATATCTATAGTGACCAATTTCTTTTATAGCTTCGAAAACTTTACGTAGATATTCATCTTTAGGTTGATAAAAAGATCTCGAGTACACGTACACGTTTTTAAAACATAAACTTTCTGGATCAGTAGTTAATAAGATCAGGTTTGTTTTACCACAGTTTGATGCCCCGCTATAATACATCTAATGCTGGGAGGTAAAAGAGGGCCATCTGTTGTGTGAAGCTTTTTGTTTCTTAGCACTACACCAACGGTTTCATCCAAGTTATCTGCTTCGGGTTTATGATCAGATTCTTTAATCTTCATATTTATACGTCTACCGTTAAGCCAGCAGCACGTACTAATTATTAATTCAGCAAGAAACCGTCTAAGACTGGGTGTGTGGTAGTAAAAACTTTAATAAATAAGCTATCTATTGAACTGCATTTTCTTGGTTATTAGTTCTGTGGGCCTGGAACTAAACTATGGAAGAGATTTTCGAGAGCAGAAAAGGGCATCAATCCTCTAGATGCAGGTTTACTCATGATATAGCGTATGCAGGAGATGATGACTTAGACTCAAGATATAAGGCAGATTTTCTCTTACAATAGAGGGCTTGGGAAAGGTTCTAGTTTTAGAGAGAAAACAGTTGCTTGGTTGATTACAACAGCAATAAGAAAATAGGAAATTAGTTCTTGGTCTCAGCCAATAGCTAGATTCCAATGCTATTAACGACAGGAAAAGAGACATTAAAACAAATAAACCATTCACAATGAAGAAATTTGCTTTGGTGTTAAAACAACTAGATAAGTATTGAAATCTAAAAAGCTGGCTAAAATAAACAATAGTATTATAAAATCTGCAAAAACAGTTCTTGCTGAAGCTCGAAAGTTTCCTTAAAACACAGGTGGTAAGAAAAATATTTCTTTTCGTATAATATCCATTCCAAAACAAGGTGGGCTATTACCCCTGATTCCCATATTTGCCAAGTTATCTGCATTAGAAACTTTGGCTAGTGGACAGGTGGTATTGTAAAGGCTATAAATAAAGTAAAAGATGTCCGTGAAGCTTTCGTAGAGTACAAGAGACATAATAAAACGTTGGAGGCTATAGCATTAGAAAAGAAGGGGGATGATTTATTTTTAAAACCATGCTACAACGTATTAGTGTTATAGTCACATGAGAATAGGTAAAATGCTAATGTTGTCCTTGCTCCAAAGACCTTTGACAAATTTTGATATAGTAAAGGATATTTCAGAGCTAGCGATACCAAACTTTAGAGGTGTTTACATTTGTTTTACCTTCTTCAGGACCTCGAAGATCTGAACGAGTTTTAGTAAAGCTAGATAGCAGTAAAGAAGCAGTTAAAAAATTTGGATGGATGACTCCCAGTTATGACAGTTTTGGAAATCTTCCTCCACTCTTTGAATTTGCAGATTACCTCTATATGGGCGTGACACCAACAAGAACGATCTTAAATAACTATAGCAGCAAGCAGTCATCTAATTCAGTTGTTTGCGGACACTTGTGTTTAGAGTTTTTAAGGGACGATTAACTACAACAATGGATGGCGATTATATAAAAAGATGGAGAATTCCTCGAAAGTATCTCTGATAAAAAATGTTTACTTGATATGACTAAGGAAGAATTAGCCAATTTACTGAAAAAGATTATTATTGCTTGTGCTTTAGATGAAATTGTTTATATATAGCATAGACTACCGAAAGCTTTACAAGAGAATCCAGATATACAGCAATATTTATACTATATCGATTACTACAACAAAGAGGATGATGAATATTATTATTATTAAAATCATTTTTTACTTGTTACGCCGCGCCATAAGGTTAGAATATTTGGCAGGATCAACAATGGTTACGATACTGGTGGGTTTGAATATGTACAAGTTCTAACGAATTGCTTATCAGTGGTACGATAGCGCAGTTGGTTAGAGTGATGGACTAGTGATCCAGAGGTGCGTTTTCGATCCCCGCTCGTACCATAACTTTTGCTGTTGATTATAAATATTTCTAAAAAAGAGGATGATGTTATCGATGGACCTACCAAGGAGAGTATTTTGCTGTTATTGCAATATTAAAGAAGTATGACTCGAGTCTGATTATAGATTGATGTAACAAAATGCACCAAGAGAACGGCTAGATGTTGTATCATATAAATAAACATGTTCAGCAAATTTCTTTATCAGTCATGTCTCATACTTTTACTTTCTAGGATCATTCTAGCTTGCTAAGTGCAAATTTTATCTTGCCATAGCTAGGACTGAGTTTGCTTGGATTTTAGTCGTATAACTCTATTTTTTTTGTGGATGCCAATAATAACCTAGTGGAGTTTAAATCTTCTGGTCAAGCTGAAACCACTTATTTTTGTATAAATTATGGAGCAAATGAGAAACTCAATTTTGAGGGGGTAAAAGAAGTTGATCCCTATTATGAAATTGAGGAGAATAATTATTAGATTTTTTCCTTAAAGGCGAATAATAATACCCTTAAATGTAAGATAAAATTAAAAAATAAAATTCATTTCTCATCAAATGCCTCTATTGCAGATCTACTGAGTTTAGTCCAAAGGTATTGGAGCTAAATATCTTATATCAGTCAATCAATTCAGCAAAAATCAAAAACCTATAATACGGGTGGATTTTAACATCACATTTGGGGCATATCTTAATTCTATAGAATCTCATACGTTGTTTTAATTTGATATTGATGTAGCCTGTGGGTATAAACTTACAAAGGAACCTCAAAACATTATACCTTTACCATTCAAACCTCAAGGACGTCAATTCATTGATAATATTACATTGAGCATATAGAATGATAATGGTAAATTTGTGAACTTTTAAGGTGATAGTAAAAAAAGGTTATAGTAAAATTAGAATTGAAAAAACTGTCGTTTATCATGGGTTTCAGCTTTAACAAATTAGTACAAAAAGAAGATGCTAAGTAAAAAACGGTTAGTCTCTCTAAGAGTATTAAACGACATACATCGTTTGGTCTAAGTAAAGAAAATAACTTTTAATGTCCGGAGGTTATACTTTGCGTAAATATTAGCAATTTCTTTAACATGGTGGTATGAGGCGTTGGATATTTTAGGAAACCCTAATTATGATTTATCAATATATAGTAGATATTTATAAACCATATGGATCTCCAGTTCGATGAAACAAAACCTCGACGCATGATCTGTTCAGAATGTGGACTTAGTGAAACTCCACAATTTATATTGGATACGACTTCTCACGTATTTGGCGGGAAACTCCCCTCAAAATATCTGCTAGTTTTAAATACGTATTAAGTAAAAAATATGTTGTCTGTAATACTTTATAAACACAAAGAAAAATGTTGTATTAAAATAACCCCTGATATACAAATTATTTTAATTAAAAAAATCTAGTTGATGTTTAATTATACTTGAAAGATCTTCAACCAAAATTATTTAACTATTAAGAAATAATCTTTCACCTCATACTTGGATTAAAGTCAACATGAAATTATATGTTTCTATTTATTAGAAACATATTAAATCCATTCAACACTCGCTATGAAATTATTTCTTCACACGTAAATCCCCTGTAATTTGTAAGTTAAGTTTTGACTGTTAAATCTGGTAAATTTAGAGAAAAAGAAATTAGGTGGGCCTTAGCTAAGCTTTTATTTTTTGAATTAAATGTAAACAAGTTTAAAAGTTTAAAAAATTCGCAGACTTGTATTGTAATAAATCAACCTCAAAATCTTTTAAAGTTCGTCCTTTTGATGACGGACAAGGGGACAATAAGTAATTGAAGTTAATTGATTAACTTCATGGTCAGCCGGTATGAGAAGGCCTCGGCGGCGGGTTCTCTGGATAGGGCGATGAGGATCGTTTTTTGTGTGCTGGATGGTGACAGCTTTTATACGTTTTTATTAGTTTAAAGTTATTATGTTGTACGCATTTATATTTAAAATAAGATAATGTAAAGTGTAATTTTTAAAAATTTTAAAATGGGTAGGTACTCTTAAGATGTATGTATATCAATGTCAGAGAGTGAATACTTGTTTTTATGACAATGGAGGGTCTAGCTGAGTTAAAGGGAATTTATGATTTAAAAATATTACAGAGTTAACGTGTACGTAGAATTGACGTCACGGGGAGAGGGGAGTTGTGTTAGACTCGATTTGGCTATTGTTGGGTTATGGGGTACGGGAAATTTCAAAGGAACTAATTGGTTAGGTTACATGAATATTTTTTTACGTTTAAAAGTGTTACATAGTTGAGTCAAAAAGATATATGCGAGTCATAAGCCCTATTTGAATGGCTGATAAATTTGGGTTAGACTTATTTTAATTAGGTTAAAAAAGCATAGCACATGTGGGCTATTCCTCCGGAGGACGGAAGCTTTAGAACCGCTCATATAAGACTACTTTAGAGACCCTTGCAAGCACTAACCAAATAACTACGTGACCGCTACGAGAATATTCAAACTGTGTCTGACTAAAGCAAAATAAGAACAAGACCCTAGTTACTCCAGCACCGACAGATCTAGAACTTTATGGACAAATACGCATCGGAAAACATTGAAGGGGACAACGGAAGTCGCTCCGGGTTTCTATTTGTCGAGATCATCGACGGCTGCATTTACCGTTGAGGCTATTGGGCCGGCAAATTTGCCGGATCGGGCAATGCTTCAATGCCTTGATTTGTTAACATTAGATTCAGTGCCGGTGCTGGCAGAGGGTCCAATTTTGCCGGTGTGTGTGTGAAAACGCCCTTAAGTGGTCGCATCGACGTTCGTGCCGGCACAGCGCTAGTCTGGCCTTTGTAGTCAACTGCAAAACTCAGTTCCACTTTTTAATTTAATTCCAAAATTATTCTAAAACATTTCCAGTTAAATGTTATACAATTTAATGAAAGAGTTTCATAGATTGCCATTTTGAATTTTTTTTTGTGTTTATTATAGGTAACAAATCTTTACAATGTGTAAAAGTTTTCCTTTATTAACATCTACATAAGCATTCATTTTGAAACCGCCGTACGAGAGTGTAATGAAATATATTAAATTATTGTAAATATTTTACATCAGTATTGATTTCGAGCTGTGAAAGTACATATCCTGGTTTGTAATTTTTTTTCATAAATGTTTTGCATACTTTGTACGCTCTGTAATTCTATAGGCTTATCTTTATTTATGTCCGCCCTGCATAGCGAAATGTAATAAACTGATGTTGAGTTGGTTTATCAATACATATAGATGTAGAACCTGTGGCGGGATGCTTTGTATCATGTTTAGTAAAATGGGACTTACATGTATTAATTATTTAACAGATAGGTATGTACTGATGTAATATTCAGAGTGGAGACTAAAAAATACAATACCTTTTATTACACACTTCTAGTGCCTTCCACGTATAAAACAAGTCCTTTTGAAATTCGTGTAAACTTTAAAATCAAGATCGCCACAACAGGAGGATTCACAACAAAATAGGTTTTTAAAAACTAAAAATATTTTTATGTAGATGCTTTACTTCTATGAATGTTTCATATTTCTTTATCATCATTATTTTGAATGAGTAATTTGGTTTCTCCTTGGTCACATGTTTGTTTTGGTTGATTGTAACTGTAAGATTCAAAATAATCTAACTAACCTTCCGTTAGTGGCACTCATAGACTAGTCGAACTAAATTTCGGTTTTTGAATCAGTATCTCCAAGACCAAGCATTTGAGGCCCCCGATATTAGATCTTTTTTTTGTGATTTTTACAAGAGAAATCTTCTCCAGCGGTGGGAGAGATCATTTGCCTAACACCCTAATCTAAACTCTGTCTTTGATTAATTAAAAACAAAAAATATAAACTCAATCTAGTGATAATTAAATACAAAGCAGTCTATACAAATTAGGAACTACGTTACTGTTTACTTAATATATAACATACTGCGGAGGTTTACGGTCATTAATTTGGTTCAGTAATGCAATTAGAAAAAAGAAAATCAATAAACCAAAAAATAAACCCGCAGAAAACCCCTGCACGGGCACGCTTAGATCGGCTCCGCGTTTCAATCTGCTTACCTAATAGAAAAAGCATGAAGTGTGCAGTACTTATACAGTGTCGTAACTATACATTTTGGGCGTCCTCGCAGATTACGGTTAGCGGTCACCCGAGGACCGAAAAATAATGGATGACTAAAAAAAAAGTCATCCATACTCTCACAATCCCACATCGACTCCATGCACATTATCGCCGAGCCCGCTGACATCAGTAGGTCCCCCCGCATTACGGGGGTGTAGCTACGCCACTGCTTTATTATTTGCCTTCTACATTTTTAGTCATCATTTGATAGTTAGTTGTTGTTCTTTCGAAGCTTAAGTCGACAATCCCGCAAAATTATTTGCTTGTAGCCCCGCAGAATCTCGTGCCGACTCTGAAACGACCACTCTGTGTATAAACTTAAATAGTAATATTTTATTTAGACATTTTACAGATTAAATTTTAATAATTAGAAATAGTCCCCGTGCAAAAATAAATTGAAAGTTTGAATAAGTTTGACTATTATTATATAACCTATTATTTCATTCAGGATTGCTAGAAAATATTGTGCTAATAAGTATATTGCAGTATATTTGCAGAATTGGCAGGTAATGGATTTTTTAAGCGATGCGACGGACTCTGGAACTAAAATATTTTTGTTCGAAAATGACTGCATAAAAACCTTCTCAAAAATAAGCGTTGTGGGGTATACTGCTAAAATAGCGATGACGACACAGCAGAGACCGTGAGACGTATTAACGCGTTACCTAAAAGACATCTTAACTTTCGGTACTTTAATAACGTAGACTAACACATGTACCTTTTAGAGAGATTGTTTAATTATTACACTTGCATTGTTATATTATTACTATAACGGAGACACACTCTGCAATAGCCTCCAGTTTTGTAATCACTGTAGTAAATCTAGGGGGTTTTTGATCTTGAACTATTTAAACCAGAACCTTTCTCGAAAAACTGCGAGATGGGCTGAATATAGGGAATACGATGTAGATCTAATATAAAGAAACTCGCTGGTGCCATAATGGAAGGTTAGCCCGCAATATTTTTTTTGTGGTAACTAGTGGTTTTGTATCTAATATTATTCATAATTTTCATCTGAACTAAAGATATTCGTTTTGTCCTAAATAATAGAAAAAACTATAATAGAAATTCAAAGAATCGACTATAGATAAGATAAAAGTGAAATGTTCCCAATTCTTAAAAAATATTAACCCTAGCATATATGCCTCAGATTTATTTCAAATAATTCCCACAGAACTTATGTATTCTAGTTCGGTAAGGGTGATCACAACTGTAGAGTTATTTTGGGTGTGAATTAAAGGCGCACTATTATAAATAGCTTAATTATATTAATTTTATTGCTCAATATTTTTGATATATATAAATAAACATGATTAAAATTTATCGTACATTATAATATAAAGTTAGGTAAAATATATTAATTTTTTAAACATTGAAATAGTTCCTTTTAAGTATTACTATTTGCCCACTAAAATATAGAATAATATAATAACACTGTTTTTTTAAGAATATATTTTACATATAACTAGTAAATACCCAGCATGCGTTGTAATGCCACTCAAATAAGGAAAGTATTTGAATTGTTGGGTCACTACCGGAAAAAAAGTAACACCCTGTTTCAAAAAATGAAAATGTATTATGTTTATTTCGTACACATTGGTCACCCTATATTGAGTGCAAAATTTAAATAAATTATCTCTAGACATGTACACGGTTGATAAAAAGCAATAAGGAAAAATTAAAACTTAAACACCCTGTATCTTAGAAATTTAGCATTTTTGACATATCCTTATAATATAAACGTTTGATCTTAAAAATGTTTGAGGATTTGTCCTGTAATATATCGGACACTTTTTCCACGTATATTTTGAGATTCCCGATCCCGTTACCCTTCAGAATCCTTCGTGGGCGTGCACAAAACTATCCTAATCTAATCTATGAGTATTAAAAGAACGCTAAAACTCTTAGAAAGGATCGGATAGTGCTTATTTTTTGATATTTTTAATGCGCGTATATTAATTTCAGGGCTAAAATATTTTAACAGTTCAAAAATTTTAGTAAAGAGCAAATTACATATATTTGGAGAAGTTTAATTAAATTATTGTAAATATACTAATCCATACGTAATTTTATATAAATTTATATATAATGTCGATTTAATTATCCCAGATTAATTATATTTAAACACAAGAGCGTTTATTTTTATTCAACAGCACAATGATTTTTGGATCTAAAATAATGTTTTTAATGTTGAAATCAGTAAGCAATGTCTCATTTAGTTAATGTATTGCAGCTTCTTCTTTTTCAATGCTTAATTTTTGTATTAATTGGATTTTAATTTAACATAATGCAAGCAGCAAATGTTACTGAGTTTAAAATAATGTTTAGTTTAGCTATTAATCAGCTCTATTTTGTCTATCGACTATCATAATAGGCGTGTAATGCCTTTCAGATAGGTTATTTAAATAACTGTGATTGAATTTATTAATATGCATATGCGAAGTAACAAGTGTTCGTTTGAACTATATGGCAGAGGTGGGATGTTGTTAAAGGTATGTCCTTTGAGTATCTGAGAAAGTATATTTTATACACTTCAGTGAACATTCGTATTAAGCCAATAATTTTTGCTGATGTGAAAGTTTTATGTAGTAATTCGATGTCGATGAAACATCATCCCTTTAACAATAATTAATAAATTGAAGGTCCTTGCAGGTTCAAAAGTCTAAAAAATTTCTTAATGTTTTTACTCTTCAAATTTTAGTAAACTCTCCTCTACCTATATCTAGTTTTGAATTTTGTTTGATGACGTTATTATTCTTCATTTTTCGAATAAGTAACTTTTCTGATAAGAGCGCCTTAAATGAATATTATTGTTATAAAAACTGAAATCCTAAGAGGTAACGGCTATTACACTGAAGATATTAGTCACCGTTAGATAGGTAATATTGTTCTTTCCTTCATATTTTATGGTGCCACAGATATAATAGAATTATCACTTTGGCGGTCCAACATATTTTTTGACATACAAAGAATGTGCAGATATAAAACTTGAGGATTTTGACATGGGATATCTTTTAGTAATATGACATAAATCAAAATTGGATCCGAATATAGGGTTGCTGCGGTGCTGAAGCAACCAATGGGCGAATTTTTGGGTTACTAAGAAATGCATGACGACTTCATGTAAGCAAATGCAATTTAGAATACACGTTGGTCATTCAGAACACTGAAAATCAGAAGATTTATTTCACCTAATAGAGGCCACTAAACTTACATAAACCAAACATCATCCAATAAGCCAACGACAAAAAAAGATCTTCACCGCACTTCATATTTAATTCCAAATATTGTTCCTTATTTTTAAAAAGTGGAATGTTGTTGTCAGCAACTCATAAGAATGGAACCTATACATTTAAATAAATCCCATGTTATTATATACAAGTTTTGAATTTACGCTTTTGGTGTGTTTCAAAAAATGAAGAACAGAAATGCATGTCTAATTAAAAAAAAACACCTGTATAACCCTCAAGACGCATACGAATATTGAAAAATGGTTGTGATTCCTTAAATATATTGTACAGGGTGTCTCACGTGAGCGGGTCGTGATTAATTAAAATTCAAAAACCTGACTTTTTCCGGGCTATCGGATTACGACATAAAAAAACCATTTAAAGTCATTTAAAAAAATATGAGCGAACAACTGATTTAAAAAAATACTCACTCTGAATATTATAAGTAGATTTGATAGTTTAGGTCCTATGAAATATTTTTATGTATTTAATTTTTAATGACCAGAAACGAAATTTTTGTGAAAAAAATTATAAAAAGCTTTCGTGATTTTAAAAATATATGGATTTATATATTTATCTTTTAAAGTTTTCCGAGGTTTCATTCAATTCATACGAGCTCGCTCAGTATTCTGATTTCGTGAAGCTAAGATTTCTGAAGATTCCTTCCTATAATCAGGGGTGAAACGTAACAAAGTAATTTAACTTTTCAACGATCTAATTCCAATAATCATACATTCTTAAAAATAAATATTCTCTATTTTAGGTTCAGAATTAATTATTTGATTGCATCAAAATTTGAATGTTTTTGTCAGCGCAGTATTCCCATTACCTTCTTTATAACAAAAAATTATAAGGTTTGCTTAAGAAAAGACAATGAAAAATGCCAATTGTTTGTACGACTTTCAAAAAATTTATCAATGGATTTTTTGAATTCGTTCTCGTTCGTTGGTGACCTTAAAAAATCTTAACAAAGCATTTTTACTGTGTTTGTTTAAGGAGAATTTGTTTCTTTTTATAGTGAAAATAAAGATATTTTCTATTTCATTTATCTCAGTCTTATGTATTACGTATCAAAGTATCGTTCAGCTAGCTCAAAATTTATTTCGGGATCCTTAAAATTATGTTAATTGCAATGGGTTCATACAGAAAACTATAATAGTTTTAAGTATGTTTTGTTTCAAATCTAGCCTTCTATAGCGTCACTTTTACACAACCTACCATAATGTATCGAAAATAACAAAATTTATTATGTCGACCGATACCGTTACGTGATCCATCCGAAAATAGATAAAAGCAATAAAAAATCGTGATTAAGAAAAAGCAGGCTCGTGATGGACATAGTAGTACTGACCCACAGTCTAGAACTACCTACCGGTGATTTATTTTGTAATTTATAATGTAAATGTGACCTTGATTAGCTTTTTGGAGCGTATACCGACATAGAACTCTTGTGGAATAGTTCCGTGTTTTTGTTTTAACTTATTGGGTTTATCTTTGATTTATTTGGTCATTTAGGAAACTGGAATATTTTTTTATTGGTAATTTATATCTTTATAACTGCGACTTATAGATTATTTTTAAGTGGATCGTTGGTCAAACATATTTTATTTAATATTTACGATAATCAATAAACGCCTCCTGCATGTAATATAGTTCAGTTTCTGTTTAACTAGAGCAGCTTCAAATGAAAGGCTTTTTTATTGTATGTGTAGTATTTGTGTAAGTTTATTAAAACTATAGCTCCCTAGGGGTTTAAGTTAGTTGCGAGAAAACGGCTAATTACCAATTTATTTGTGTTTAGCAATTTAGCTGGGTAATAAATTTTGATTTTCACCTTTATGAGGCTTCCAGTGTGGTTAGATGGGTAGTTTAATCTTTTGAAAGCTCGTGGTGCATATGTGCAGGAATATATGGTATTTAAAGACCATTACAATCTAACATTAATTGAGACAATTATTGCTGTAAATAACTCTTTGATTGTTATCTACTAATTTACTACTTCTTCCTATATTTGATTATGATATTGCATTATATTTTCAATATTAGCAGTAAAATTTTATATATTTTGGGTGAACATAATCTTGTAGGAAATCACACAATTAGCTTATTAATTATTATTGACTAAACATTTTAAAGACAATTCTTTTAACTGCCCGTTCGCGGTCGAAGTGATCCATTAATTGAGAAAAAATAATCAATAACCCACAGTGTATAGTCATTTTCGTAGAAGACAAAAAGACATTACGGATATAACAAGCACTAAAGTGTCAATTATTTAAGACAGAATTCCTCGAGCTAACAACTTCCCCATTCCGATTGGATTGTTACTGTCTAAAGTACCTCGATGCATCGCTTTAACATGTTAAATGTAAACAATGCTGTTGTGATTGTAGAATGTGCAAAACTAGGTATATAAGAAAAAACATTTTTTTGGTATTTAAGTATTGAAGCAGATTTAATTTTCAACGTTTCGATTTTTTTGAAACCAACCTTTTTTCACATGGACGTTATATTGAATTTTACCTTACGTAAGGAGGCTTTTTTTTCTTTTCGGTGATGTAACACAAGTAGTCAAAAAAAACATAAAAATCATAGCAGAAATCCACTAAAATAAAAAATTTTTTTGAAATCTGGGTACGGCGCATGATTAAAATTTGAAAAAGTCGTTACAATATTTCCGATATCATTTAATAACACAAATTTAAAAATACTAAATTCTTGAAATACGTAGTGTTAACAATTTTGTCTATACCTGTGGAGAGAAACATTTGCATCAAGTAAAATACAATTAATAATTAGACTTATTTAACTGTGTTAGGTAATAAAAAGTAAGTACATAATTAAGAAACAAAATTAAATACTATACATCGAGGCAATCAAAAATGTATAAATGGAAACAAACTACACCTAATTTTAAAGTTAAAAATGTTACCATTGTTACAGGATTCTCTTGTTTTCAGAGTGTTAAGGATTTAGCTAACAATCGGCTAATATGGAATAAAATAACTACAATTTCATATTTTTTCATTTATATGAATCATTATCTATCTCTTATCGAAAGATAATTTTCTTACCATAAATTCCGAACCATACATTAATTAAATCCAAATCGTGTTTTTAGCATGTGATCTCAATTCAGGGTCTTCAGATGTCCATTAATGATATTTATGACGATTTTCATCAGTCTATATAACATTGCCGTGAAAGTTGCGATTTTTTTGACATTTAATTGCGTACCAATTACACAAGTCTGCCCTCCTGGATAATCACTTTCCTGGAGTCGTTGTACTATGGTCGGTTTTCTTAAAACTCGGTGGATTGTGGATTTTGGAATTCTCTCAGCCAACCTCGTTGAAGTCGATATATTTTGATTAAAATATTGTAAAATATTGTCATCACGATTTTCATTATCCTTTGTATAGTTTTGGAAAATATTGAAAATTAGGTTGAGGTCTTTCGGAAAATTTGCAAAGTAATTATTTGATGCAATATTTGCGTTTCTTTGACTCCTAATGTAACATTCAAGCATATCAAATCTTTTTTCATTAGAAAAAAATATGAATTTTTTTTATATTTGTAGGGCACCTACTCTATAAGAGCATATGTATGTAGAATCACTTTAATGAGCTTTTTGATTTAGTATATATTATGATGAGTTATCGAAATATGTATTGTCTTACGCCGCGTCAAATTCAAATTACCTTCCGACGTTTCGCCTGCAATTGCAAGAGGCTTCTTCAGGGATCTTTACTGCACAAGATCAAAACCCTTTCATTTAGTGTTTTGATCTTGTGCAGTGAAGATCACAAAACATCGGAAAGTAATTCCAATTTGTTCCGGTTCAAACCCAAGAGGCATGATTGCTTAATTGACTCCAGCCGTGAAAACTTTCGTACTGTTATGTAGTGTCTTAAGTTGGACAAAATGAAGCACTATTTTTGCTATTTTCATTTACTTTAAAGCAAACGTAACTGATTGGCCTACCTACAATCCAACAAATAATGGGTAGGTACATAAATATATATGTCCCTATTTATTAAAATCCTTTTAACCATTTGGGATTTCTAGTTTAAGACAAAAAATATGTACAATTTCAAGGAGTATTTCTTGCAATATAGATTTAACAGAAAATGAATACGACGGAGCCTAATCGTCATTTTGTGCGGCTTAGAAAAAATGACAGGTATCAAACTAAGGAAAAGAGTGCATACATAGGATTACCAGACGTCCCGATTTTTCGTGATTGTCTCGATTTTCAGCTTGTTCTCCCGGTGTCCTCAAAAGACCAAACACTAGATGGTTGTCAGTGCAGCTAGCCGCAGAAAGAATTTTGATGTTTTTCAAGCACTTAAATCTTAATTTAATTAAAATTTTCAAACATCCGTGGTCTAGTTTTTACTCTATTCCAATATCAAATAATAAAAATTTGGTTTAAGGAAGCAACCATTAACATTGTCGATTACAAAATCATTCATTTCACTAAGCATAAAAACACATATTAAGTAAGATCGGATGAAATATTGGTCCAGAAAAAAAAACAGATTTTGAACGCAAAATATATCACTTTTATGAAATATCTTGTGACTATAATAATACTTATAGATATTATTTACTATTTATTTAAAATATGAATTTCTTTTTTCTGTAATACTGATCTGGTTTTTAAGTGCTCCCATTTGAAGAAGAGCTGGATCAGCCCCTGTTTTCAAGTGTCCCGAATATCGGGTGGAATAATTTGGTAACCGTATGTATACATTAGCAGTAGGGTTTTTTTTAAATAATATGTCTTTTTATTTCACACGATAGGATGCTCAGGAGCGAGCCAAGAGCTAAATAGTGTAAAGACTGCAACAAACTGGTTTTTTAAAATTAATTTATTTCAGTAATATGAATTTGCTCAAAAAAAAATTGACAATAAACAAGTTAGTCATGTGAATTATCTTAATTCCGAAGTTTGACATTTTTTTTCAAGAAAATGGCAGAAGACCCCAAAATTTTGAAAATTTTCGATTTTATAACTATATATGACTTTTCAAGGCGATCTGTTCACAACATTTTGTTGGTGAAAACATAAATGGGTTTAAAAAAGCCCTCTAACTTGATGCAAAGTTTATCCAGTTTCCACACTTTAAAGTAAAATGTTTTTAAATTAGGCCATGTATTCAGTTATTACGTACTTCTTTACTTTTCAGTAAAAATAAAACTGGGAAAATCATTTCTTTTATTTCTATTCCGCTCTTTTTAAAAATAATTATAGGATATTTTTTAAATTTTGTTTTAGTTTGCTATCTTGGATTCTTAACAAAATATTTTCAGCTAACTCCTATGTAACATTTTGATTTTTTTGCAAAATTCGAGGTAAATTCGATAATTAGTTTTTCAGTAATAATTTTGTAGTGCTTCATAAGCCACTATTCAGACTAACCAAACGCCCACTACTTTTTTATTATATCTGGTAAATATGAATTAAACTGATTGTAGTAGGAAACCAACTATATGCAGCAAATTACTGGAGGAGAAACTTTAACATTATCTCAAAATTATTTATAAATACGTAATAAAAATATTTGATTGTTCTATTTCAATTTTTTTTATTATGTTACTGTTAGTCCTGGGTAAAAATCTAAATATTACCGACTTTTTAAGGTTACACAATAACTTCTGAATATAAAAAAATACATTTTCTAATAAAAAAACTTAGTGTATATTAATCATACTGTAAAGTTAGTAAAAATCGGCCAATACTATCTTTATAAAATCTTTTAAAGATCACATAAACGAATTCTTGTAAAGTGGTCTTAAAAGGAGTAGTAATAAGTGCCGGTTTTACTTAGTAACATACAAAATGTACCTGCGAAATAATACATCCTTAGACATTACTGTACCTACACAGCCATTCTCGACTAAATCAGCTAGGCTAAATAGTTCTTCTCGGGATTCATGACACTTAAATGCCGAACATTGATTAAACCCGGAATTTTATAGGTGAATAGTTCTTCTGGAAGAAAAAATGTGTTCTGAATTTGCTAGCAAAACCATTGTATATGCCCATAACTGCAACCACATTTTGTAACTTAGTGTTCAACTAAAATTAATCCAAAAGTGTCATCACTAACACAAAAAGTTTTTTATTGTGACCTGTGGAAAGCCACTACAGTTATATTCGGACGTGAATATTTACTTGATACAGATAAAATACTCAACAAAAACATAACAAATCAAAACTTAGTAGGTGAAACAAGATTTTTTATTTTATATACGATTTTAAAAGTCACGATGTTCACTCTATTTAATTTCTTATTTTTTTAATATTTATTCAATCTACTATTAGACCTATTTACAAAGGTCTGGATGTCCTTCCAAAGGAGATCATTAACCAAGTCTCTATGTAGCACTGCAGCGAGAATGCAGTTTGATTTAAAAAAAAAAAAAATGTATACTCCACTGTATGTCTTAGTTTTTGTGAGCTTACCATATACCGAGCTAAAAGATGAACAAAATATACCTCTTGATATTTTGTCAGTTTTTCTTCTGGTTAGGAAATACATGCAATTACTGCTATACGTGTAAAAACATTATTAAAAACTCAGAACGTAATAGAAAAATAATCTTGGTTTGCTTATATTGGTATATAATTTCAGTAAAGGGATTTTGGAGATTTTCTTATTAATTTAAATTAATTGTGATTTTACTAGTTCCATTTAAAATTTCCTTTCCTAAATTAATCTTCAATAGAATTGACAGATCTGATATTAGTTTATGGCGAAACGAAACAAAATATAAGTGAACCGAAACATACAGATTGGTGGGGATGGAACAGTGGATTGAGCATCTCGTTCACCAGATATAAACTCTCTTGACTTTTATCTCTGGGGCCATCTTAAAGATGTTGTTAATAAAAAATCTGTTAGTTGTAACAATATTATTAATAATGATAATATTAATAGTAATATTATTTCACTGCGATCTGTATAAATATTGAAACATATAAAAACAAATTAGTTTTCATTTATTATTATAAGAAATAAATCTGAAAATAAATACATCCGCTCAAGTCGTTATTGCAATTTGTACAATATCAAAATGTATCATTGCTCAAGGTACAAATAAATCTTTCATACCGTTTGATCTTATATTTCACCTTTAATACTGTTATAACACCCGCAAGCACAGATATGGAAAGCTCTGTAGTATGTAATTTTCTATGCGCGAAAAAATAACGGTATCACTTACTCACCAGGTGCCGTAAAGGCAAATAAGCGTTATTAGGGAAATTAGGTACTCATGATACCTTTTATTTTTGTGACTTTGATCAGGTAGGATGATATAAGAAGCTTCAACTCTTCCTGGATTTCACGTCGCTTTTCTAATCTCAAACCATCTTTTATTCAGTAAATGTGTTATATGTTTATGTGTATATACTATGTAAACGACATTATTTTGCGTTTTAAGAGAAAAATGAATTCCTTATAAAAAGTTTTGCTTGTCTTAAAACTTGGGTTATACAGGTTGTTCAAAAATTATAAAAATCTAAAATTACGCCGAGAGTAAATTACCCTTATATTTATAGTTATTGAAATATTTTATAAGGAAAGGTTAGTGGAAAGAAATAGAGGGTTCTAATTCCGAGTCCAAAAAAATTTGGATAGACTACAAAATATCCTTTTTTGCATGGTACGTTTCTTGGGGCGAACGATGATTAGAATAAAGATTTATAACCTTTATAAAAATATTTAATAAGTCTAAAAATAAGGGTATTTTACTTTTGTCAAATTAGATTTTTATAATTATTGAACGAATCGTATAACAAGTGAGATTTCAACACTATTTTTCAAAGGAAAAACTTTTACGAATAATAAATTTTTCTCTTCAAATGAAAAATAATAACATATACATATAGATAGAGTTACGTCCATCCATATACATATATATATATATATATATATATATATATATATATATATATATATATCATCATTTGACAAATCATTGTGTCGTCTGCTGTGATGGAGACATGTTTCAAACAAGGATCATATTCTTGTTATGACGTTGGTGTACGTGGAAATGTGCGGGAGCGCCGTCAAGTTGAAACAACAAATAATTGTTTAATTTCCTCTGACACGTGCCCTATTAAATAGGAAATTCTTGTAAAAATTGCAAAAATATGTTGCCAGTTAATGGTTGTTCAAAGAAGTAAGGTCCAATGACATAGCTGTGGAGAATACCTGTCCAGGCATTTAGAGACCATCTGTGTTGATAGTTTGCAACTTGAACAACATGAAGATTTTCAGTTGCATAAAAATGAAAGTCATGGGGACTGATGAAGCCATTCCGACGAAAGGTGGATTCGACTTGAAAAATTAAGGATTTTCCTTTATTCTATGTTATGCCTAACGGCAAAAGGTAATCCGATTTGCAAAGTAAAGTTCAGTTAGTTATTGATGTAGTGTAACATGATATGGATGAAACTTTGGTGATTTAAGCAATTTGGTTACTGAAAACTTACTGATATCAAGACTTTGGCTAATGGTTCTTAGGTTTAAATTAGGTTCTTCCGTCACTGACAGAGCATTCGCAAAAAGATATATGTAGAAAATATCCTTTTACGGCCAAGAAATCTGAATATAAGTGGGTGTGAAAACACAGGCGAGCGTGGCGCGGATGGCTGTGTGTTTGCGGTTCGGCGCCCAAGGTCCCTGGCTCGATTCCGAGCTGAGGCAGACTTTGTTAAGAATACATAATGCGCTCGTCTTCTGATGGGTTGGTGGTTGCGCGCTCCATCAGTAATACGCTAAAATCACCTCTCAAATAGCGTCGCTCGGATTCGACGATAAACTGTAGGTCCCGTATACCTGTGTAAATTACAGCTAAGACACACAGCATAGGTATATGCGAGAGGTAGGCCGATATCAAGCAGTGGATGAAAAGGCTGTTGATGATTGATATATATATATATATATATATATATATATATATATATATATATATATATATATATATATATATATATATATATATATATATATATATATATATATTATATATATATATATATATATATATATATATAATCATTACACAAAGACTCTATAAATATATTAATTCATTTCACATTACCTAATAATTTCCTGTCGTTAAATTATATATTTAAATCGGTTTTAAAAGCTTTCAATAAAATGATACATTCTCACGGTGTAGAGTCTCAATTTTTTTACCGAATTTAAAATGTTCACCTATTACAAAGATTATATTCAAAAGTAAGATGCGACTGCGATGCTAATGTGATAGCGGTGCCTACTAAGCCTAATGAAACATATACCCAGTTTCGCGTCAATGGCATTCTTCTAAAATATATATTTATTATTAGTATCATTATTTATTTATTTTTTTATAACGAAAAGAAAGATTTTATCGTAGAAATTGAAATTTTACGGAATATTTGAATATCTATTTAGTTTTGTCATATAGGATTTCCACTAAACTTTACCAGTTTATTCCGGTTTTACAACAACATTTCATGTCAATTGGATAAGTGATTGTTTGTTATCGATGTTTATAAAAACTTTACCGGGTTATCTTTAGATCGCACTTTATTTTTGTCCATTGAGCTTAATTACTAGTTTAAATACAGTTGGTCTGACGAAGTAATGTATGTAACAAGTTGTGAATAAAAGTAAAAATCTAAAACCGTTTAAAGTGTTTTATTTACATTGTTGATAATGGATTTTCATGAAGTAATGATTCAGTCAATCAAGTTTTTGAAGCAATATCATTTATGGTAAATCTGGGTTCATATCGTTCCATTTTCTGCACGTCCTGCTGATTAGGTAATTATTAATAAATAAGTTTTCATGGCGTCTAATAATTATTGATTTCATGGCCCACTACTATCAAAGTCGTTGAAAAATACACGTAGAATGAAATTTCAAAAAGCATTTTATTAATATAGAGGGTGTTCTATTAAAAAGAACATTTTCAGGCACTTTTATAAGTTACCTACAAATATTTATTCCAAAATCACTGTATACTTCAAGTAAAATATGACCAAAACATGAAATACCCAAAGATATTCTTGTAATGAAACCCACATTTTAGATTAAAACTGTTTTAGAGCTGGGAAAAATTTAAATGTATTTAAAGTTCCGTTTTTTTTAAAAGTCCAAAAATTAATTAATACTTCAAAAGCAGCTACAGATAGATATAAGGACGTATTTAGAAAAGTTGCACAGTATAACATGTACAATCTGAAAATTGAAAAATAAACATTTAAAATACCGATGTTGTCACCTGTTTTGAGTAGAAATAAAAAATTTGAAGACGATCCGTTAATTAGCGCTTCAGAAACGTAATGTACCATCATGAGATACCCTATATATGTATTTTCTGATATTTTAAGTGCTTTTTGTCTTTATCTGCAAAATATGAATTTGAAATTCGTCCTGAGTGCATAAACCACCCCTCAAAACTCAAATTAGCTTTATTTCTTAAAAGTCACTTAGGTAGGACTACATTAGGTAAGGACGCGTTAACGTAGGTACTTCAAATGTGCAAAACGCAACTGGACAGAAATTCTTTATTAACCTACACTACACAAATCCTAGACGTTACCTGGTTTCGATACTGGGCGCGGTACCAATTTTTGCGGTTGCTTCTGCTACGAGATGAAATATAGGGGCTGATCCAAACCATGATGACCAATAACGGTATTTGTGTATAGATCTCAGCGTGCTTCCGTGAATTTCTGTGCACGTAATTTAATATTTTTTTGAATTCCGGGCTGGTCTAACCAAAAAGGCAGTCTGATAATTATAAAACACTATATTAGACACAAAATTACGTGCACAGAAATTCATGAGAGAATAGTTACCGCTGATGTCTTGTCAACTTAAAGAATGAATGGATGAGCGCTCAGTTTCGTATATCGATATGGGGGTGTTTTATTACTACTCCCAGTTTAGAATATATCGAACCATTTTACTTACGTTTCGGAATCGCCTATTTCAGTTTTCTACAGTTTAATTTGTATAATTATTCCAATTCATAAAGTTAGGGTAACATAAATCTCCCATGCTGCATGGAAAAAGTAAAGCCAAAGAAGTTCGCTTGCTTTATTTAGGCTGAAATTAAACCAAGATTCTACCAAAATGAGTCAATCCATTTAATAAAAGCAACTCCATCTTTTGAGCGATGAAACGCTGATTATAAATAACCGAATATATATGCTTACTATAGTTGATGAATACTCTAGGATTCCATTTGCTGTTCCCTGTACATTTAAAACTCTTATAGAATGCCTTAATGACCTGTTTTATTATTTGAAATACCAGCTCACATCCATTCGAACCGTGGACGATCTTTTGCTTCAAAAGAATACCCGCATTACCGTGGAATAGTTTCCAATCAAACAATACCTTACAACCCTGAGGAAAATGGTCAGATAGAAAGCTATAACGGCATAATATGGAAAGATGCCAATGTTGAACGTAAATCACGGAAGTTGAAATACGATAAGAAATTGTTTTGCCAGATGCCTTACAGTCGATTAGAAGTTTACTGTACAGGGCAACTAACTGTACTCCCCATGAACACATGTTTAATTATCAACGAATTAACAACTAGTGGAACATCAGTCCCTTCATGGTTAAAATAACTAGATATTATATTACTAAAGAAACCTGTGCGGAAAATTTAATACGATTTTTTAGTGGAAGGAGTTGAACTTTTATAGGGTAATCCTGATTATGTACTTGTTCGATATGCGAATAGTTACTGTACAACATTTGGCGTTTTAAGACATTTTAGAGAATTTCAAAAAAAAAGTATAAGAGATAAGGTCTGCAGAAGCGTTCAATTTAAATAAGATAAAAATCTAGTTTGGTTAATATATTTTGGGAAAATGCAGTGGGAAAGAAAAAAGTCACTTGCTTGCCCTGGCATTTTCACAAATCTTCCCTGCTTGAGAATAAAAATAATTTAATACTGATACCCCTAAAATTTCCATTCTATACTTCAATTTAAAAAAAATTCGTAACAATATTTATTCTTTCAATTTTCACTGCGATATCTACAGTATTTATCAAATCTGTAGCTTTTAGTACGTTGGATTAAAAGCAAACATGTTCCGTGGTTTAAGTTTCTTTACGAACTAACTAAATATATAATATTTTTTGGAAATAGTTTGGTGAACTGATTTAGATCAATCAATATTTTGAATTAAATTTATATAAGCTTTCCCACATAAAAAAAGTAGGTGCTTCTAATTTGGTTCTTTAGGAAGATGTTCTTTAAAAACGGACTGTTTTTTGTTTAGAACATGCCTAGGCATTTATATGGGAAAGCTTATAAAAATTCAATTCAAAATATTGATCAAAATCAATCTACCAAACTTTTTCCAAAAAATATTGTATATTTAGTTAGTTCGTAAATAAACTTATACCACGGAACACCTCAAGCGCCAAAGGACATGTGGAGATCGTGCGAACAGTTATGGTCCTTAGTACACGTTCTAGCCTTTAACGTAAATAAATCTCTCGATGAATTACAGTTGTACGGATTTCAGATTGGGATTCACTTAGAGGTGATTTTATATTATATTGAATGGATTGTCTGTTCAAAGTATAATGTCTAGACATCTAATATGACGTTAGTAGCTAGTCGATCGAGAAAATTCAAGGTCACTTCAGACACTGTAATACAAGGCACTCCAAAAAAGAGCTGGCTTGAAGATGAAGAACAAGGGGAAATGCTATTATGTTGACTATACAAATATTGTCATGGTAGAGGAAATAAAATGTTTGGTAAATGAAGAATTTTAATATTATCGCTATAAAAATTAATATATAAATTTTATTATTGTAGCAAAATCGAGTCTCTTTCAGTATTTGGCCACCGGTGGCTATAGCTCTCCCTCCCATCGCTACGTTGGCACTATGTTGGTAACCACTTGAGAGCGGCATGCACCATTTGCCGACGGGCTACTTAAATATACGTATATGGCAGTTCTAGTAATATTCCTGATTATATTTTGGACACGTACTTCACATGTATGTGATTCAATTTATATTTTGCATTAATACAAATATTTGAGTAAACTTATCTGCGTTTGCAAAACATTTAACGCATATGAATAATTTATTTCTTAAAACCAATGAAATTGGTGTTATTTTAGCTGGTCCTCATTTATTTTAGTTGGCCTCACTACTTATTTTAGTTACTATGGTTCCTCCGTTTACATACAAAAGTATGACGCACAGACGTGTTACTTTCCAAAAGTGTAAACATTTTCAAGCCGAAAGTTCACTACTAAAACTGTCATTAACGTTTTATATTACTACTTCTATACTGTAGCAAAAAATAAGGTATTAATTAAGTCTTTGGCTGTTATTGTTTTATCAAGTATTCGTATTTGTTGAGGGGAGCAAATTTGCATTATTAAGTTTGACGTGATGTTTTCAAACCTAATCGCAAAATAAACTTTGTTTCCAAAAATCTTTTGTTTTTGTTTAGGCCTAAATATATTTGAAATACGATACTACTAAGTCCCAGCGATAAACATTTCTTTGCTCTGTATAATAGTTCCATAATAAACCTGCCTTGTTTGGTGATGCACGCTGGTTTAAATATGGTAAAGATTGCATATTTGCATCCTGTCTTATGAAGGCGCATAATAGAAAACTGGTGTAGCTTTTAGGTAAACAATGATCTTAGGCATACGGAGAAATAAGATAAATAAATCAAGAACAAAGTAGTAAATTATGGGGAATATCTTTGGAAATGGTGGACGATTCGATGCTTGTCTTCGTCATTGTAAAATATTGTGATACGATATATAACTTTCTACAAAATAAGTCTATGTCAAAATACTGATGATAAGATTAAACATAAATATGTATTTCTATTAATAAAATAATTCTAGTGCTTTTATTAATTAGGGTATCTGCAGTTAGTAAATTATCAATATATTGGCTTAATAAGCGGACATCTTAATAAATTATTTATTAATAATTTTATCCATTTGTACATTGTTTTGTCTGTTGTCAAAGCACACATAATCGTAGTCCTTAATCTTTTAGCTTCAATTTCTATCAACAATGCTCCAAGGTGCGTTCTTGACTATATGGTAACAAACTCTTTTTGTAGTATTTGCATTGATATTTTTATTTTGAGCTAAAATTACAATTCTCAGTTCCAAAAATTGCTAAAACACAATAGGTTAAAGTAAATGCAAATTATTATTTGTAATATTTGAATTATCAAGACATTAATCATAAAAAAATCGACCGACTTTACATTTAAAATTACCAACACTGCCTTTTGTATAACAAAGCAAACAAATCGTCGCTGCCACTAAGTGGGTAGTTCTCAGGATTTAGCAGCTTCATCTGACTTGCAGATTGGTTAAACACTAGTAACCACTTTTGCTTTTTAATTTTCTTATTAATTCTGAACTTCTGATAAGGATACACACACCTCATGGTGGAGTTTATGACTTAATCTTTATTTATTATGTCGTGTCATGAATAACTACTTCATGCTATTTATCGAGTTCGCGTTTACACTGAATGAATTATTTTTTTAGCGGCTTGAGTTGAGATTTATTATTGTTCTCAAGGATTATAGGTTAACGATAAAACCGTTAAAATGTGTTGACCGACTTAATGACCTACGACCCTTAGTATAAAATACACCTACTTTTACACCCCAAAAATGTTGATTTCCTTTGAGGAGTTTTTGAGTCTATAGCGTATAATTAATCTCCTCTACAAGGGGCTATATAACTGAAAGGGCTTACTTGCGAAATTAGTATGATATCATTTTAAATTAATTCCTATTTAAGATCTGCATTGATAAACCAATCCAGTTGATCTGTTGGATGTTTACCTATTAATCATCATTCATATTTATACGAAACAAATCAAAATTTCATAAAATAAATCGTCAGAAAAGTCACATTCATTATAGGCGTACTTAAGTATAAATATAAATAATAATTACAAATTAAACTACTATGAACTAACAACAGTACTTACCAGCAACAAAAGTACCTTCCTAAAAGGACTGATTTGAAAATTAAACGACAAAGAAGCAAATACGAACAATATAAACTAACAATAATAATAATAACCTCGAAACAAATCCTTGAGCTTTGAAGCTTTAACGTGAAAAGCCTGCCCATGTTGATGTCTTTGTCTAGCATGTTCGTTTTGGGTTATTTAATATTTCTTAAATGTGTTCATATCCGGACGGTAATATTTTCATGTTTCATTATTTTATTTTATTATTGATTTATCGAATACAAACCAATAAAAGATAAAAAAAAAAGTTTAAAAAGCATGTATTTGATATTTTTATCGAAGGATGACGCCTGGGTAAAGGTCCAGGGCCCAAACTGTATATGACATCTTATACAAAATCAATTAAACAGATAAAAAATACCTTTTCTTAGATGAATATCAGAGCGAATTTTTCTATTCTGCTGCTGTGTAAAAATCATTGCATTTTCTGAATAAGTGGTTAGGAATTTAGTAAAGCAATATACGAAAATCCGTAATTTTTCAATAATTAAAAAAACATTTACAACGCAAAAATAGAACAAACAACACTGACTTTTTAATAATGTTTATAAGAAAACAACATACTACTTACAGCATTTTGTTTCGTCGTCAATCAAATCTTTAGGGAAACAACATTTTAGAGGTAATACGCTATCCTCGTAATAAGATGTTTTTATAACTACTTTAAAACTAATTTAATTAAGAAGCTATTAAAGTTTTCTAGCTAAGGCCGCCAGGTCCTTACTTTTCTCTATACGTATTTGCAACTGTTTACTCTGATACTTGCTTGTGTTTACCTCTCATCCAACGATATGGAACGTAGTGGTGCCGATTGTTTTGTTTGGTTATGTTGCCAAATAATTGCATTTTCTGAAGTTAGTTTTATCTTCTCCAAAGACGTTTACCCTGGAGATATTGGCGGTTAAACCAGATCCCGGAGATTGAGTAACTGGAGGTGGCAACCTTAGTTGTATCTTGCGATAAGTCTTATGACCCCTATTAGTATTTCTGGCAAATATACAAAGTTAAATTTACAGTGTGCTCAAAGTAAGACGCCCCATCCCATTATCTGAAGAACCATAAGATCTACAGTAAAAATTTAAACAAAAGGTTGTATCAGTTTTATTTAATTTTATTTTTATTCTGTACCATTTGTTTCTGTGCTAGTATTTTAAATAAGACACAATTTTTAATAATACAACTGTTCATTTAGGATGATTTTTAGCAACATATATATTAGTTGACAAACAAAAATCTTTTTTGGCTTTTTCGCAACTGAAAAAGAATATCTAACTTTAAATTAATTGAAGCAGATATTTAATATAATTACCTCCCTCAACATGTAGACTAGTCTGTCTACGGAATGTTTCGATACATAATATAAATAATATTATTTAAGCAAGCATAAGAAATTATATCATTTACCTTAAGTTTTTATAGACACATAGTAGTTGTACAAATAATAAGTTAAATATTCTTTTTCAGTTGCGAAAAAGCCAAAAAAGATTTTTGTTTGTCAATCTAAACGCAACAAATAATCTGAACACATTTAAAAATATATATTAGTGTAAATACGACTTTATGATACGAATTCCTAATTATTTTAATTTTTATATACGTCTTACCCAGGTCTGTCGATTTTTAAAATTTTTATGTTTCGCGTAACGCTTTAAGAAATACTAGTTTGGAGTTATGATAATGTGTGCTTTGGTTTTTGTAGTCTAAAAACTTGTCTAAGGATGTCTATTCTTGATTAGTTCAAAACGCTTTAATTTTTTTTACCATAAAAGCTTTAATTAATGTTCTTTCTTGCTAATGTTGCTCCTTACACCAAACTTTCCTTTCCAGTGCCAAACATACTCTACTATCTTCGATATTGATGATCACGCTTTTTGTGTTCAGTGATTCTCGGTGCGCGAGGACTTTTTCCAATGTATGACTGTTCAAACTCATAGGATTACGTATACTTCTTGCTGCTATTGCTCTCTTCGTGTGTTTGTTTTAGTCAGAAAACTTCTTAGAAGTTCTGTTTAACTTATAAGTGGTTCTGATATTAAATCCCTTGTCTATTCTTTTAATTCTCTTGGATTCCCCCTATATTCTTATTTCTGAGCAAGCCTGTCTCGATGTCATTTAGATGGGTATAAATACACCGGTCAACAGTTATATGGTATCGACAAATTGCTGTTAATTTCAAAATTCCATATTTTCTTTAATAATGAACCGATTTTAAGAAACTATTTTTTTTCTGCTGCCAGAAGAAGAAGAATGGGGCTCTGTATCAAATCACATTGTTATGTTTTATTGCACGAGGAAAAATTAAAACTACATAATTGTGCATATTAAAAACGTATATGAGCGTCAAACAAAACCCAGGTACAGATATTTTCAAGAGATTCTGATACACATAGGTCCAATGTCTACACTCACTTTGTGGGACACTTAACACAATACATGGTGTGTAGAAACTATTAAAATATTAAAGAAAATTTAAAAAAAAATTGTTCTTGAAGATCTTTGTTCGAAGTGTCTGATATCAAAAGATCCATTATAGCTTACGCAATAGATAACTCATTTAAATGGGAGGCCCTGAATCGGTCCGGAGACATCAATGCTCGCCGAAACTATATTATTTCGTGCGGTAACCCTCGACACGCGAACGGGAACGAGACGCGGCGTTTCCAATAACTAAATATTGGAAGATATCTCTTAGTTAAAAGGGGAATATTGAATTTGGCTGTTAATATTTGGGGTTGAAATTTGACATAGGTATGCTTGAAATAAAGTTTCTAGAAGTAAGCATACCTTTTAATAGAAAACCAACTTACACCTACAAAAACACTGAATAACTAAATCAAACAAACAACGCTAAATATTATTTTAATCAAAAAACAGTTTTAAATCTATTAACTTATATAGGAAGAGGAACATTTTTCGCTTTTTGTAATACTTGTATGTACGGGGTGAGTTATTATATTATGACACCCACCTACAGGGTTATTTATTAACAAAAATAGAAAAAAAGTGTAGATACAAAAAGTGTAGTGTAAGAAATACGTTTCTTTTTTAATGGAATACTCTGTATATTGTTTATTTTTATGAAAGGCTATTCTCTACTGACTTCAAAAATATATAATTTGATTGTATTGGCGCAAAACGTGTATTAATTATTTTAGTTTAACTGCAACATTACTTGCCATATAAGTCTAAGGTAATATTATAATATAATGCAATATTTGTTAGAGTGTAATGTTCCAACTATAAGGGTTCGCCTACGTGATAAAGTAAACAACCAAAACCATCTCGTGCAGTGCTGGTTTATTGATTAAAACTATATGTTCTTTTCTACAATGATCTAGCCTAATTTATAGATATGTGTATTTGTTTAATATAAATATAATAATTATTGTTATACTAATATCGTGTGTATTGCAATAATAAGAGTTGCCTTGGAATTGGTACTCTGCTAGCATGTAACCTCGGTATGTAGGTAACCCAAATAAACAACTGTTTGAATAACCCAATTTCCATTACAAGAGTTAAACCAAAATAATTGAAAAAGGGTTGCGCCAAAGTAGTCAAACTATATATTTTTGAAATCAGGAAAAAAAGAACACTCTCTCTACTTTCGCCTTAATTTCTTGGATGGATGCAGGATTTGAATTAGGGGGACGTGAACGTTGCCGTGTCTTGTTCGATCTACTGCGTAGCTATATTGATCTATTCTGAAATTCATGTACACTACTACGCTGGATTCTAGGTATACAATACATGGGGTGCAGAAAATGGTAAAAGATTAATTCAAATTAAAAAAAAAACTCGACCGTGAAGATTTTATTTTCAAACTGTTTGTGGTTTTTCAAAAATTGAAATTATGTTAAGATACTTATTGTGACTGGGAAACTGATGTACCTAGAACAACCATTTTTTTAAAAAGGGGATTATTATATTAAATGCCTTACATCGAATCGGACCAGGATTTCACCTGTGAAGAGAAAAAACCCTAGTCTTAGATTTTCCTTAAGTTTCGCGGGCTCATACGAGGCTTTCGAAAGCAATGATACTTCAGTTTCTGTCTGATACAACATTATTATGCTTTCCAGCGCTTCGCTCTTTACATGTTGTTATGCTGGTTAACTTTCTGCCACCACAAGATGAGTAGGTATGCCCAAAGATTTTCCAGCCTTGCGTAACCCGAAAAGAATGTCGCACGCAAAGGGTAGGGGAATCCCCTGAATTTCAACTCACTGGAACAGATCTATCTATGCCACGACAGGGACGGCTTCGCGAACACTAAATGTACCACTGTTGTTTAGCAGAATTATTTCTGATATGGTTTTTTCCCTTAATCAGGGGGGGGGGCAAGCCACCTACCCAGGGAAACCGTTTTCAAGCGTCATCCCTGGTAACCTATTTTCATCTAGAATACATTATAACTTTTTCGTTTGGGCTATACGGGATCTAAATACCCTAGGTCCTCAGGGGCCACGTCTCTGGCAGACAAGAGTGCCATCAGGTTCCCAACTGATCGGGATTGCCTCTGGGTTCGGTGTCTAACTGTTCTGCTACTGGCCACCAATATAACGCATTCTGACCTGGAGACCCAATATATTCTTACCTGCAATCGGTAAGACGGTTTGACGTTTATCATGCTGTCAAGCCGATTGGAAGTGACAGCTTCGCTTGGCATTGAAAAAAAGTTTATGTTTGTTTTTTTTTCTAACTTAGAGTTGTAATAAAACTCCTACACTAAAACCGGACCTAATCTACATATCAATATGCCCGATTCCGGAGAGTTACTGTCTAAAATACACTGTTGTGAGCTGCCTCGTGATCGTATCACATTCAAAATTATTATTCTACCGTAACTACAACTTTTGAAGAACTCTGTATTTCTTTATATACTGTGAATACTCTGGCAGAAAGTATCCTGTCTAGTTCGTGAAACGGTTGTACACGTATCTTCAACAATTCGAAAAGAAAATCTTTGAGATGTAGTTTTTTCTTAATTTAGTTTGATTTATTTTTACAACAATTTCTACAAACCTCAACCCATGGTTATCCCACACAGTGAATGGATACATTGAACCTAAGCGCCTCCGAAACACTCCAAAAAACAAAAAAACTCCTTACTTTGGTTTTTGTTTCATGGTCATATAAATTGTTAATGAATAGGCACAGTAGTTTAGTTTAAATTTCTCTGGTACAATAAAATATAACGTGTAACTTAATACCCTTGGTTCACGAATAGGGAAATATTGGGTTTTGAAAATTAATAGTATTAATAGTTAATGCAATATAAGTGTTGACCAGTATCTTTAGAACTCTATCTCAAGAGATTCTTAAAATTCCTTCGTTCCTTGCCCTACAATGGTCGACATTTTTTAAAGTATTGTCCCGGGTGAGTCGGCTTAAGTGCTTGGAGGAAGGAGCCTTTATTAATACCCCAAATTAAAGTTTAGAAATCACTCACCTTCTAGTTTAAACTACCCACATTAGGAAAAATGTACCTGCTTACATCCAGACCGCAGTTTGTGTGCGTCCCAATACCCAATTTCACGGCCTTAATGCATACGAAACTACAAAAAAGCGGCGCTTACGCAAGGAAGTATGCAACCCATTGCGGTCTCTTAACGACGCCAACGTGATGGAGATTTGTAAACCGTGGCAAGAATGCGAATAAATGAATATAATTTCGGCCTACCTGTTTAGGCGGTCCACGTTTCTTAGTAAATTAAAGCCAGATTGGAGTTTTTGTTGTTTTATGAGGTTATTCCACTTGTTTTCATTGAAAGGACCCATAATGTAACCTACCGCGTGGAATATTACTCTAGTAGTCACCCACGTTACCAGCAATTTTATTGCGCTTAATGGCAGGTGGTCGTTTACCTTTCTATATCGGTCACTTTGTGAGATATTATTTACAATAGAAGCAAAGGTTGTTTATATCATGTTCTTTCTCACTGCAGGTCCATTGTTTGCAAGTAAACGCCTTAATTTTATTTTTTATACGATTCTGTTCCCTAGATTTTTGCAAAAACGACCCTTTTTTCACTAGTTGGAAGGAGGTAATTTTCCCAAATTTAATGAAATAACTGAAATCTTAGAAAAACTTAAGCCATAATAAGATGAACTAAAAATTAATCTGGATATGTTAATTTAAAGAATAACTATTAAGAAATAAGTTATTCTCAAAAGTGGCATTTCATTTTACATTTTGTTTTCTGGTTTTACTTCCTTATATAACAGCGAATATATCATTATATTATTATTACACTATATAGGCACAGGTATAATGGAAGTATTGAAATCGCAGAAATTTTCGAAAAATATAAGTTGCGATTTTTCGAATCCCTTAATACAAAAACATATGTTTAGGTCTAAGATCTGATGAAGTCAGAGTGTTGGCGAAACAATTGTCATGTGTTGTATTCTCTGTAGAATAAATATGTTGTTTATACGGATATGTTTTTGTGGGTCTGTGTGTGTGTAAACAAAATTTTGTCTTTAGAGCTGTCAAAACGATTTGTTTTAAATTTGCACCAACAATAGTCTAGGTTTGTCTCGTGGGACTTAGATTGGTCTCATGGGTGTAGATCTTCTATCTTTTTAAGATGTATAAAGACGTAGAAAATTCATATTTTGGGAACGCTTAAACCGATAATAGTCAAATTAAAAACATAAATAGATGGGGTAAATGTTATATATATTTAAAATAAAAATTGTTGTCCACTATACAGGGTAGTCGAAAAACGATGAAACGAAAAAAACATATTTAAAAAAAACGGTGAAAGTAAGTCAAACTTCTTTGTTTTTTTGTTTATAAAAATATGTATTTCAGAAGCATTTACCTTGCTTAGGAAACAGGGAAACACATTAATTTCTTTCATATATATATATATATATATATATATATATATATATATATATATATATTTAACTAAACAGAGTAGCCCTAAGGGAATGATACAACTACTTGAAAATTAGAACACACACACACATATAAATATATATATATATATATATATATATATATATATATATATATATATATATATGTAAGAAGTTTAAATGTCTCTGTCTATCTGGCAATATAGAGGAATGTTGAAACATGTAAAATTCCTTTTATCTTTTTCTATATATATATATATATATTTAATATATATATATATATATATATACACATATATATATATATATATATATATATATATATATATATATATATATATATATATATATATATATATATATATAAATATATATATATATATATATATATATATATATATATATATATATATATATATATATATATATATATATATATATATATATATATATATATATATATATATATATATATATATATATATATATATATATATATATATATATATATATATATATATATATATATATATATATATATATATATATATATATATATATATATATATATATATATATATATATATATATATTTGTAAGAAGTTTAAATGTCTCTGTCTATCTGGCAATATACAGGAATGTTTAAACATGTAAAATGCCTTTTATCTTTTGGTACATAAAATGCTTTTTCTGTTGTACAAGGCAGTTCTAGAAAGTTCAAAGGGTTCTTAAAAATGAAAATATTTTTTATTATGTTTAGTTTTTTTTTAAACTCGATAAAACAGGGAATGTTGTAGAAAATTCAATAAACCGCAACTTGATAAAACCTAAAAATTATTGCTAAAAAACTAATTGCCCAATTTAGCTTAAATTTTACAGAAAAATCATGAATTTAAGATGGCGAAACAAAATGGCGGCTAAATATTTTAATAAATAATATTTTAAAACATCAATGTAAAAAAGTTATTCAATTGTCTTTAAATTTCGCAGAAAATGTTATATAGGGATAAACTGGTACGAATTCAACATGACGTAACAAAATTTCTGTGTCTTAATGTAAAAACTACTTATTAAATTTGTTTTAAATTATGCCGAAAAAGCCAATGTGGCATCGGCATAGGTAAACACTTATAACATATTGGTAGAAATCCAATATGATGGGACAAAATAGCGCACAATAAAAATGTTTAAAAAACCAGTATATGTGTTACTAAACGACTATGTACTGAATTAAAGTGGGCCGTACTTCACTATTCCTAATAAAAGAAAAGATTCATAACGAAGGAAGTTCCGAGTTAAAGAAAATTCACCGATGTTTTTAATAGAGAAATCTAAACATAAATAGCAATAAAGATATAGGCGCGCCTTATTTATTGATAACTGATTTTAACGCCGAAATATACTTTTTTTTATTCCTTGATTAGAAGCTATTCCTTATTAATTCTTCGAATTAGGTTACCATCAAGCCTAACTTACCAGTTACATACCATTTATATTAAAAAAAAATATGGAAATAAAAAATCAATCTTGGACATGAGAATGAAAAATTTCGAAGAGTTGATAGTAGTCACAATTGCATAAGAAGCAGGACCTCTGGAGTTTTTAAAATATTTCTTGTATATAAATAAAATTTAATTTGTAGTTATCGGAAAAACGAGAATAGAATGTTAAATAATTTGTGAAATTTGGAAAATCTGATTTTGTATAATGTCACTGAAGACGAATACCATCAGGACGAGGTAGATCTCGGAGTATTCTGATGATTCGTTAAACTTAAAATATAATATATGTATATATATATGTATATATATATATGTATGTATATATATATATATATATATATATATATATATATATATATATATATATATATATATATATATATATATATATATATATATATATATATATATATATATATATATATATATATATATATATATATATATATATATATATATATATATATATATATATATATATATATATATATATATATATATATATATATATATATATATATATATATATATATATATATATATATATATATATATATATATATATATATATATATATATATATATATATATGAGTTTTGTTTGTTTATCTTTTCGGTTTATACAGTAACGCTGACGCTGTTACTCAATCTGAGATTACTCCCCCGTTATTCCTTTTCTTTTCCTTTTTCTCTAAACCCTAATTTTCCTGGAGTGAGAACCTAAGGCAGTGACAGCAGAACTATTCGGTAAGTCCATACATAAAAACAGTCCACATATTTTATAACTGAGCATAAACATTTTGGTCCATCGAGCCGGATTTCTGAACAATATTAGAGGTTTATTTTTTAAAATCGCACGATTATCGTTTGTTTTGTGTGGCAGGCAATTCTTGATTCCAGCTCTTCGGGTTTTTTTGTTGTTATTTTAGTCTTAAGATTTATTACCGGAATTTGAGCATTTGCGGTGTTGTCGGATTTTCAATTTTATTTGGGAAAGTTATTTTTCCTAAATTTTGTCAAACTATTATTTATATGATTTGTTTAATGGAAAATATAGCGGTATACTTTTCTGGTAATTAAGTACGGAATATTTAAATTGTCGGTTACGAGATATATTTTTTCTGAAAAGGCGGTTTTCAGCTAAAATGATAGGAGTAAAAGGGGTTTAGTGTAAACAGAGATTTTGATTTTTTTAATTAACTTTACCTTTATAAAGCCGCTGTTAGTTACAGCATTTATTTTTAACAAAAAAGCAAGGAAAAATATAAATAAAATGACGACGGAAGAAAGGCAATTGCTAACAGCAAAAAAAGGAATAATTTTTTAAAATTATACAGTCGCTTTATGAACTTTCCAAAGATTTAAAAAAAGAGCATTATATAAAAAAAATTAGCGCTGCATGTATTATATTGGATAGCGTAAAAAACGGTTTTATGAAGACTTTGTATGAAATCAATTTAGTTGGAATCTACCTGATTTTATTTTGTTATATCACGGTTTAGCAAAATTAGATCACGATACAGTAGGGGCTTTTGAAGTTAGCCAAAGGAATACAAATATTCCTACTTATAATAATTTGATTGGATTTGTAAAAAGGCAATCAAAAATATTACATCTGAATAAACCTTCTAGCAGTGGCGGCGGCTCTTTTACAAATATTAAAACGGCAAAATCATTTATAATTAGTCAAAATAAGCATACAAAATTGGTATGTGCTTTTTGCCAGAAGTCGGGGCATTATGTAGGTCGATGTGAAAAGTTTAAGGCGTTGTTATTTTCTAAAAGATATGAAACGGTATGGGATAAAAATTGGTGCTTTAATTGTTTATCTTCTAGCCACGAGGTTAGGTCATATTCATCCAATAGAACATGTTCTGTATGCTCAAAAAAACACCACATTTTACTTCATGCGGGAAGGACAGAAATATCCTGCGAAATTAAAAATGAATCGGCAAGGGAAAGCGGAAATTTAGACATAGGTCCCAATCCAGTCGCAGATAGTGAACAAGAAAAATATAATAATAATGTTTTGTGTAGCACTTTAAGTAATAATTTTATTAATAAAGGTGATAATTTAAATTATATCTCGTTACTATCAACAGTAGTTTCGGTAGTAAACGGCGTTTATCCTAATAGCACGGCACGGTTTATTTTAGATTCAGGAAGTGAAATCAATTTGTTAACACTTAAATCTTTGGTTTAAGTTTAAGTAAAAATTCATAAGCATTAGTCTTCAGTTCAAGGCTTGGGGTGCAATAATCAGGCGGTACGCGGTATTACGTCACTTTATTTAGCTTCACGTTACGACTTAAACTTTGTTTACACAATTAAGGCGCTTTTAGTGGATAAAATTTCAGATCAGTTGCCAAAAGTAGTGGTTGATTTGGATGCATTGCCGGACTTTAAAAATATTGCGTTGGCGGATAATAATTTTAATCAACCCGGTGAAATTGACGGTTTAATTGGGGTCGAATTATTTGCAAATATTTCAAAAGACAATCGAATTAGTGAAAAGTTGGGATTTCCGGTTGCGGTTCAGACCTCTTTCGGTTATGTTATTATGGGAAAAACTCCTATATTAGAACGGACTTTAAATACTTCGGTTTTTTTTACTCTTCGAGAAGAGCAATCGATTGAACAACTTCTCGCGGAGTTATGGGAAGTTGAACAAGTACCAAATCGGGAGTTAGTTGTACCTGAACAGGCGGAATGTGAAAAGATTTTTTGTCGTACGTATCAAAGAGAGAAAAACGGTCGATATACGGTAGCTTTACCTTTTAAATTTCCTCCGGAAACTTTAGTTGATTCACGGGGTAGTGCGCAGGTCAGATTACTATCATTAAAGAGACGGCTTGCTAAAAATTCAAATTTGAGGTTAGAATATAATAAGGCTATGCAAGATTTCATTAACCAAGGTCATATGGGTTTAGTGCAGTCGGGACGTTTTATTACACTACGCATCATCCAATTGTTAAATTAAGTAGTCTAAGCACGCCGGTAAGGACAGTTTTAGATGCTAGTGCACCGTCGGATAATAATGTTGCATTAAATCACATTTTATATAGCGGACCAAAGTTGCAAACGGACATGGTAACTTTGTTATTAAGTTTTCGGCTTTTTAGAATTGCCATGACTTCTGATCTGCGGCAGATGTATAGACAGATTAATGTCTTGCCAGATCATTGGCGTTTTCAGCGGTAATTATGGCGATTTAATCCTTTTGAGCAAATTGATGAGTACGAAATTCGCGTTGTTGCGTTTGGCTTAAAGGCGTCTCCGTACTTAGCCTTAAGAATAGTTCAGCAACTTATTAAAGATGAAAATAAAAATTTTCCTCTTGCAGCAAAGTTTATATCACGTGATCTTTACATGGACGACTACTGTAGTTCTGCGGATTCGGAAAATGAAGCTATTTAGTTATATCAAGAGTCAATAAAATTATTTAAAGCAGGCGGTTTTGATTTGGTTAAATGGCCATTTAATTCAAGCAAATTATTGAAAAACATTCCTAAGGAAAATCCCTACTACTACCCCACTAAGTTTTCGAGTCAATATTCCTGAAGAAAAATGTACCAAACGGACTTGTTATCGGCTATAGCTCAATATTATGATCCTATCGGTTTAGTAGCCCCATTTATTTTGTATCTAAAAATAATAGTTAAAAGGTTATGGCTTTTAAAATTAAATTGGGATGATTCCCCGCCAAATGATGTTAAACGACTTTGGGACGAGTTGCGGTTAGAGTGGGGATTATTAGAAAATTTTACAATTCCACGACTTATAGGGGTTACCAGTAATAAACCCGTGAATATTTTGGCATTTCCTGATGCGAGCTTGGGCGGATACGGCGCGGTTGTTTATGCACGTACTGTATGTAGGGAAAATAATGAAACTAACGTGAAATTTATTTGTGCGAAATCTAAGGTCTCCCCGGCAAAAAAATTAATGGTTCCGAGGTTAGAACTACAAGCGGCTCATTTGTTATCAAAATTAGTAAAATATATAATTGAAACTTATAATGATCGGATTTTTATTTCCCAAATTTTAGTTTTTTCGGATTCTTCAGCTGTCATTAGTCGGTTAATGAGTCCTTATTTAAAAAACATCTTTGTAGCAAATCGGATTGCATATTAAAGAAAACGTGCCAAATATATTATGGTATCATTTTAAAGAAATTCAAAATCCTGCAGATTGTTTGTCTAGAGGGCTAATCAACTTGTTAATCATCCTATGTGGTTAACTGGGCCCTCTTGGATAAAATTACCTGAATATAATTGGCCATGTTTTTCCCAAAATAATTTTAATTTTTCTAGAGAAAATCCAAATGTTTTAATAGCTGCTAGTAAAGAAAAATCGGAGCCACATCCATTTTTAAAATTAATAGATAAAATTTCTTCTTGGCTAAAAATTTTACGAATTTTGGTTTTGGTTTTAAAGTTTTTAAAAGTTCTTCCAAGGGGAAAAATTATTTTGGCTAGCGATTTGCAAAAGGCTGAGTTTTGTTTAATAAAATTGATACAAGTAGAATATTTTGGTTCGGATATTAATAGTTTAAATAACAATTAACAATATTCATCTAAATTAAAACGCCTTCACCCCTTTATGCAAGAGGGGTTGCTTAGAGTCGGGGGCCGCCTTGGTAATTCGGATTTAAATTTTTATAAGAAGCATCCTTTAATATTACCGGGAAAATGTTCTTTGGCGGAAAAACTTGTTAATTATTATCATCAAATTAATTTGCACACGGGTGCTCAATTGCTAGAAGCAATTTTGCGTAACAGATATTGGATATTAAACGGGAGAAATTTGATTCGTAGTAGAATTTATAAATGTAATCGGTGTTTTCGTTTAAGGCCGAAAAATTTGAAGCCATTAATGGAGGATTTGCCTACGGTTAGGGTACATGAAGCCAGGGCATTTTTAAATACGGAAGTTGATTATTTTGGACCTATCGAGATTACGATGGATAAGAGAAAAAATGCGACCGTTCATAAGGCTTATGTAAGCTTATTTTGTTGTTTAAGTGTGTTAAAGCGATACATTTAGAGTTAGTTAGTTCCCTTTCTATCCCTCACTTCATGCAAGCTTTCAAACGTTTTCTTTCAAGTAGAGGACCGGTACAAACTATGTTTTCAGATAACGGTTCCAGTTTTTTGGGAGCAAAACGGATGCTTCGTGAATCATATAACTTATTAACTCTGCGGAGTACATAAATGCCTTAGAAACCGAGTTGGGAGTTCAGAGAGTTCAGTGGAGGCACATATATCCTTTAAATCCTCAAGAAGGGGGTATATGGGAGAGTAATGTTAGATCGGTGAAAAATCATATTTACAGGGTAGTGGGCGAACAAATACTGACGTATAAAGAGTTTCACACACTACTTACCCAAATCGAGGCTCTATTAAATTCACGCTCTTTGTGTCGCTTGTCATCAAATCCGACGGCACCAGAGGCTTTAACACCCGCTCATTTTTTGACATTGACCTCTAATGGGTTTCCGGCGAAAATTTGGATAATATCCCGTTGAATAGATTGAATAGATGTTAACTCATTGATAAAATGGTACAAGATTTTTGGAAGCGGTGGAGATTAGAATATCTCATCACATTACAAATCCGTCAAAAATGGAACGAAAACCAGGCAATTATTCTACCCAGTACGGTAGTTCTTTTGAAAACAGCTAATGCTCCGTCCTTGCATTGGCCTTTGGCAATGATAATGGAGGTCCATCCAGGGAAAGATGAAGTTGTGAGACATGTAACTTTAAAAATAAATAAGGGTCTTTATACACGACCGGTTATAAGGATCTGTCCATTACCAGCTCAGTAGTAACCATTGTTATAAGAATACTTCTTTCGACAAGAATTATTATTTTATTTTGATTAAATATAAAAAACATGTTTGATTTTATTTAAAGTTAAGATTAAACACACTTACGAGTTTAGTTGCATTGGGTGACAATAAAATTAGAAACCCTGCAGTGTTTGATGCAATATAATAAAATGAAATTTTGGGTTATTTCATTTTTTTTTCTTTTTCGATTTAGCTGAAAAACTACTTTTCAGGATCGGTGCTATGTTTACGCTATTTTGATTTAAGGAAATTTAAGAAAAATATATGACAGCATCGCTTATGCGCCACGAATCTGGAATGAAAAATAATTCGAGTAGTACCAATTTACCTTCAATCAGTAGACAAATTGTCAGTGGTATTTGTAAACATTTTTCCTGTGTCTGGTTTTGAAGCCACATAAAACGAACGTGTTTTGAGTTTTGTTTGTTTATCTTTTTGGTTTATACAGTAACGCTGACGCTGTTACTCAATCTGATATTACTCCCCCGTTATTCCTTTTACCTTCCTTTTTCTCTAAACCCTAATTTTCCTGGAGTGATAACCTAAGGCAGTGACAGCAGAACTATTCGGTCCATACATAAAAACAGTCCACGTATTTTATAACTGAGCTAAGCGTAAACAATAATCTAAACTGCTGACTAGTTGAAACAGTTTGCGTAAATTTTTAAAGTGGAATATCTTAACTTAATGATATATCGAGTTGCAGTGTAAAAGCATTTTTGACAAATTTAATTCTTAGTATGCTGGTTTGACTATGTCATCAGACTAGGATTAAAAGTACTATACATAGGGTTAAATATGGAACTTCTGCATTTTTTCAAAATTTAATTTCTTCCGAGAATCTCTAAACCGTTTAAAATATTATTTTTGTATACCAAAATAAACTACAAAAACTAAAGGAAAACAATTTCTGGCGATTTTTAATTTCTTTTCTTTAAGATGTACATGATTTTATCAAACATTTTGCAAATCTTTCATTATAACTTTTGTATCTACCTGAAAGGAGTAGCATTTCTAAAAATTATATTAGTTAGTAGGGCAATAAAAAGTTCCTACACAAAGATATTATCTAGAGTGCACCTAAAACAAGACACCTGGTCAGAAACAATGACGTGTTAGTTTTGTATTATCTGAGAATTTTGTCAAGTAGGATATCGTATCGTTTTGTAGTTTGCTTTTTAACAAAATATCTACTTTTGCAAATACTATTAGACTGTGTCAAAAAATTTGAAACATTTTTCTTAAACCCTTTAAAATATGTATATTTTTTTTACGAAAATTTGTGAGCAAACGTGTCATCAATACAAGATTGATCTAATGGGTGTCACGCCATTTGTGTAGTTATACAAAGGAGGCCAGTATACTTTGTTTCTGCTCAAAATTTGTTTATTTTTTTATACTCTCAGGTTATTCACTTCGGATCATCTGTTAGTCATACTTGCAAGCAGCCTATCCAGCTAATGCCGCCAATGCTCGCGAAACATTTTTTCATTCTTCTTAAATGGCGGTTGCCAGTTCCTCTAATTAATATTGATTGTTATCTCTTGTACTTGCCAGCTATTTTAAATTGGACCGGATTCAATTAGATCCATGTCGAGTAATTTTGGCGACCACTGTATTCTACTAATATTTTGATTTTGAAGAAATTGATTTACAATATGTGCACCATGCGATCTTAGTCTATTGGTATAAATTCCTCACCAAAGTTGTGTACAAAAGGAGGTACATTAATTTAAATATAAATTTGCATTTATTCTTAAAATTATTTTTATTTCACGTTACACCAACCTCATAAAAAAAGCACTATCTATGATCTCTGCCCGGAATGCAGGATATGCTGCAATACCGCAGGCGCAGTGGAACATTTTAGTTAAATAAACGAGGCCAAAAGTTTCATTGTTACAAAGGTCATAAAAGAATCGGCTTCCTGAAGCGCCATTTTTTTTTCAAAGTTTCGTTGATATGGTACTCACTACACCAACATCCTTACCTCTGAATGCATCAAATTGAATCGAATTTTGTCAAAGGGGTAATTTGGCCAAGTTTCCACATTCTATAACAAATGTGTTTCTGCCCAGGCTAATCGGTCTGCTTTATATTTGGACAAAAGCTTTACGCATTTGAATCGAGGTCTTGCTCTAAATCCCATTGAACTATATAGGGTGTTTCAAAAAACATAGTCCAACGTTCGGGGTATGATAAAAGTCCTAAAAAATTATATAGGCCCGAATAAATTGTTTGCTAAATAATTTCTAAACGGTGTAAATTATCGAAACAAATTAAGAAACAAGGCATTTGACTTTTTTGTCAAAATGACCATGTAATGACGTTACAAGAAAAAGTTCAGGGGGGTTAAAAACGTAGCAATCCGGAAAAAAATCACCATGTAGATTTTTCTAATACTTAGTTCGTCGCTTTATTGGCATTAATTTTAGCATACCGCGTACCAAAGTTTATCTGAAAATCTCTAGAAATGTATAAGGTATATAAAGAAGCATTTTAATACACTGTATCTCTGTAACAAAGCTCTACACGACCTATGTTCTTATTAACATTTTACATTTTGGGAAACTCTTTTCCTGGTATTTTTTATATTTCCACCCCCAGGACTTTAAGCAACACTACCTCTTTCATCGCCTGGGCGGAACAGAAATTGTGTTCCGCTGACCCTATAATATCGGCTACCTAGTGTTGCGATGTAGCATTGTTTAAAAGCTCCATTTTCAATAAATTTAGGCATTAAATAAATACAAAACGTTAACAAATAATTTAGTTTTTATTCTAGAGGTAACTTGATTAACAAGCAGCAAATTATCTTTAAAAACATGGTATCCATTGTGAGTAAAATTAATCCAAACATATCTGATTTCATTAGTAAAAACAAGTTACAAAAACCTTCCTTTGCGTGTCCATGTATTAGCTATGTTTACCGAACAACTAGTTTTATCCAAAAAGTAGAAACAAATAAAAATTGTTCCTATTTTTGGGAAGACATCACATTCTATAAACGTAAACAGTTAGGAAAATTGTCTCTTTGTAGATGAAACTCGAGATTTAAAATTGGTGCGTTTTGATAATTCAGATGTAAGGATGTGGGAGTGGAAAGCACATGTATACCTACAAAATGGAGTGACACCCATCAGATTAGAATTATAAAACTGTATTGGTACACAAATATTAGTAAAAAAAATGAAACCAAACAAACCAAAGAGTTTTAAAAAATCCTTTATCTCAGATTATTTTCACACCGTCAATAATTGTATTAGCAAAACTCGAAATTGATATTCTATTTGAGAAAATTCTCAGATAATAAATATTGACCAATTTTTAACCGACTTCGAAAAAGGAGGTTATCAATTCCACCATATATTTTTTTTTATGAATATACATCGATTACTCGGCGTTAGTTTGACCAAATTGGATGAAATTTTCAGAGAATATTCAGGAGTTTGCCTCAGTGTTCCCATAGCAAGCATATTGAAAAAATGTTAAAAATGTCGGGATAACGCCATTTTGAACAGTTTTCGCGACGCTCCATTGAACAATATATGCGTTAACCATTCTATCAGGAAAAAGGGTGTATGTTTTCACTATTGTATAATAGGACAGCTTATTATACAATCATCTTACATATGCAGAGTACCCAGTGACTATTTGTTAACCCTGAACAAAACTCGAATAAATAGAACTAAAAAAGATGAAATAAAAATGTAAAAAAACATTAAACCGACTTAAAAATATGGACTAAAAAGAGAAAAATAATACTTTATTCCATCTTGAAGCATTTACTCCGTGAAATCGAAGGCAAATATAAATATATTTTTGGGATTAAATAATTAAAGATAAGTTTGGCGCCGACTTTACAAAGTAAATGTTCAATATCGAAAAATATTATTTTTCTCTTTTCCGTGCTTTTTTTATGTTTGTTTTAATTTTCATATTTTTTTTTAAATATCTAGGTGACAATAAACACAAGCCGACACGATAGTTCTATAGCTATCTTTGGTCTAGTACGGTACAATTGATAAGTATTGTCTTAATTGGACAATAATAACATCGAAAAGAAAAAAAAAACATGTGGTTAAACAAAGACAATGTTTTGAAAATTGTTATCAGAAAGAGGTAATATTATTTTTATTTTTTTATTTGCTGAGTAATAAGAGAGAGGTATGTTATTATCTACCTTCCTTAAGGTGCAGGTGTTTAGGGTCTGTATATTGCACTACTAACTAATATAAATTTGAAGAATACTACTTATTTCAGGTAGAAAGTCCTAAGTTAGAATGAAAAATTCTCAAAATTTCCGGGATTTTGAGCAAAAAAAAAATCTCAAAAATCACGAAAAATTATTTTTCGAGGATTATTTTTGTATAAAAAAATATTTTAAAAGATTTAGGGATTCTTGGAACAAATTAAGTTTAAAAAAATGCAACGGTTTCAGATTTAACTGTATATATAGTACTTAATACCTAGTCTGACGTCACAGTTAAACCAAAAACCTAAAGATTAAATTTGCCAAAACCGCTTTAAAACCGCAACTCGATATCTCATTTAGTTACCGAGATATTCCACTTTAAATTTTACTACAAAATTTACTTTAACTGTTTCCAGTAGTGCGGTTTAAAAGTTTTAAAATATTCACTTAAGGGCAAACAATCCTAGAGGTTTTGAATTATTTAAAGTCGGTTCGAAAACTTAATTCCAATAAAACTTTGCTGCTCAAAAGACGCTCGTATTTGAAATATTTTGAGTAAATATTGAAATTGGTAGTTTTGATGTTAATGGGGGTTTATTTCGGTATCTATAGTCGTAGCTTTTTTAATATACATTTTTGGTCAATTTTCTCTTTTTTTTTTGGTTATAGAAACTTTCTGTAGAACGTTTCCTGAATTCCCTAATACCCACCCTAAAAATGTCAACACTATCCCTTACAATTTTGTATTCAAATTTATTTTAGCACTGTGTATTTTGCCTTAGAAATAAAAAGGATTGGAAAAGTTTTACTAGAATTGCGTTTTCAAACCCTTTTGATTGGTTACCCTTTATAACTTTTTTTACTAGAATATCCCGAAAACAACTTTTTTATCTGTTTCGGAAAAAGTATTTTTATGTCAAAATGTTCAATCTTTTCGAATGTTATATAAAAATGAAGAGAACTGGGTTGTAAAGTTATTACCAAAATAATTTCCCACCCCCTTTGAAATGACCGTTTACTTTTTATAATAAAAACTATTTTTAAAACCAGTTTGTGCAAAGTGTGACTGGTATTGCGTTTTCACTTCGACTTTAATTAAATGAAAACCTTTCTTATTTGTAACCATTGTTAAGGCCGTAGTTCCCTTAATGTGCATGTTTTGACCCCTGTTTATAGAAACTTGTTTTTTATCTTGTAAACTTATCATAACCTTGGGAACGGATTTGTCAAACATGTAACTGGGGTCTACAGGAAATAACTAAACATCCCAAATTATACCGAAATCTTGTAAAAAGGGGCTACAAAATTTTCTTCTTCCTTCTAAAATCTTTCTGCGCTTTAAATTGGTTTGGAGTTAAATAATATTATGGCTTTTGAACATATTGGAAATATTTAGCCTTTGTGTGATTTGTTTTCTATATTGTTAAAATAACTGCGAAAATATACAAAGATATGTGTCACACAGTTAATGTGATCTAAGAAGAACGAATACGTGGTTCATATGGTAGCACTTTCCCCTTTTTACGTCCTTCCTAAGGAGAAATATTGAAATCGTGAAAAAATCACCTTTGCCTTCAAATTGGTGGTCAAAAATTGAGGGTTACATGGGGATTGCATGGTAACATTTTGGTAAATATGCCATATTGGGAACAAAATGGCGGCTTACTCAAGTGTTATAAAAAATATTACTAAAAACTACATATTTAATTTACCTCAAATTTTGCACATATATCAAGTGTGATATAGGAATAAACTGGTATTATTTTGGTAAGGTGCCATTATGGTGGAACAAAATAGCGGCCTAATGAAATGTTTAGAAAATCAGTATCAAAAAACTACTTATCATATTCAGTTGAAATTTTCTTAAAACTGTATTGAAAAGAAAATGCCAACCGAATTAAATACTTAAAAAGTCGGCAAAATTCCATTTTCTTGAAAAAAAACCTTTTTAATAATAAATTTGATAGTTGTTTTTTACAGATTATGTAAATAAAGTTATAAAAAAATAATAAAATAAAAATAATTGAACAACAAATAAAAACAAAATTTTAAAAGCAGTGTTTTTATTTAAGTAGCTATAGTTAGTGAAAAAATGTTTGTACGTATATATGTATGTATATTAGATCTGAACAAAAAATGTTAACGGGCACATCATAGAAATGTAGCAAAAATGGCAGAAAATATGTAGAAAAAATGAATATGAAGAAAAATAAATTTAAAAAAAATGTAAATTGAACTTAAATTGGAAAATCAAACTAGGTAAGGCCCTTTTAACCAAACTATCCTCGTACTGAAACTTTCTTCTTATCAAGAAAAATGACATTAATATTTATATAATATCTGTAAAGTTATTATCAAATAAGTGTATACATATGAATACAAACCCTGCTAAATGTGTGATGGAATTCGTTGCCAGGGAAAGGAGGAACATTTTTAAATTCTATTGTAAAAAAGAAAAAATACCTACTCTACTCGCTAAAGGAATCCAAGAATATTGGCTCCGACGTTGGACCCAGCATTAAGTACAACATTATACATATTGTCTGTCCTCGGATTAACTCTTATGATAATTGTTGTTATTTGTTTTTATTAATCCGGAGGTTAAGCTGTTTAGTGGAAGCGTTCATAATTAGCATATAGAGGGGGTGATATTTTGTTGAGCTAGACGCCGGCGCCGTGGGTCTCATAAGGGGCTTTTCTGCCTCCAAACCTAATCTTCGGACCTCATGTGGTCTAGCTATAACACCATCACATAAGCTGACGGGAGGAGGTTTTCGAGTAAATAAAGCGCCCAGAATTTTGCGGACCTTAACTTTGAAAGTGCCTCAACATTGCGGCACTCGCTAATTTGTCACTACGTTGATTTGAGTGTCTGTATGCTCCATAATCCAACCTGACAATAATGGATGTAAGAAAAATCTGTAATAGATGTTACTAATGATTAAGTTTTTAGTTGGAAATTGACAACTTTTGCTGATATCTAGTAAATTTTGCAGCAGTGGCTGAAGAGGAAAAGATCTTCGTTATTGCTACCACCGGCACCGGTCTGATTATTCTTCCCCCATCTTTATTTTTTGAAAGTTAATGACAGTACAGCGGGGTTTTGCAGAATTCTTATTTACTTTCAATACGTTAAAAAATATTATCACTCTTTCGTCTTAATTAGCCACTTTGATACCTTATAAAGGTTGAGCAGTATTTCGAGGCATGCTTAAGGGTTAAGGCGCTGTGGCTGTAATGGGTTTTTGATAAATATGGGCTAATGAATTATAACTTAGAAGAATGACATGAACCAAAATAACTTCTTAGCTGAAAACCTTAAAAATTAAGTTAAAATTTTTAAATGTGATGTTTTTATGATGTTTCAACAATGTTAATTGGTTTCACTTAAAATTCAACTTTTTTTTAATAATAATTTTTATATATACTTAGATATGATTTAGGATCAAACGTAAAAGACAATGTTTTTATTATAAAATATATGTTCCAAGACAAGTCAGAAATATATATAAACGGTTATTACAAAACCAAAAATTCTTAGTAGTTTTAGATTTAAAATTTGGGCTTTCGTTCTGTTTCTTCTTGGTGTTGCGACTTATATACAGATGACGACGCCGATTTTCTTTTATCTATACACAATAACATTTTACTGAATCAAACTATTTTTACGAAATTTGTTTAACCACGATAATTTCAGACCAGGTATATCTCAGTAACTAGTTTAGCAATCAAATAGTTGCAAATAACAAAAATAATTAAAACATAGACGTGTTTTTGTAATTTAGGATTTTTTAAGTCCTTGCAATTTTATTTTTCTTGCAGTCGCTTCGTCTAGAGTGGTGACGGTGTTATTTGTATTTCAGCCATAAATAAGTAAATTTTCCTCGTCAAATAAAGTGTTTTCAAAATTTTTGACATACTAATAAATTAGTTCTCGAGAAAACGACCTTTGGAGTTTTAAGTGAAACATCCTTTAAAATTAAAGGTTGCACAGGATCAGATTGCACAATCTGCGCTTGAAAAAGAAAGGGAAATTTAGTCTAGTTTAATTTAATAATTTTCTGTTGCTTTTTAATTAAGAAAATGATCGCTTTAAATACGGTTTAGGGTTTACGCATAGTGGAGTAAAACAAAATAGTTTGCACATTATAGTTGGAAAATTGAAGCTCAGTATATATAATGGTTGCGAAGTTTAATTCTTACTACTACCTACAAAGAACTAAATACATAAATCACTGAGGCGAATGACGTTAGGACTTCGAAAGAAATATTTATCACTGTAAGTAACAAGGCATGTTTAAGTACAACCACCTAAATCAAGATAATCCGGCACAATGTATATTAAAGTAGTACAAGTAATTCACAATAGCGATCTTGAAATAAATATTATTCCAAAGTATTCATTGGAATGCTCTGTTTTGACTAACAACAATGATAAGCGTTAGCAAACACAAAGGCAAATTATTACAAGTACGCATTTCTTAGCCTCGCAAATCGAATTTTAAGATGTGTATCGGACTTCTAGACGACTTTATGCCTTTGTTCGACTTTGCATTATTTAAGGGTCGTTTTTTGTTTTAAAATTAAATAATTATTATGCTTTCAGTCATTCACGAATAAAAAATTGGGGCTGCTTTTCTTAATCGAGTCTCTGCTCAGGGCAGTAAAGCTAAGTTAAAAAAAAATAAGATGTGGGGTATTACCAAGCAAATATAATATAATTAATTTTAGATAGATAAAAAGGCGTTTTGTATTAGCATTAAAAAATATATTGTATGAAATACATAGAAACGTTTATTGTGAGTAATTCGAGCTATTTTTCAAGAATTCTCTGCGCTCTTCGATCATACATTTTATTGAACGTGTTAGATAAATCGCATTTTCTAAATAGCTACTTACTTCTTGTCAAGAGATATATCTACATTCCGTGCAAGTAATTTTACGTTACTCTAAATAATAATCAATAATGGTTGCCATCAGATTGTTACTAGTTCGAGGACTTACGAATCGCCGCCACTGTGTCCTTTAGTTCGGCTATGTACAAATGTATTTAATTTCTTTTATATATCAGCTTTATGGGTATAATAGTGATATTAATAAAATAATAATAATAATAACAACATTATCAAAAACATAATAATACAAGTGTCAGACCACACACAGAAATTTGTACATGATTATTGGATTGATTTGAAATCGCGAGACGTCAGCCCTATAAAAACGTATATATTCGTCTCCATCCTTGGCTATCAACAAAATAGTGTTCCCAAACTAGTTTTTAAATTAGTGCTAGCCCGTATACTTTTAAAATTTATCTCCCCAGAAAATAAGTTAATATCTTTATCATTGTTAAAACCCACAAAAGTCCTGAAAATCGATAAATCTCTAGCTGTGAAGAAATGTAATCTGAATTACCCAAATACTGTCCTCATTGTTAAAACTAATATAGTTGGGTTGTCAGTGCCGTTCCTAAGTCTTTAGCCGCCCTATGCATAAAAAAGAGAAAATGTTTGCCCCCATAAATTTGATATTAAAATCACAAAAATAATGTTTTCCAATGTTCGGCTTTTCCTTAAACAAACATAAAAAAGGCGTTCTGTTGAGTGCTACCTTAATCAAAACGCCTTATACCGCTCGGTAGTTTCAGTTAAAATTTTAACAATTTTATTTAAAAACTATTTTTAATGATTAAAAATAAAAGTTGAGTATTTACGGATTTAAAAGGTATAAAAAAAATAAAGTTTGTAGTGAAAGTTATTAAACTATGATTTAAATAGAACTCCAGTTATGTCTCATAATTTCAACAGGACAAGTAACCGGTCTTATACCTTAGAAAATAATAAAGCGAGCATTCCACAGAAAGGATCCAATTCAATCCTTAGCGATTCCAAAATTTTGTATTATTATTTATTGATTACAATTTTATTTTGTTGTTGTTAGAGAACATAACCTCGTTTTAGTATTTTCAGACTTAATGATGGCTGTTTCTTTGACGTAACCTGTTCTCCTTTATATTATTTTTTTGACTGAAGCCTGGACATTGTTTTACTTTCCCAGAGTTTACATACCTAATAAATTGAGTTTAGTGTATTAACTCGTTTTCTGTATGCCTCTGATATCTTTATTTATATTTTTTTTAAATTTTAGTATTTAAATAACAAATAAAATGAAAGTCACAAATGAAAATTGGAAAGTATTAAGTAAGATACACATTACATAACAGAAACGAAAATGAAAATTTTCGAGTTTTTTTTTATCTAAAATCATCAATTATTACAGTTGACATAACACAGTTTTTACAAATTGATATTATTTCGAGATTTACAAACTCTGGTATAGAAAAGTTTACGCAATCCTCTAATTAATTGTGCCGACACTGTGGGTTGTTATGAAATACAAAAAAGTGGTTTTACACAGTCCTTAAGACGTATTTTCCAAGTCTATGAAAAGTGGCTATTTAGTTACCCGAGTAAATTTCTTGTGTGCAGATAAGGGTTAGTGATGAGATATACGGTCTGGAAATATAAGCATTGTTTATTTTTGTGTGCATTTGTGTTATAAGTTGAAATATTTACGTTGTAACAATATAAAGAGATTCAGACAATCAAGTTTATTTGTGTCAAAGAAAAAAAATACTCCGGGTGAAGAAAAAAGTGATGAAAATAGTGATGAAAATGATGACTCCGTGATGAATAAAAGTAATATTTCTCAGCCTGAGATGTGTGGTAGCAGCAGTGATAGCGAATACGAAAGCTCGAATATACCTTCAACCTCAAAAGCAACAATTAGTAAACCTAAAAAAAGAAGATGTCAAACTAGGAGCAGTGAAAATAGCGGAAGTTCAAAATCTAAATACAATATTTTTTTTAAATTTGTGTTGAATGAAAAAGGAAAAGTTGCAATATGTCTATTATGCAAAAAATTAAAAATAAAAAAGGAAATATCTATGATAAAATCTAATACAACGGGTCTAAAGTGGCACTTAAAAAGGCATCACAACCAAGAATTTATTGAGACTTTCGAAACTGAAAAATGTGTGAAAACGAAGGCTTCGGATGATCAACTTACTGTGGACAACATGTATAAGAATCCGGTAAGTTTATATATTTTCCTTTTCTTGCCTTTTTAGTAGTATTGGGATTTTATAAACATTTTATAAAATTATTAAAGTACAATTTACAGTGGGTGTCCTAATTAGTAGTGGATGTAAAACAAAACTCGTAAACTATAAAAGATAGAAAAATGGTTAAATGGAAAAATTTTTAGACGATTTTCTTACTAACTCAGAACAACCTGCGGAACGGTTTAATGCTGATTTTTGAAAATTTCAATTTTATGAAACTAATCATCAATTTTTCTGCCCTTATGGACGCTATATTAATTTTTACCTTTAGTAAGGACGCCTTTTATTTCTTTTCCGTAATGTAACACACGTGGTAAGAAAAACAAAAATTATAGCAAAATCCACTGATTTTTTTTGGAAACTTATCAACGCGCATTATTAAATTATAAAAAAATCGCGTAGAATATTTTCAATATGATTAATATTAATACCTACACAAATTTAAATAATGTATGTGCGCATTGTTAATTTAGTCTATATTTGTGGAACAAGTACAATATAAACTAATAGACTAATAACTTGAGTATGTTATATTTAAAAAACAAATGTAAATACTATACCTCTGAAAAATTAAGAATTTATAACAAAAAGCCCATGTATGTGTGTGTATGTATGTATGTTTGTTTATATGCTCAAAATGTTGGGAGAGGGTTGCGCACCGATCCCCTAGTTTTGCCTCTGGTTTGTATAACCACAAGTCACACAAAATGTATTTTTTACATTTGGATGAATAAATATATTGTATAATATAAATTGTGCTTATGTTTATTTTACGAAGATTAAAAAATTATACTATTAAGCATAATTGGCCATTAAAGTTTTTAAGGTTGTATTATAAGGTAGAAATAAAACATATTTTATTACTTATATTACTATTATTTCTATTTTTTTATGAAACATAAAATCAAAAAGTTAAACAAGAGTTGATTATAATAGCGGGTGGCGCTTTTTTTATGTAGTGTCTCACGTAAACAGGGCCACTCGATTTTACTCCGATATTGTTTGACTAGAATTTGAGTTTTTCGGGGCTATCGGATAATGACATCAAAAAAACAATTGAAAGTCAAATAAAAAAAATATGGCGAAAATACTGATTTTTGATAAAGTTTTCATTCTGTATTTTATAAAAGTAGATTTTGTAGTTAAGATTTTATAAGGTATTTTTTAAAAAGTTTGTTTTTAAATTTCACGTCGGGTTTAACCGGAACACACGGTTTAACACAGATCCATAGAATTTTGTTTTAAAAATTAGAAATGTATATTGATATATATTTATCTTTTATATTTTTCTAGATATTTGCGTTTGAAGGTTACACATATGATCTACTAGTCCAAAAGTAAGATCTGTGTAAATTTAGTGAGGTTATGCGCAAAAATTTTGCTTCCGATGTCGTACTTTATAACCTCAACTATCCGTTTTAATTTACTTATAGTATACAAGTATACAGACTAAAAATGTTATCAAAAAATCAGTATATTTGCCATATATTTTTTATTTAATTTTCAATTGTTTTTTTTTATTTCAAAATCAGATAGGCCGAAAAAAACTACATAAGTTAGGGTTTTGAATTTTAATTCCAGCCTAAAAATAAATGAGTTAACTCGACATGAGCTCTTATGTGAGACATCCTGTAAATGCAGAGTTTTGGCGAAACTATAGGAGACAGAAAAAAATCCATAACGCACACCTGAACTCGATTTTCAACAAAAATTTGCTTCTTGCCAACAGATCAATATTACTTTGATTTAGTTTTGATATGCAGGATAATTGATAGTCATATGATAGGAAAAAAACTTAAAATAAATATTTTTTAAAGTTTTCTACGTAGAATTTAGTGGCTTAACAACTGTTAGTATGTCTTTTATAACTTCGCAGTTATATCTTAAAGTTGTTTTTTTAAATGGGGCACCCTGTATATTTTTCAACATTTCGATAAATAATAATTGTCAACAATACCACACACGTTAATTAGTATTCAATATTTTAACTTTTCCTAAAAAAAAATATTATAAAAAAGTAATGAAAAATAAATAACATTTATTTAATAACATATTATTATTTGTTAGATAAACAAACAAGTAATCTATAATACAACAAAACTTTATGTCCAAAAATTAATAAAAGAAGAACTTACTCGATTAAAATTCGAATCGACAATTAAATAATAGTTTCAGATAATACCTTATTTATCAAAAAGTCAAACTAAAAATATCTCAAGGTTCGGAATATTTAAGCGACAAAATATAATTTTGCTGTGGGCGTAGAATAATTTATTTAAGTAAAATATGTTACTTTAAATGTCAAAAAGATAGTGTGGCTGCATCTTCTTTGTATTTTGAAAGATATCCTGATCGAGATCAACCAAATATCGGTTTATTTGGAAAGTTAAAGCGGAATTTCGGATTTAATACTGCCGGTGTTTTTATTTTTCTCATAAATGAAAGTATTGTATTCGTAGAAAAATCACCGTCCGAATTGTTTCAGATCTTCACGATTCGGGGTCCCTTAGATGTTGAAAGAATCTTATTTACCTATGATATGGAGATAAATTGGTGCAAATCCAAAATGGGAAACAAAATGGAAGCCTAATAAATTCCAAAAACAAATATATTACTAAAAACCACCTATCCAATTTACTTTAAAGTTTGCAAAAAAGTATCTGTAATATGGGGATAAACTAGTAAAAATTTAGTACAAATTCAAGATAGCCAAACAAAATGGCATGGCGACCTAATTAAAATGTTTAAGAAGCCGGTAAAATGTCATTTTGTAGAGTAAAAATGGTCTTTTTATGAAAAAAAAAGTGTTATAATTGATTTTTTATAAATCATATAAACTTACAAAAAAATACAAAAAATAAAGATATAAAAACGATAAATAAAATCGAGAAATAAAAATGATGGCACATGCAAATGTCTAACTCCGAATTTTAAAGTTTAATAAACGAACCATGTTTCTAAATTTTGCTTGAACTTTTAAGAAAATGAATATTCAGTTGATGTAGTTGCGGATATATCTCCAAATACAAATTGGATCTTTTCATCATTCATTAATTTTGTCATAAATAAATTATCGTACGCCATAGCGAGATTTTGTGATTTACAAATGCGTTCACGTAAATGTCATTTAAACATGAAAGGTGGGTCCTTTCCGATATCTGGTCTCTCGAGAAATAATTTTGTGTTTTTTAAAACAAATCACTTTGGATTTGAAGCAGCCGCATGATACTGACATTTTGTTGATCATGTTTTGGATTTTAATTAAGTACTTATTTTATTAAATTTCAGTAAGAATATTTTATTGTATAGGTTATTTATTGGTTTATTTTTTTATATTTATTTATTTATATTTTTTTTATCACATTTTTGTTCGAGTTGATTATTGAAGAGTATCTTAAAAAATGTCCGTGGTATTGATGAAAAGGTAAATTCATTTCTAGTCCCAACTTTGAGTCATATTTTACAAGTTGTTACGTCACTGAGTTCTACGTAGAAATCTAAAAATTAATTAGATACAATGCATATGAAAAAAATACAAAATTTGAAAAATGTCCTATATTCCAAAACCAAATCAAGATAGATCCGTTTGCGGGAATTAATTTGTATTCAAAATTGAGTTCGAGTGGTCGATTTTTTTCTATCCCTTAAAGTTTTACCAAAAACCTGCATGTACGTTGAAAAAGCGCCACTCTGTACAAAACATTTAGCTACATGATTTTCAGACCCACCCACTATGGAGCCGACTAAAGTCTGATTCATGGCGTGAATAATTTTTTTTGTAACCGCGCATTAATATACTGCGTCTCTAAACGGCTGTTTCTCTGTTGTTTCAGGCCCAATATAACCCAAAAGAGATGGATAATCAAATCGTAAAATGGGTTGCTGCAAAATATTTGCCATTTAACTTTTTCGAAGATGAATATACAATAGCTTTTTTCAAGACTATAAATAAAACTCTAGCGTTACCAAAACGCACAACTTTAAAAGCAAAAGTTTTGAAAACATTTCAATCAACCCAGCAAAAATTATTACAAGTACTAAAAAATAATGATTCCAACATTTCATTTACTGTGGATGGCTGGACTTCCATTCGTTGCAGATCGTATTATGGCATTACAGCCCACTTTCTGGATAAATTTTGGAATATTCACTTAATCGCACTTGATTTTCTTCCTTCCAATGGGCAGCACACCGGGAAAGATATAGCAAAATTATTTTTTAAATGTTTTAGCGACTATGAGGTAGTTAATAAAGTACAAGCTATCACAATGGACAACGTGGCTGCCAATACAACATTCATGAGTGAATTTCAAAAAATAACTCAAAGTCAAGGAAATGTATCATTCGATGCCAACGATCAACATTTTAGATGTTTTGCGCATATTATCAACTTGGGAGTTCAAGATGCCGTTAAAATTTTAAAACTAATTCCAGACCTTGAAGAAGAAAGCGACAGTAGTGAAGACGAAACCGATAAAAGTGACAACATAAATGCGGAGAGTCCACTAGTAGCAAGACTTAAGCAATTGTTTAAAAGTATTAAAAATTCTGAACAATTGCAAAATATTTTAAGGAGCTTTTGTTCTTTAGCAGGAGTGAAGTATACTTCAATAAAGTTCGATGTTTCAACAAGGTGGAACTCTACTTGTGAAATGATAAGTATTGCATTGCAGCTAAAAGATGCTCTTGTTCCTCTATGTCATACCAATACAATTTTAAATAAATATAGTATTAGGGATGATGAATGTAAAATTTTGGGAATCTTATATAAATTTCTCAAATACTTTAAATCTGTAAGTACGCTACTATGTGGGGAGACTTATGCAATGTTGCCAATAGTTATTTTAAGTTTTAATATACTGATCGACAAGCTCGAAACATCTTTAGCCGAGATTGACCAGAAGCCAGATAGAAATTGAAGAATCAATAATTAATGCTTTCCAGGCTGCAAAAGAAAAAATGTTAAAACATTATAAAAAAAACCAACTGGATCTACTCTGCTGTCCTCTTTTTAGACCCACGACACAAAAAACAGGGCTTTACACAAACCAATTGGGGAAAAGAATTGCTTGAAGGCTCTGAGAAGAAGTTTGAAGGAATTTTAAAAAGATACTTACACGCTAAATCGCGGCAATCACCGCAAACGACGGAAATTGAAACAATTGAATCATCATCAAGTGACGAGTTAAATGTATCATACTTGTTTGATTGTCCAATTTCTAACGTAGATACATGGAAATTAGAGATTAACAGATATTTTGAATCTTCTAGAGCAGACAAAAATACAAATATCATTAAATGGTGGTTTGAACATCAGGAGATATACCCAAACCTAGCTAAAATGGCAAGGGATTTGTTAGTTATACCAGCAACTAGTGTGCCCGCAGAAAGACTTTTCTGCAAGGCCGGTCTCATAATTAGAAAGCATAGAAACAGGCTTACTACGGAATCGGCAAGGAGCCTGTTGTGCTTAAATTCGTGGTATACATCTTCCATTAGTACGTTACTGACACAATAATAAATTATAGTTTAATTAATTAATTAATCTAATTAATTTTAGACTTTAAGTTTATATGTTATAATTATTATTTTTTTATATATATTATCATTTTTTAGTTTCGTTATTAGTTTGAAGTAAAATGTTATATCGTTTTAGTCTAACCGTTGTATGAACGGGAGCTTATCCCGTTTGTACAACGGTCTAACATAGAGATTCTATAATGTGTCCAAGGATAAAATCGAAACAGAATGCAAAGTAATTTTTAGCGTATCATAGTTTTTGAAAAATCCCGTTGCCTTACAGTAAGTATAAATCATCATTATATACGATTTCCAAAAACTTTATTTAAAAACTTGTTTTGAATTGACAAACGTTCTCACATGCCAAGTTTTAAATTAATTTAATTGCTTTGACTTTTCTTTTTAATTCTTTCTTCAATATTTCAAATTTTTTATGTGTAAATAAATAAGCTTTTTTATAGAAAACTAGTAAAGTTTACCAAAAATTATTATTTGTTCCTTAACAAAATTTATTTTTACACATTTTAATGAAAAAAAATTTATCTACAGTAAAAAATGTACATAGTATTCGAAAAAGTCAAAATAATCCCAATAATTTAAACTTTGAAATGAGGGCTTTTTTATTAATTCTAGACAGCTTTCTCATATATAGTCTTTTGATATCTTTTACAAAAAAACTCACTTTATGTACACTTCAGGAAATGGGTTAATATACTTGTCAAGGCATTTTTTGAAAATATTTTCATATGCAAAAAATTACTTTGCATGGAATCGGCATTGTTCTGAAAAAACTAAATTTTAACTCAGAAATTTTAGTTCGATTACATGGCTTTTTTATTTATTATTATTATTTGTAATAGATATAAATTTAAACAAGTATTTTTGTTTTTTATTTTGTTTGTTATAGGCTATTAGCTGCTTATATTTATTCCTTTATATTTGTCTTTATTATTGTATATGAAGTTTGTGAGGTTAAATTAACAATATTGACTCTGTCAAACTATCTTTTTGACACGCGAATAAAAAAAATAACTACGCTAAATCAAAATGTCTAGATTTTTAAATTAAGCCTAGGCATGTTATTCTTATCTTATTTATAACTAAAGTTACGAGGTTTGTTAAATTACATTATGTTCCATTTTCCTGGCGTTTAAAATGGAAAAAAACTTTGTAACTCTTAAAGAATAGTAGAGATTTATCTAATTTTTTTACCGAAATATGATACAGGGTGTTCCACAAAAACACATGTTTTAAAGTTATCTTTTTAAAGGGAATACTCTATGCATATTGCTGCATATTTGGATTCAATTTAAAAAAAGAACTTTTGGTGTTTAGAATTTACGTTTTTACCTGTTTTCAAGATAATGGCAGCTTAGAATTTAAAAAGTGACATTTTCAAAGGCTGTCAAATCTCGTCGGATCAAATTAGAATAAAATAGTTTGAAGTTTCGTATCTTAGTTTTTTAAAATGTATCTCAAATTTATTGCGAAATTGCTGATTTTTGCTGGCATTGTCAAAAATTGACATTTTCCGTTTGGTTCAACATTAGTGTCGTTAAATAGAGTTTTAAAAACTAAGATTTCAAAGTGCGAATCATTTGAGATTTGACTGTCCTTCATAATGCAAATTTTAATTTTTTAACTGTCGATATCTCAAAGGCAGTTAAAGATACTAGAAAAATCTAAATAAGCAGGAATCTTAGTATTCTGGGTAGAATTTAAATGTTCAATATACAAGTTGCTGCATTAAAAATATAATTTTGATTCAGTGCGTTTCCGCGGAAGATCCTGTATCATATTTCTATTACCGTCAAATTCATTCAGTCGATTGTGTACAATACAGTGAAAAAATCGGCTCTCTATCTTTAAAAATAATAAAGTTAAGGGGGGCAAATTATAATCTTATAACCCTGTACGCCACGTTATTTAAATATTTCAAAGATAGATCTGCAATCTGCTTTAAAAAGAAATCTTTGTATATTTTACAATAATTGTGTAGGATGTTTGACAATGTTCTCATAGATCTAATTGGGACATTTTTTAATTTTTTAAATTAATTTAAAACTGTCCCATAAGGCCAACTGTTATACAAGGAATGTATCCTCTCAAGTGTAGAAGAACCGCTGATGATCAATTCCTATCTAAAATCGTTGTCAAATGTTCACCAGAAAATGTGCTACTGGTTTGGTAATTAAACCGGCCTGATATTTTCAAAAATTGTAAACAAATTAGCAATGATAGTGCAAAGGTAATTTTAATCAGCCTGTATGGTGAATGATGTTATCGTTTTTTAAACAAGGCGATATTCTCTATACTTGATTTATTGAATGTGCAGTTCATTTTAAGGATTTATTTTATGACGATATGTCGAGAGAGCTCGAGAGAAAACGATAATTTCTCGTCGAGAGAGGCATCTCCTCTTGTCTTGTCTCGCCATCAAACCACGAGAGAAATTTCTTCTCTCGTCTCGACGAGACGAGACAAGACGAGACGAGAGACGATAATTTCTCGACTCGACGGCACCACTACAGCTAGTAAGATAATAAAAACAGGAAGGTACCTGAAAATAAGATTTTAAAATGTTATGCTCAATTTGCGATTCTCCAAATTGCAGACTAACATATCCACAAATGTGGTAAAAACTGCCTTTGCAGTTAAATAAAATTCAACTCGAAAAATGTTACTTGAGCTTAAGCTCTTTGAACCTGTGATATCCAGCATCTCAGGAATATGAAACTAAGATTACGCGTTTTGACAAATATGCTTGAAATTTTGTAATTATATCTAAGGTACTGTCGTGGATGTACTGTTATATTTTTAAGTATGTATATAAATATATTTTCGTTGTATGTATTTGGATTAATCTTTTATGAATTAGGTATGTCCAGGTACTTCAATTATTATTATTATCAACAACAGTTTCCTTGTTTCACTAAAACAACAGGTTAATGTGGGCTGTTATCACCTTGAAAGTATTTCAGTCAATTGACAAAATGAACCGGATAATCGAAGTTGTAAGAAAATAATGAAACTTGCTCTGTATGTTTAAAATTCAGGTGACTTGTTGATAAGACTTTAACGGCAGTGTCGTGGGTGGCCGTTTTAAGATAACGTAAATGGAATTTCACTGTATATATGTTAAGTTATTCGATTTACTAAATGGGAACAATGTTAGCGAAACTTATCTAAAACATATAAATATATACTCGGCAAGTGCAAATAAAACGAAGTGCAATACTTCTAATTATTATTTTTGATTTACTGATGAAACACAACTTTTCTCTCAAACCAAATAATAATAATCAAACAAAAAAAAACAACTGTTGTCACTGTTGTTAACTAGTTAATGTCAACCCTTTATAAACGTTAGAATGTCTATTTGAGACAAAATACTTTGTACTTTTTGAAAGAATGTACTATTTGTAATATTAGTAGCTTAATATTTTAGAATAGCAAAAGGAGCAATAAAAATAAAATCTATATTTATTGCATCCTGCCCTGCACCAAAATATTGGGAGATTATTATTTTCAAAACAGCACATTTAAAAAATTTTGTTATAAATTAAAAGTAACATAAAATTGATCAAATTGATATATCCAAAAAAAAATTAGTGTCGTCAAACAAAAATAAAAATTGTTACTTTTGTCCCAGATTTAAAGATATAAATTAATTATTGCCGTGTTTATAATTTGGTTTAAATGCTTCTTTTCATAGAAAGGTGAAGACTAGTTTACAAGCAAATAATTTTCTTACAGGACGTTCTTTGACATATTATAATTTGCACACAGACTTAAAATTCCTTCCAGGCCACGGGTTTTGGGCTCTAAACCCTTCCCATAAAATTTAAAAGTCGATAATTTATTTTAGCAGATAAAATACTTTTATTAGTTTTTAATTAAATTAGCTATAACATTTTAATTAATAAGAATTATACAAGCATTTTTTTTGCTGCACTATAAATCTTTCTATCTCTATGTCAGTTGTTACACTACGACGCTGTTTATGAAGAGCAACCCTTTCGCTGTTTCGGATTTGTCGGTTACCCAGTTCATATTCTCCACTATTCAGTTCGCGGTCAAAAGCAATCCCAGCTCTACCAACCCTAGGATTTCATTACCCGTGCATTAGAATTTAGCAGGATGTCAAATTGTTTGAAAATACTTTGACTAATATGATGTTAAATATTATAAATACATAAACAATAACGTAGTTTTAACTTTACAATTTTCTATGAAAAAAGTAACAGTACCTCTTTTTTAAGACTGTCTTAGTTCTCTAAATTATTTAAGCAACCATGTTAAGTTTTAATATGTCGGATTTCAACAAAAATGAGAATAAGAAATATTTTTTTTAACACAAGGCAACAAATTCTACAGATTAAAAAAAGTTACCGACCAAAACAGATTTAAATAATAAATCAGATACCTGATTTTTGATTTATATTTTTCATGAATTTACCTAAGGAGTTATTGGTTTAATATGCAACATTTTATACTTGTTTTAAAGATAAAAGTTTTTTAAAAGCTTGTTAAAAGGTGCTGAGACAAATGAGACGACAGGTCTAACCGGATAGCCTATTTTATGAAGTTTCATTCGAGAATAAAGTTTAGAAGATTAGATTTGAGAACCTATATCACTAAACAAACTTTTAAAATTTTGAATATGTTATATTTATTCGGATCTAAAAATTCTAATGCTCTATCTATCAGCTTTTGTAAAAGTTATATCTGAAGACTTATTTTTACTGCTATTGACAATTAGAATTGCTTGTTTTGGATTGCTTTTTTTTTAAATTCTTTTTTAATTAATGTAGCGGCTTCATATTTTTTGCAAATGTTATGTGGCAACTGGCTAAGTGTTAATTCTGTTTCAACTAGTATTTCTAAATTTTAAAGAGATACATTAGATTCCTAGTTAAATTTAAAACCTTTTTCTAACAAGTTATTTTTTTTTTATCTGTGAAATTTGTATTAGAAAGATTTACTGTCAAAAAATGTATGATCTGAAAAATGATTATTTTTAGGATTTCGTTTATTTTTGTTAGAACTTAAAATAAACGAATTTAATTCATTTTTCTGAAATAAGTGTTTCTTATGAATAATATCACTTACTTTTTCTCTAATATCCCTATTCAAAGCAAGAAATTCTGTGAAATGCAACCTATGCAACAATTCAGTGTGAACAACTTTTAAGTAAATATTTAACATTCTGATACCACTACTAGATTGATTCGCTCTGAGATCAGTCGGTATTATAGTGATAGAGCGGGTAAGTAGCAAAAAATGGAGTGTATGTGCACTTCTGATATTCAGGGATTGGTTCATTTTAACGTTTTCAAAATACAAATTCAATACCATACGCTAATGTGAGCCCTAACCGTGATTCATTTTTGCACTAGTGAATTTTTAACTTAATGTTGCTTAAATTGTCAGGAATCTTTGTTAACTTATCAGACACGGAGGACGGTCGCAAAGTGGTGAATTTAATTTTTGGTTATTAATTCTTAAGAAAGTATATTAAATATCAAATTCTGATTTAAATCTCTCAATTGGTTTTACAGGATCTCGCAAAATGAGATATGTCTATACTCAATTTTTTTAAGTTCCAAGTTAACAGCACAACACTCCCCCACTATATAAAAATAACTTGTAAAATCAGATAGTGAACAGTTTAAAATAATATTAATAATATTTTGATCTCGTCTCGAATCCGCAGGAGTTCGGTTTGGCACTCCCAAAATGAGCCAGTTATTAAATTCATCAAAAATTTGCTGGACATAAAATATATTTTCGCCTTGGGTGGTAATATACTGGCATCTTATTTAAGATAGTGAAGTTTGTAACCAAGTAACAGCTTAAGTCCTTATAAACTTACAGGTTAATGTTCGCCTGTTTTTATTAGTTTCGGGACAAAATTGTTACAAAAAAAAAGGAGAGGTGTCCTTACCGATAGTGCATATCCCCAAAGTTAAAAAAAATTGCCATTTAAAAGCTATGGACTAACAGTTATAGGGTGTCCAACCCTGTATATTTGAATCATAAAATGTGTAGTCCTTCCCACATACAGCCGCTTCCTCATCAAAAACTGATTAAATTATTTTTTTTTTATTATAATAATTTATTATTTTTAAAAATGAATTTATTTCTTAAAAATTTGTCTTTTAAGGATTACAGACAAACTGTTGGGTTTGTTACCCTATATTCCACTGCTATTTATACTTATCCAACTTGCTTCCAGTATCAAATGCGCAGCAACTAATACGATTCGTTCCAGAATTTTCTAGATTCAAAAATGCATAAAAAGTTTAGCGAATGGATAACACGTCTGATGATATATTTTCCATCAGTATTGCACCCTATTTAACCAACATGTCGAGTACCAGACACACAGGTATGTGTCATTTTTTCTATCATTTTTTTATGGCCGATAGCAAAGATTTCTCGATACCACTGGACTCCGCTGAAGTTGTGAAGTTATCGTTAAGATAAGCCATATCTTTTAAATCTTCCTCCCTCGAACTCTATAACACCGACTGATTTTAGAGTGTTAAATTCTAAGAGCCGTATCAGAATGTAATAATTAACCATGTATCAATTTATCAGAAGCCCACCGATTAATACAAAATCTTGGTCGTGCGCTCCAGGAATCTTTCGTCTTAAATACGCCTGATATTTGAAAATATTTCTTAAATCTAGGCGTATTGAAGATGAAATATTTGTAAATCTTTTAAGCATATTAATACATTCACAAAATAGCGCTCTTGATGGAGAGCTAGCGATGAAGGGTTTCGGACCTTTGGTATGGAGAATCGTCTGTTGGTTAGGATAAAGCGGGGTTTTAGCTATTATTTAACTTAGGCATCAATTCAGTTAAAAATGAGGTTAATAAGATTTAAAGGTGGTATAATTTCTTCTTCCGATAACTTTTTTAATATTATCACTAGAGATATTTTAGTTGTCCTTGCAGATGACTTTTTATACTGTAGACTCTTCTATAGCCCAGCCTTGTTTTCCCAAATTTTCCCATATTTTAAATAAATAGATTCGATATTTTAAAAAATAAATTGAATGTCTAGTAACTCGCGGAACTTTGCTACTGAGCTTTCTAAATTGATGCTTTTTTGCGAATTTTTTTGAAATTATTTTTTGCGATTGGTTAAAACAGATTATCTACTACATCATTTTTGTTTGTTTAAAGGTGGTAGACAATGTAGAATGTTCACTCGTTATGTCATGTTTGAATTGCCTTTATTTTTTTTATTTACAATGTTTGGGATGGTAACCATCTCTAATTTACACTTAAAAACGATTTTAGATAGTTATACCATTCCAAACGTTATGAAACCAAATGAACAAAAACAATGCAAGTCCGAAAAAACAAGTTTAATAAACATAATTATGGTTTATGAATCTACCGATGTAAAATGTATATTTTATAAAAAAATGTAAGATATACTTAACAGCGTATCCTCTGATGTGTAGGTGAAAGAAGTACTTAAATACTTCTCTGATGTAAACTTAATATTCAAGTTCTTGTGGAGTTGGAAGCATCGCCGCGCTAATAGCATTTTTAATGTGACAGAAATGCATATATTAGATTGTTTCCAAGCCTCCGCCATTCATAACATGCTGTTTTCCTTGAGTATAATAGAACACATACTTGCACTTAATAACCAGTGCAGCAAAAAAACTGGGTTCTTGACAGACACCTGCAATTAGCAATTACCGACTAAGACTTTCGTTCTTGCAGCAATATTATAAACGCGTCATCCCACGCAGATATTAGGGAATATTTGCACGTACTATTAGAATATCTACCTCGCAAAAGATAATGTTTATGTTTATCTCATCCTGATTTTGGCTTCACACTACGTTATCTTTACTACTCAGTATATTTATTATAATTACCTTATAAGTTAAAGCAGGAATATTTTTAATATTATATAATAAGATATTTTTTGGTATGTGTTAAGATTTAATTATATGAACTGTCCAACCAACTAGGGCTAAACTCTGTTCGATAAACCCGACATGCTTACGCGTTTATGACTAGCAAGAAAATAGGACTCTTTTTTTACTGTACACTAAATATGGCTTTGTTTCTTATTAGCGTTTCAATTAATTTTTATAACCTTCAAAAAGTATTTGTATTCGTCTTGTTTTCCACTCTGGCTTCCATTCTACGCATTTAGTGTTTTTCCTTTTTAGAATTTTGTTTGATGCTTTCCACGTAGATTTCTTTCGCCTTACTTTGTTAGTTTTTTTCGGTGGTGGCATCGCATTTATCTTACTTCACGGAAAAAAATCGTTGTTATCTTCATATACAAGTGTTACAAATAATTTTACACTGTTTTACCCTAACCCTGTTGCCATAACTTTTCTTTTATTGTCAAATTTCTGCAACTAACTTTTAATTTAATGATACACTGTATATATGGCTGCGTATTTTGATTGTTTGTAAATGTTTTGTCATTTATACAAAGCACGTTTTGTTTAATTTTGATTTTACAACTCAGAGTTTTGTGATTCAGCAAAAACGATTAATTTAAGCCCAAGTATCCTGCGAAACTAGGATTTTCCCTTATTGACTAAGCAAACTTCTTTTCATCCATTAAAGTCACTTCAATTTTTTTAGAAATACTTTTTTTGTAATGAGAAGGGAGGGGCCAAAAAGTAGTTTTATTGCAAGTAATTTGCTACCACATAGTAAATCGACAAATAAGATCATAATACGCATTTAAGTAAAAATAATATCTAGACATCCTTAATATGCGAAGGTTCGGTTTTGACACATGTTTGAACTAACAATGTCATAATAATTCAACATAAGCAACCAGACATTAGAACAATTTCAAAAATATGTCCTATTTAACCACCCAAAAAAAGTCATAAGTATGAGCCCATTATTTGTGTCACCCGGTATATTGTCCTTAATAAAAAAAAGTGCAAAGCCGACTAATATAGCCATAAATATCAGAAGTTATATTTAAATAAAAAACTAAAGGTGATTAACTGCAAACCGTCAAAGTTTATGTTTAAGTATTGCTAACGTTCAAAAAGATTAAATAAGTTACGTATTTGACACGTGGTTGTAGAACTCATGTGTTGAAATTTATTCAGCTTCACGGAATTGGATTTTTATATCAATTTTTTTATTCACAAATTAAATTTTTTTAAATTGGTTAATAAAAACGCCATCGTCGAATTGTGACACGTCTTCTATTTTTTGCATCATTCAAGAGAGAAACAGAATTGGACTAGCTGACTAGTAACTGCTACATGAATACTAATGATTGTTATACATCAGACACCTAGAATATTATTTTGCTTTTATATTTCTAAGCGTTGAGCTTTTATTCTATTTAATGATTTTTTCGTTTTTGGACAGCTTATTTAAGCACGAGCTTAAACATTTAATTTAAATATCTATCGTTTAAAGTGCTCTGTATCATTCTGAGTGCTATACGTACACTTATGACCAGTAAAGTTAAATTAGAAATTTGGTATATGAGAATATTTTAATTTGCACAGAAATGTTATGCTTCCGCTTGTTTTAAAAATATTCTCATACCATGTAGGGAATACCACCTTCTCCAGTTTGGTTATTTTCAAAATTAGATTAACATTATTTCTTCCAACGAGAATCAGTAATCAACAACGTAATTCCAAGGCCCGCCGTGGTATTAGCCAGCGGGGTAGTTGTTTCTGTGATTATTTTGTGTGCTCTTCCTACACGGAGCACGCGCGTTTATAGCAGCTTAATGAGCTCTAAAAAGAGCGAAATTGCGATCGTCGTTTGACTGAAGTGGACCATTGCGCATGCGGCATTGCAGGACATGTTCCAGGCGTGGATCATGGTATCCTTGTTGATAAATTGGTGAACGTGAATTAAAATTTGATAAAAAAGACATACTTTTTGCCTATTTGTTTTGACTTTTTTACGGGTTAAATTCGATATTTTGTGTGCCTAATTTTTAGGTATTTTTTCTAAATAGTTTTATATAAATACTAAAAACTTAAAAAAATATTTATAATATATTTAATGGAGAAAACCTATTAACTCCCTGAAGAATATCTGTAACCATTTAAGATAAAACGTTTAAATTGGACGTAGACCTAATTTTGTGATGTAGGTGTGAGATTTAAAAGATAATTGTTTAAATCCCGGCCCTTTTTGTACAATATCTCTATAACTAAATGATTTTTAAAAATATTTTTTTGAAAATCAATTTCTGGATTTTCCTAGTATCCACCCTTGAGTGGCTGAAGGGTGGTTAAATGTCTACCTTTTCTTCCAATATTTCCGTAACTAAATGAGATTTAAGGACACATTTCTGATTCACCCACAAATAATGTAATAATCTAAAGACAGTCAACATATAGATTGAATTATCCTTGTATATAAATTTCGCAAAGTGTTATATTATTATATACCTAGAATATTCAGCGTGTAAAAATTATATTGGAAATATTTCTTGGTCGAAAATTATTTTATTCTAGTATATTTTGTTGTTTTACTCATGAAGTAAATGTAAAACTTTGCAACCTATACAAACCTAACTCTAGTTAGCATTACATCTTGAAGATGTTTGTTTAGATGACAGAGCAGTGACAATTCCTGGAACTAATTGGACGTTTCTCTTCGAAATTGCCAAATAGACCATTGCGGTCTCGTAGCTGGCGTCTGGGGTATATCCCAACAAAATTCACAGTTCTAAGTTGTTTTCCACAAAGTTTAAAATTTGTTGTAGCTGTTTTCCATACTAATTTGCACCATTGCTGCGAAGGTTGAGGGGAGATGTTAAAAAATACTCGCGTTTTGGCCAAATTGTCAGATTTGTCGTGACACAAAATTGTAAGGATATTAGTAGCTGTTTTAGAATACGCTAACAGTAAGTTATATTACATTTTCAGTTCTCTTGCGTTCTAAGAACAAGCCAAATCAAATATTGTTATATTGCTTTGTTACTAATAACCATAGTTTTAATGAATAAACATAACATAGAAAGTATGTATTTTAACAGTTATAAATAGTTACTAGGATATAAACTAATATAAAAGTTAATAGGATATGATGTTTAGAGATACACACCCTTATGTATGCCTATGGTGGGATTGGAACTAATATTTTACTGCTACAAGAAACAGTACCTAGTTCAATAAATAGTGCCAGACCATAAAAGCAAACTGCGTAAATCTAAATCAGACTAACGATAAGATTTGGTCTTGCAATAAGTCACTAATCAAAACGCGTGGATAGCACCAGCCAAGCACAAGTATAAAACTAGTACGGAATTTTGATATCGTATTAATACTGAACTGAAAGAATTGAATTGTATTTGTTGATATGTTGCTCAAAGATATAATTTCCCTTGTATTTTAAAATCTGTCGAAAGTGAGTCAGATTTTCAAGTGGACATTGCAAAATGTATATTATTTTATTAAATTTAATGTCCTTAAAGTATTTGAAGATATTTCTTGCCTATTAAAGCTGAAAATTATTTACCCTCATAAGAAAAAACTAAAAAATATTTTCAAAGTTTGATTAAACCTAATTAGCGTCAATTTAATATTTTAAGATCTACACAAAAGCAAAAGTTTTAAGATCTATACAAAAGCAAAAGGTTTAATAAAACAAATACAAGTTAAATTTAAGTTGAAACAAAAACAAGTCCAAAATTATATGAACGTTTTAAAACCATTCATTTAGCACTAAGGGAAAACATAAAAAAAATCCAATACAATATATTTTGTGAAATAATCGAATGATCAAAAAGCTAGTTAACTTCAATAGGACTGACATTCAAACGGAAAAATTCAGCTAGTTCAGTATCCAAGCTAATTTGGTCATTAAATTTAGTTAAATAGAATCAGTATTGATTGAAAATATTCTCATAAATTTAAGTATTCAAGTTCACGAACTCTTGATATCCAAAAAATATTATTACCCCAAGCGACTGAAAGGTAATTTCATGAACAATACCTCCAAGCATTCATATGGTCTATTACTGCAAATGTTCACATTTACAAATCGATTTTCTATAGTCAATAAAAAGAGCTATAAATCACAACTTCATGTTCCGTCAATCCCAGAGCTAGAAATTTAATTTGCGTTTTATGTGTTCAGTGGTTTGTGTTACCGTACTACTGCAGATCCGGAAATCATTTTAATTTTATAGGTGGTGTAAATATTTTAATAATTTGAATGGAGGCCACATAGCTCATCTTTCCTGTAGTAAATTAAATCACTTAAAGTTGAGTTTAATAGTCCTTGGAGATGTTTTGTCGTCTACTTTCATGTTGTTATTCTACTCTCGAAGAGAGTTAGTAAAACATTTTTCCTTTTGTAATTATTGCTTTGGGTTTGGCGAGCAGTCTGGTGCTACATGGACGTTGTTATAGTTGATATATCATAACTTCGAAAAAAATTTTCTATTTTTACACATCCTGGATTAAAAAGAAAATTCATTTATAAATTCTGACCTAGCATTTTAATTTTTTTAAATGCTGGCTGTGTTGTGAAAAGCATTTGCAACGAGCAAGTATTTATTGACAAAACTGGCGTCGTTTAAACAATTTATTTAAAAATTTACAGCGTTTTTTTTTATACGGAAGGTAGTATATTTTTAATAAATACATATAATGTATTTTTAGTTCTTGAAGTTACTAAAATGTACAACGAAGTTTTAAAATTTCTGAATTTGCCTTCGGTATTTTGTGTTTAGTGGTGGGGAGAGCCACTACCCCATTCGGCTTATTGTACTGGGTGACCATTCCACCACACAAGTACTACCCATTTAACTTTTATTGAAGTTTGCACAAAAAAAATTTATATAAAAGTTGTAGAAGGTATTTAAATATTGGGTTATTTTTATACAGAGCGCGCTACAAGCAAGTGACAGACCAAAACTTACATTTAAGAAATCATGGTTCGTGGGAATAGATCAAGTAAAAATAGAATCACGTTCCGACGTTTCGCTTTCGACTGAACGAGGCATCTTCAGCAATATTAACTTCCCGAAATCGGAACCGTTCAATTCGGTGTTCCGATCTCTCGAAGTAAGGATTCCTCAAGATACTTTGTAGAATCGAAAGCAAAATGTCGGAAAGAAACTTGATTTCTTACCCGACCAAATTTATGAAAGCTTCCGTCAAAGTTACATTTTATAAAAGAGAACACTCTGTGCTTTCCTCAAATTTTACGATTTATTTGAATTGTAAGTTATTTAACAAAAATTACATTTTTTATATCACATTTTGCTAAATAACTTTCAAATGGCGTAAGACATCAAAACATTCTAAGTAACCAACAATTTGCAGAACACAATCAAAAAAATTTAATTTAAATGTCTTTCGAAATGTACGAGTTGTATCGAAAAAAGGAAAAATAATAACATTTTAACACCCTGTATCTGGTCCCCTGTTTCTGTGGCGCTTTCTTATCTTACGAGTTAAATCAGTTCCCAAAATTCAATTAATTTACCCTCTGTAGATTAAATATTCTAAACTAGGGGCACTAGTAACAGTCCAAACACATAAACCAAATCACCTTTTTTATGTCCAAAAATGTGCACTAACAGTGATTTTACCAGCTTTCAACCTCTTTTCAAATAAGGCCGTTTGATTAATCAGGGCAGAATATATAGGTTTTCGCTCATTGCCCGAATCTGACGAAACAGTTTAAAAATGTTAAAGGGTTAAAGAGGAATAGCTTCTAAATTACATATTTGATATATTTTCACTGTACTTAGCAATAACAATGTTGTGTTATATCATGCCACCTTCATCCATTTTTGAATATCCAGTATAAAGAGTGTAAAATAATTCAAGCCAAAAAAGGCTGTTAGAATATCCGTGAGACATTTAAATTAAATTTCTTATTCTGTTTTGTAATTTTTTGGTTTCTTTCAATTTTTTGATGTCTTCCACCATTTTCATGTTATTTAGCAAAATGTGGAATTTAAAAAAAAATACATTTTACTAAAACTTTTAAATGATGTATGCGTGACGTCCTAGTAGAGGAAAGTTCGAAAAAAGTTCTAAACGGTCCAACGTGTTGCAACCCGGAAAAATAACACCCTGTAGATGTTTCCAAAACTTATTTAATTGTTTTATGTAAATTATTCATAGTATATCGTTTATCAATTTAGTTTAAAAAATCTCTAGAAATGTACATGGAATATGAAAAAAAAACCGAAACAATTTTACACATTGTATCTCAAATTCAAAGCGTTTGCGGACCCTTGGTTATAATAACTTTTTCCATTATTGCCACTAAGATGAAATTTTGTGAAAAATGTACTCCTTTTTAAAACTACCCGATATAGCACAACTATTGAAATTAGAAACGCTGCTAATCCTTTAGCCTATTCTACAATAAAGTATCCTAATATCTTAAAACTTGAGGTGGCCAGAATTTTTGTTGAGAGACGAGTACAACTAAAGAAAAACTAAAGACACAAAATCAAGAGCAAAACCGACAATAGAAAAAGTCAATTGGTTTGGGTTGATCGCTAAAGCACAATTAGATTTGAAAAACCGTAGACACGTGTTTTTGACCTTAAGTCATCAGCATACGGTCAAATAGTTGAAAGGCGAGTACAACTAACGCCAAGCTAAAACACATAAAACCACACCAGAGTCACAAACAGGAGCAAAACCGACATTTGTGATTACCAATATAAGGACCTGAAATGCCAGCGATCTATTGACGTTTTTTTTTTCTATATGGTCTATATAAAACACATTATAACCTTTAATTTTTGAATTCGATAACGTGAGATATTTTTCGTCATCCACTATTACAACTTGCTTTCCTGTGAAGCCATGTCTACTTAAGGCACGGCAGCATATCGGAATCCTACGCAACTGATCTTAGGTATATTTTGGATACTTCTTCCTTTTTCGATATTCAGCCCAATTTACTTTCAGTTCTCAACGAAAGAAAAAATTTCTAGCAGCTCCCACGAACCTAGCGGACGGGGTATTAGGTAATACTTTAGGTCACCCACTTTTAGGAAGATTTACGCATAGTAGGCCTTCCTCACATTCGCGAATAGCTTTATACATAATCTAAATAACGACATTTTGATCTCGAAATATATTCCCAATCTCACGTTTTGACACCCGTGCAAGTAAATTATTTATACTTTTACGAATATGCAATTTGTGCACCATAACCATAACATAAAATTTGGCAGATACAATTTGACATATCGAACTTCAAAACGTATTGACTCTTTGGTTGCAATGCCAACTGGATCCTAAGTTACTTATGATAAAATCATAGATATTTAAATCTTTAGTCTAAGGATAAAATAAATGTTTCCGAAAACTTTTGTTACATACTGTCACCAGCAGGAACAAAACTGGCATTTGTGGTTACCAAGAGAACATCCGAAATCTTCTCCAGCTCAGAAATACGTGTCTATGGTGAAAACTACTATTTTGAATGAAAATTATCCCGTTTAACAATAGGTTTAAATTTTCCTAGAAGCATCTAAGTAACGATGTTCAGATCTTTATTTCGAAGTTTCTTTTCATGATTTTAATAGTTTTATGTTTATTGATGATTGTTTTCCAAAACTACCAAAGAATCAAGCGGGGTGAGTACAACAGTAGCATCCAAATTTTTTGTTTTTTTTTAATTTTCAGTGTAATTTAATAAAATAATTTTCTTTTAAAACATTTCTTTTTTATAATAATCTACAGAAGAAAAAAAATTAAATAGTTTAAACAGTATTTATTTAAAGTTTGACAGTGTTGACTGGTTTAGTTCCTTTGAAACTATGATGATATGTCACAAAACGAAAGTATTGCACTAACGAACAAACTGCAGTGTACTAAATACGGCTCTGATTAAATGTTTATCCAACCCAGTAAAGTTTATTCTTTTCTATTTACAATTTAATTTACTAAAACGGAAACTTTATGGCAATGAATGGATCAGTTTAAGTACGGCCGCGGTCGAGATTCGTTAACATTTGCATTGAAAATTGGTTAAATATCCAAGTAGATGAATGTGCCTATCCGGTAGATTTTTGTGTTAAGGTGTCTCTGTTATTATGTAATGTAGGTTTATTTTAATTTAATCTGATATCCAAAATAGGTAATTATATACAAATCATTTGAGAAATGTATTAAATGATATAAATGTTAGTTTCAAATATTATCGGTGAATACATATCCGACATTAATCTAAATTTTTAATAAAGGCCACCTGTAGAAACAGGTTACAACCCTACTAACTTTTTATGAAATACATTTTTTGAGTTTACTATTTGTCTATATTTTCTCACTTAGAAATATAACTATGTATAATCTAATATTCCGTGTTTAAAAAGTTTAATGTTTTGTAATTACAAATAAGTTAAAACAAAAATTGCTAAGCTAAACAGCTCATTGTTTATAATTTTTACCTAGAGCTTTTTTATCCATACAATTTTGGACAATAAACATTTGTCAAAAGTCATATTAATGTAGTAAAAATTTATAGAAAGTTGTTTCCTTTGCAAAAAAAATAAAATACAATCAGCAAAAAAATTTACATAAGGTTAGAAGCTTATTTAAGCATTTTGTAGTCTCAAACTTTAATAATCTAGAAAACATTCAAAGATGTTTATAGAGTTCTTTTTAAATAACCATAAAAAAATGGGGGGGTATTTAACAAAAATCTCATAGCTTATGTCAAACACATTTTAAAATACTAGTAGGGTATTGTAATCGATTTACGCGTATTAAAATATTCTTGCTAAAAAATTAAATGTTGGACATATATATATATATATATATATATATATATATATATATATATATATATAACTTAAAAATTACTGGGAATTCGGCCAGGAAATGTCTTTATTAAAGTTTTATTTTTATTTGACCAAGCTTTCGAAATATTTTTATTTCTTCGTCAAGGGTCCTTAAAATTTAAACAATTAAATTTAGTTAATAATATTTGTATTATGTGCATGTGGACTTACATATAATAAAAACGAAAAAGACTTGTAGTAATTTTGAGAAAAATGCTTGGTTAATGCAAATATTTCTATACGTACAATTTTGATGTCAAATGACAATAAATAATTTGTTTTTTTGATGACAAAAAATTTAAAATTTAAAGGTTAAGAGAATGTACATATTTGAAAAAATATGTTTAAATTTTAGGTAAAAATAGTACGAGTATGTATAGGAAAGCAAACCTTAGAATCATTCATATAATTAATTATAATTGTTATTATTATCACTATTATCATTATTGGAAAATTTTGTTTCATCAAAAAATGTGAGAGTAAATTTAACTTAAATGTTCGATATCTGTTTTTTTATTCATTGCCAAAGGTTCTTTTTTAATTTCAGCCATTTCTAAAACTGTTCTTTTGGTAGTATTATTTTCTTTTGTGGCCAGTATCAATGATATGTTCTGATAGTGCGCAAGATCTTTTGTTCAGTCTTGCGTCACTTCTATTTAATACATTCTTTTTGATAATTTTTTTTAGAAGTTTATATTTTTATTCACAATTTAAGTCTAAAAATTATTAAGATTTTTAAAAATGAAAACATTAAAATATCTCAAAAAAACATAAAAACTATTGGAACACTTTATAGTAAATTTAAAGATCAAGGTCCAGTTTCAAACGAATCGAATTATGTCTACTGAATTCCTTCTAATAATTGTGACAAAAATATATTCGAAAAGTTGGTCAAATAAAAATAAAACGTTAATAAAGACATTTCCTGGCCGAATTCCCCGTGATTTTCTTTCATTGTAAAGTTATATATATATATATATATATATATATATATATATATATATATATATATATATATATATATATATATATATATATATATATATATATATATATATATATATATATATATATATGTATATATAAGAAGAAAGTTGAAAATTAATATATATATATATATATATATATATATATTTATTAATAATTTAAGTAATATTGTTTTTTTGTATATTCTGTAGCTAAAGTCGTAAGTAGATATCAAAACATAAATAAAAATCCTGCAAATGATTATTCTAGTACACTAAAATTAGACCAAAGTGAAGCATTTATGTAGGTCGGTCAAAGTACAAACACACATTTTGGTTAAACGATACAGGAGCAAAATTTTCGAAAACTACTCTGTAAAAATTACTAGATACTGATTGTCTAAAGAGGTTATAATATAATTTGGTCCTTAGTTGGTTTTACTTTTTTATTTTATTTATTTTCAACTCTTAGTTCGCACAAAAGTATAAATAAAACCGTGAACCGTAAAAATGTACGTTCACATGTTTATTATTACTAAAAACCATTGTATCTTTTTCCCACGGCTATTGTTGCACTATCGACTATCTCCTGTATTATACTGCGGTAGGCTATAGTAGCCAATGTTGTCATAGGATAACACTGATCAAATAAACTTTGATCGCTATTTCTGCCAATGTTTGTCCAGTTTTATTAAGCACGTTTGGCAAACAGAAAATCTTACAGCCATATTTTTTTAATCTTGAAAGAACGTTCTTAAGAACTATAATTCTTAAGGCAAATTCCCTTAAATGTCGTCTTTTGCTAAAATATAAAAATATAATTCTATGAAGGTTACGCAGATTTTGTCTCAAGATAGATTTAAATGAAGTAGAAATGAATACTTTATTTTCTATATAAAACAATTTTTCAAGAAAGTTATTTCTTCGAGTGGATAGTGAATACATCCCGGTTTCATCACATCAGTTCAGGATATATTATAAAATAGCGAAAGTAGCGCCATCGGTAGCCCCAATTTATATAAATCCTATTTTTACAATCTAAATCGGGAAAATTACTTCTTCGACTCCGGTATTTAGAGTAATCCCGAGCAATCTATATATTTAAAATATGAAGTGACATTGTACCACTGCTTAGTTTTTACTTTGGCTCTTTGGTACATCGAATTTACGGTTCCTTTATAATTTTCAGTTGTATAGTTTTGAATTTTCTTAAGTCGTGTTTCTACCATAGAATTTATATTTAATATTAATTTGAGTGTTTCGATGGGGGGGGGGCCGTCAGCTGCCGACTATTAGAATAATATTTTCTGTAACAAGTTTGGAATATGGAAGTTTGGTGATGGTTCACGAGTGCAGAATACGCTATTCCAAACGTGTTTTAGACACACCGACATTTTTTCTACGACTCTGAAAATGTAGTGATTCCCAATAGATGTTGCTACTAGTACATATTTCAACATTTTTTATGGTATGATTTATACCATAACAAGTGATGGAATGAAAGTGATTTTGTAATTAAAATGATATCGGAATGGTAATATCCCATAACAGTCGTAGAAAAAGAATATTTCAAACGTGAGGTGGAAATCTTTCATATTCGTTTAAAAATTCCCGTCAAAAGTCCTTTCCTTTTTTAAAATAAATATTGAATATTTATTTTTCTACTATTAAAACAAATTTTACAACTAATAGCCTCAAAAATACATGAGAATCGATTTGTCCTTAATGTATCTCAAGGGTAAATCGGGAAATCATCCTTAAAATTTCTTTGTAATACACTTGTCATCCGTACTGCTTAAATGCTCGAGTACTCGACGAAATTCGACGGACATTATTTCATATTCATTCGTTGTTTCGGTTTTAGGTAGGGATGCACAAAAATTGAAAACATCTATATATCGATATTCGATACATCGAAATGAAAATTATCGATGTAATCAATTATCGTTACATTTTCATCGATGTTTTTAGAACATCGGTGTGAATTCGTCGATAGTAGCAATGATTTTGTATGCATAATAAATAATGTAGCATGTAGCAATCAATGTTATAAAGCAACATGTTGCAATTTGTCAATTTTTAAAAGAATTTGATATATTTTTGTATTAGTGATCATTTTAAAATAATAAGCCAACTAATACTTGTTTCAAAATTTTCAGTTCTTACAGTTCTAGTGACATTGTTGACAGATATTTTCAGGAATCGTGATCCGTGTATAACTTATTTTTCAGATAGACAGTAAATGCGGAACACGATACCTTAATGAAAGGAAGTACCTAACCTAACCTAACCTAAACTAAATAAAACTAAAAATATACACATTTTATGAATAACATTTTAATAAACTATACAATCAACTTAAACGGTAATTAACTAAGGACCACATAAAACTAACATGCGTTAAAAAACTAATTAGAATAAAACCAATTATACATAGTTATGGACAATAACATATGGTGCAATAATAATAAAGTGAAATGTTTAAAAGAAAGCAAATTGGCAAATATTTCGTAGCAATTTCATTTATTTTTAAAAGCGCTTATTAAGAAAAGAAATGCCCTTTAAACTAATCAAAGTAATATTATATAAATTAATGAATAATATGCCGACTCAGAAGTAGTCTTTTTGGGTTATACGAATATTACGAAAAAGTTTTTCTTTTAGGATCTTAGATCCTAGCTTTTGAAATTCTTAGCGATATGCAAAGGAAAACATCGATGTAACAAAATATAGATTTCTTCATATATCGACAGATGTATAAATATTGATATTTAGGTGCGATATATGAGGTTTCAAACACATCGAAAAATATCGCACATCTCTAGTTTTAGGAGAATCGTTTCTATTGATATTATTTTGGAGTTTCGTAGGTTTTAATGCTGTTTTTATTTTGTTAGTTTTGAAATTTTAGTTTTATTGTTATGGGTTATTTTTTTATATTATGAGTTGATTTTGTCTCTATTTATTTAAAATTTTAAGATTTGAAATGTACCCCAATATGCTACTAAAATATTTACAAAGGTCGCAAGGAGGAATCGTCAATTCTTGGGATATTTTATAGTTTTCAGATATAATTTTAAAACTATAGTTGCCGTCAAAAATTTCGAGGGGGTTCCAGGTCCCACTCGTATTTTATATGATTCGTTAACAAAATCAGGAATAATTCATTCTTCCCGCCTTTTTATAATAATTTAATTTATGTTACTCTATAATACCGCCGGGATTGACATAAATAACCCAGAAGGCTTATCACAGCTTTTTTTATTATGCTATAAGTTAAAGACGATAATATATATTACTTATTAAATAAAAACAAATAATACTATATCATTAGAAAATCTATCCAAGTTATCTCATTGCCATTATGAAACTAATGAATTATATTAAACCAATCTGCGATAACTAGAATATAAAAAAATGAATTTTGAAAAAACCAAATAGCTAAGCTCAAAAATATATTAATCACAATTAAAATGCACTAATACAAATAACAAAAAAAAATATAAAATAAAAATGAAATTACTATGACATACCAAAATAAAACGCAAAATTTGATCTGAAACGGATATCTCAAGAATTGCTACATCACTTACGAGTACAATAAAAGCGACAGAGTATATTGCAGGACAAAACAGGAATAAACATTTTCAGATATGCAATGGGCAATAATGGTCACCAAGAACTTTGTATAACAGCTGACACAAACAAATTATAAAGTATTTTCTAGAGTAGCAACAGATACAACGGAATATATAATCAATTTATTAGATATTTTACTGGACTCAATAGCGCTTAATATAAAAATGTGAAAATATGAGCAGGGGTTAAAATTAAAGTGCCGCAGGTCTGTAAAAATGTATTAAATAATAGGAAATTATAAGCAAAATGAAATACAAAAAATGTATGTATTAAGAGTAAAAATGCAAATGAATTTGAAAAACAGCATATTAGAGCAGTACAAATAATTCAAAAAATTATACTGTTGGACTGTTTTTCATCTTGCTTCGTTTTTAGAAAATTTTCGTATTTTTTTTTATTTTAAGGAGTAATTTTTGAAGGTGTTTACAAAAAAACAACAGTTTGCTGAGTTTTTCGATACCCCTTCTAGAAACATCAAAAACGCAAATTTAACCTTTAATAAAAAATCGTGTTATTAATGTTAATTTTAAATATAGGTTTTATCGAATTCGAACACGCTTAGACAAAAAAACAAACCATACTTTTGAATTTTAAGTAACCATCCTTGGATCAAAAATTCGAGACGATTTGGAATTTTTTAATAACGTGATATATAAGAAATAACAATTTAACACACAGTATCTGCTGATATCCCGGTGAGTTTAAATTACTCAAAAGTAGTGGAATCTTCTAGCGAGCTTTAAAACTCAAGCTTGTTTTCACTGACCGAAAACTGTAACTCTACAGTGTCAAAAAAAAATCACTGGATGAGTCGCGACGGGCTTCCTTTAGAACTTCATGACGTAGGGAAAAACTATGAAATATTTTAAGATATCATGGTTCTTGGGAGAAGACCGTGTCAAATTGGAATTACTATCCGACGTTTCGCCTTCGATTGCACGAAGCATCTTCAACAACCGTCAAATACAATAGCATACAAATAGATACTTAAATGCAAACCATCCAGCACAAAAGAAATCGGTATCGCACTAGTATTTTTCGGAAAAATCGAAACTGACCCAAGCTCGGAGAGGGAATGGTTATTGCACTAAAGATATTACGCGTTCAATTAAACGATATTGTAATCCAACTCCGCGAAAGGAGAATGATAAGGAGCCATCGTTAGGTAGTGTTGTTCTTCCCTACATACATGGCACTAAAAACAAAATAGGAGGATTGGATTGGCGGTCTAACATACAAACAATCTTCAATACACAAGAAGATTGGACAATACTTGCGATCCCCTAACAATATTGTACCTTTTCAAACAGAAGGAATACATACAATCCCTTGCTCCTATGGATAAGTGTATGTTAAGGAACATAAACGATGTATTAAAAAGAAACAAGTTGTTCAATCTGCTGGAGCTGATCACCAGCATACTACTGGCCATATTATAAATGTGAAAGAAACCAATGTTCTAGCATCTTTTTCAGGATTTCATAAACGAAAAATTAGGGAATCTATTGAAATTTTTAAACATACAAAAAATTTCAATAGAGACACGGATTACGGTCTCTATCATACGTGGAAACCGATCTTAACACAGGGTCACGGTTTGGCGAGCACAAGTCGGGTATAAAAGTCTGCCTGAATCTCTTTGTGCTCATTCAATGTTCAGATCTCGTGGAGTAAAGATCCCTGAAGATGCCTCATGCAATTGAAGGCGAAACGTCGGATAGTAATTTTAATTTGACAGGGCCAAGACCCAAGTTTTAAGGATGCTTTAAAACAAACGTATCTTGTGTTACGAGTTAGCATGGCAACAATATATTTTATTACGTGGTAAGATATTATGAAAAAATTTACAATAGTAGAAGATTTAACAAAATCTAGAATCTTTTTCATTCTCCTTTTATTAGCCATTTTGTGAAAAAAAAATTATATGAGGAGGTATCTGCGTCAAAAAATGATCGAAAATTGACAACTTTGCTACTAATTTTTTCATTCTAAATTCAAATTTTTCAGAAAAATTGGCATTTAGTGCCCAACTATACATATTTCCCTATTAAAATCACATTGAAGCTAATGCATATCTCATAGTTTTAAGATAATATAAGTTTTAGCATATTATGCTGAACAGTAATACTGCGTGCAGTTCCCCCTTAATCAGTTTTTGGTACGAAACCGCATAACTCTAACAATAATTTTCAACAAGAGAATTCTTGTAATATATTGTCCAATATTTTAGATAAAGCCCGGACCAGTACTTCTAAACTACCAGGAGCGTTTTCCCTAAAAAATGCTTTATAATGTTAAGGTCGGGTGATTTTGGAATCCATTCCGTCCTTGAATATTAGTGACCAGTAAAAGCTCTTGATCATGTAGACCAGATTTTGCTAATTATTGTCATGCTGTACTTTTACTTTTAAGTTACTAAAAAATGAAAAATGTGTTTTGTTTTTTGCGTATTTTCGACCAAATCTGTTAAAATAAATTTAAAAATCTGCAGCATAAAACATAAAATAAGTTGCTTCATTTCCTAAAACTTTACATAAGGCAGCAAAGTTTTATGTAAATACCTTCCCGAATCTCTCCATAAGTTAAAAAAAGTTTTACATAATTTTTCCAAGAACGCGGCTAAAATCAAAATTTGCAAATTGCACAGCGTTTCATAAAACGAAAACTATGTACATAAGAAAGCTAGTTTTCCAAGTGTCACAGGACATTAGAGGTATTTAATATAAAAGTGGTAATAACATGCTAAAAGGCACACTGCGATATCTTTTTTCGTTTTTGAAACACCTTACTACTTTTACTTGAATAAAATATATTGGTAGTGCTGTTGATGCGGCTAGCAATTTAGTTAAAGTTCCATAGGGTAACAAAAAAAAATAGAAACCCTCTACATACAAAGGAAGCAGGATATTTTATATACCATACTAAAATAAAATAATAACGACCCAACCAAAACATCAAAAATCTAGGCTGCCATTTACTAAGAATGACGAAATAATACGACGAGGCAGTTGATTTCCATAAATTATTTTCTATTTTATTACCGTTATCTAATATCACATTATTATTTACGAGGTGATGTCATTTATATTATAATTTTAGTAGAAGCAACTTAAGTCTCAACATTAATCAATTATTGATTTTGCTATTTCTGTGAGGGGTACTTACTTCATTTACCGTCCCTACACCAATTACAAAAGCGCTCGAAGCGTTGCCAATTGAAAAGAGAAATATAACCAAGTGAATGGGACATGAACTCATCTTATAAGCACAAAGCATTGAAAGAAATAGAACGTATAAATTGAATAAAACTAGGAAACATAAAAGCAGATATAAAATATAGAGTTTAGGAAAGTGCGGAGGTATAAACAATATTATAGCCTTCATCTCTACAAAAATGGTCAACTATTTGGTCTTTCGCAAGCTTTAACAATGCTTTACAATAAATTATAATTAGGTAGGAATGATTTCATTTTTCAATACAGCAAAGTACAAATATTGTTTACGGTATATATAGAATGACATGATGATTTTATTAAAATGGAACTCCTCAGATAAATAAATAATACAAAAAAGAACAATTTTGAAAACCTTGGTGAAAAATATACCTTCCTGCTACAAAAACCCCAAAATTTATAAAGTGCTCGAAATAAACAGAATATTATAACTGGCTTTTTAATTAATTTTAAATTTACATAACTCATAGATATTTATTTTATTTTTTCTTTCCTGCAGGGGCAGCAAATAAGAAAATGGAGATTGCCAGGCCTAAAAGTATATTGGAGCTTCCAGATAAACTGCTGATGTCTGGAATTAATCTTCCAGGTAAGTTTTGTAATTTTTAAGAATTTCTTCTATTTTCTACGATATTGGACTATGCGAATGAAGGTACAATATTCCGTTATAGTAAATATTTAATTATCCTTTATTGTCGAGTCAATGAAGGGGTAAAATCGTTGAAACCTGTTAATCCTCAAGAACAGATTCGAGTTTAATAATTTTCTTAATTTTCGGTTTTATATATTTTTTGAAATCAGAAATATTTTAAGGGCACATATTATTATATATTATACAGGGCGTCTCATGTTCGTTGATTTTATGGGTTACTGCCTTTATAAGCAAAGATACAGGATTTCGCGTTTTAGCGCTATCTATTTGTGAAACAAACGACGCCGTATGCATAGTTTTCATACCCCACTTCGTTTCCCAGATAAAGGATCGATATGGTTTAACTTACTTAAAAGAAAAAACTTGCTCTTCTACAGCTTTTTGTACGTAGAATCCCGTAGCGTAGACTAACTTTTAATGTGAAAAAATATGACATAAAAGTCTTCATGTCATATTTTTCTTAATTAGAAAACGTTGGAATTCCAACTATTATAGCTCCAGAACAACCCAACAACTTTTGACAACTAATTTATTTGACATGATAAAACTTTTTTTATATGCTGTCCCAGACTTGAATGAAAATCACTGGTCGTGTTCAAAAGAAAAATATAGACTATTATGCATTTTCAAGAGGCTTTTTTTAAACTAAATAATAGAAAATAAGAATATACAGCACATCCCATTAAATAAAAACTTTGTTTTATCTAAAGAACGACATTTTACATTAAAAATCAAACTATGCCACTAGATTCTACGTAAAAAAAACTATATAAGACTGAGTAAAAGTTAGTTAAACAATATCCGGAGTACGAAGAGGGATCAAAATGTCATTTCACTCTATATCCCCGAAACGAATTGGGTTATGCAAACTGTGCAAACGGCGTCACCAGTTTCACAAAAAATAGCACCATATTGTGAAAACAGCAAGCTTGTATCTTTGCTAATAAGAGCGGTATCCTGTAAAAGTCAGACTGTCTACGTTAAAAACTGTATGAAACTGAGTTTTTATATTTCAAGTAAGTTAAACAATATCCGGGGAACGAAGGGCGGATTGAAAATGCAACATTTTCCATTTCACCCTGTATCCCGGAAACGAAGTGGGCTATGAAAACTCCGCGTACGACATTACCAGTTTCGCAAATAGCACTATATCCCAGACAAATTATCTGGGACCATGTTGTGAAAACATCAATCTTGCATCTTTTTGCTATTAAACGTAAACCCGTAAAAGCAATGAAAATGAGACACCTTGTATAATACTTATGTGCCCCTACCATGTTTCTGGTTTTAAACAATATACAAAAACAAAGATTTAAAATAAATCTTAAAAATAGGAACTGTTATTGAGGATTAATAACTGTTCTTGAGGATTAACAAGTAAAAATCTTTATTTATTCGATTTTTAAGACTTAAGATGTATGGTAGAGCTAGGTTTCGGAAAATCACAGCATGAGTTTACGTGAAAAAAAACCTGTTCATTCGATTAATATCTATTGCCTGGAGAAACACTATTAATGTACTATGTGTTCATTTGTTGAAATCACGTGATGTTAGTCATTGATATCCGATTATGTTAGTCATTGATATAAGGTGTGAAATCCTGAAAGATTAGAGATAGCTAAATTTAAAATTTCAAAATCTTCCAATTCATTTTTGGTCTGCGCATCTGTCCTATTGATATCATAAACTAGTTTCAAACGTAGCTTCTCGGCAAATTCCTGAACATAGGTCCGAAAAAAATGTAAACACCTTCCTCCATTTAAATGATTGCGGAGAAATTTGGTCCAGCAGCCTATAGTGAAGTGTTACGTGACACTTAATTCTTACATAAAAATTGAAATTAATTTAATAAGTAGTATTTTCAAACTGATTTTTTAAATAATTTATTGGGACGCTGTTTTGTTGTGCTATTCTTAATTCATATAAAGATATTACCAGTTCATTCCTACGTAACACTTGAGTTTTGTGCAAAATTTGAGGTAAATTAGATAATTAGTTCTTTTAGTAACAATTTTTTAACATTTTTCCGCTATACTGAATTTTTACCAAAATATTACCAGGGCTTCCCCATATGACCTTTAATTTTTGACTACAATTTGAAAACAATCTGTTAAGTAGTTTTTAAGCTATGCCTCGATATGACAAACACATCGACAGACAGTCCGAAAGAATTGATAAAACATATTATTTGGTATCTTGGGACACTAAAACCTGAAGATATGTAAAAGCTGAGAGGAGGATCTTTTCACGATTACAAACATTTTATTTAGTCGCTATTTTGTTCGACCATCATGAATTAGTACTACAATTTTACTAGATAATCCCTATACCACAATTAGTTATGGCAGACAATTTGAAATCAGTCCATTAAGCAGTTTTTCAGGCTGCATTTTTAAATACTTTATTAAGCCGCCATTTTTTCCGCCATCTTGGATTCGTATCAAAATATTACCAGTTGATTCCAACATAATACTTAATGTCTGTGCAAAATTTGAGATAAATTGGAGTATTTTTTTTTATAATATTTTTTTAACATTTTAGTAGGCCGCCATTTTGTCTCGCCCGATTGGATTTTTACCATAATATTACCAGATCATTATACATACCCAGCTAAACATTTATTTTTCGGGTAGGGTTGATATTTGTGGATAATGTATATTATCAATTGAGCACCATCAGTAATTCTAAGAGCAAACGGTACCATTTGTCATAATATCTTCAAACATTTACAAATTCGTAAAACAGAGATTTATTTATTATTAGTAATTCATAGGCAATTGACCACCAAGAGCTGTTTTCTACTCTTAGAACATTTTTTTTCTATTTTGACTTATATTGTCGAAATACAAATTGAACATGTGGCTCCAAGTATAAAAACTAACGATATTCAATATTCTTTATAGATTTAAAATTATGACAAATATAGTTTAAAAAATTTTTTTAAACAGATTTTGCAAATAAGATGTTTTCAAAAATAACACTACCTGAATAATGTGTAAAAAGGCAAATTTTCTTTAAAGATTTTTTGTAATATGTAAAATATGGGTACTTCACTCTGGTTCACCAATAAGCTTTTTGCCATTTGTTGCTCCTCACTGCTGGTAAAGATTGATAATTAAAAATTTGGGTCATTTTTTAATTAAAATAAAAATTTTTCAGTTATAAAAAATGAATTTAAAATAAAAAAATGAAAGATATCACAATTTGTATCTATGCATTATGCATATCCATATCCATAAAAACTTTTACGCAAAACTAAATCGTTTCGTATTGCACTTCCCTTGATCCCATGAACTGGGAAGTTCCGGGTAAAACCAGTTAATAAATGTTTGTGAAGTTTGTTGTGCCCTGAAAGCCGTTTTGGGAAAACGAATCGTTTAAGGGTAAAAGTTATTAGTTGATAAGATCAGATTATTTCGTTATTGTTAATTAATTTGGACTTATCTTAATGGTTTTTTGTTAGATTAATCTTATTTCATTGGTTTCGGTTGTTACTTGATCTAAGTAAATTTTTAAGCTATTTACAATCACTTTTTTTTTCAAATTGTTTTCAACAAATTTAACTTATTATATAAATTAAAACTATAGCTCCAGATGATGTAACTACTTTTTCGAGTATTCCATGAATAATAAGTCGAAGCCTATTTGTTACCAAACAAACTTTTTTAGTCATGCAGTGATTCGTTTAATATTCAGCTATTGTTTTAAAATATCACAAGAACCCCGTAGCTAGAAACTTACCCACATGTATACCTTATATTGGGTCACGTAGATCAGTGGTAAATTTAAATAAAGAAAATTGATCGGATTGCGGCATCGCAAAGAACATGCAAATGGGTGGTTTCGATTAATATGAGAAATTTGCAAATACAGAATGCGATAAAACTAGCTGGCATAACTGATTTATATGCATTTCCGCATGCATTTAGTTTATATTAGATTTTTGCATGAGAAAAATGAACTGCATCTGCTATGTGAATATTTTTTACCGTCAGCTTAATAGCTGTTCCTATCTATACTTGCAGGAAAAAATTAAAAATATAATTTTTGATTTATTCAGTTTTGTAGCCGTATAACATGAATAATTCGATTTTATAGGAAACATCATTATTTTTCAAGATGTGCTTAAATATCGTTTATATATTTATAGATTAATATTTTGTTTAAGTGTGTAATGATATCTTATACCCCTATTTTATATCCAAATGAAAATTTGCTAAGGAATTCATCTTATATAGGTTTACGTATTTCCATGCTAGTAGAGCCAGAACGATATGCATTTTTTGTTTCTAATAAGGGAACATTGCCACATATTACACCTACCAGATGGGAATCTTTTCCATACGAGGGAATTAGTGTTTGCCTTATTTGCAGTTGGCGAACGCCAATCGACTTAGTACTCCGACAGTATAGCGTGCAGTGGTAGAGCACTCCTCTGAAGAAAAGGAACAGTATTAAGCAAAACATTATTAGTTAGTTTCGTTTAATTTAAATATCTAATAAAAAATTGATGGAGCGTCCGGACGAGGGCCGCGTAATTTTTTAATATAGAGTACACCTTAAATACGTTGCAAATAATATTAAATACTTATTTAATATTTTTGTTGTGATTTATTTTCTATAAATACCTTTCAATACATTTTTAATACTTCCCAATAAATTTTATTGTTTTAATATATTTTTAATTGTTTTAAATATCCTTGAGTATACATTATTTTTTTGTAAGAGATTAAAGAGTATCCTAAACTCGGAGACATAGTGTTTGACATTGAGAGGGAATTTGTTTTCATCATCGAATACCTCTAAAATTCTCGGCAGAAATAATAGATTGTTATAATCTTTTTTTTTTGTCAGTGGCGGACAATAATTATAAAATAAATAAACATGTACCAAAAAAAAACCTTAATTCATACAAAACAAACAATCTCTGGTCTCACAAACTCATAAAAACACAAGCATGTATGTAGGAAAAAAAACACAGATAAAATTAGTAACAATATGTTGCATTTTTTGATTTAGATCTCTTTTAAAATAAGACGTGCTGGATTATGGTATTTGCATTTAAATAATATAAAAAACTACAATTTTGATTGAAAAAAAAATAGTAATGATAAAACAAATAATATTCGGTAAAATTGGGAAATTTTAAAAAATGTATATTATGCTTTAACTGGTTATAAAAGCAAAATGCCTTGGAGGAGATTTTTAATTAGGGGCACGCTTGTTCAAAATGAGGCATTCTCTCCGTGAATAAGTTTAATTATAAGTATAATGTATAACCTATACACAGGGAAGGGTTATTGAGATTTAATTGACGTAATCATTTTAAAAACACTTAAGTCAAACGTTCGATTAAATTGAGAAAAGAAGACAGTTACGCAGATATCTACATACTATAGAATTGTGAAATCATTGGCGTAGTCACTTGATATTTTTCTAAATAATTTTTAGAGAACACATAAGCCACTTTCAATCAAATCTATACTTATTATCAAAGAGAAAAACTCACTCACATACTCATTTTTATGACGTGAGTGCAAGAGAAGAGAAGATTTTTTTTTGTAAGAAACCGTTTAAAAGGCTGCTTTTTATATTAGTGCTTATATTTTCACAAAGAAAATTTCTTTAATAGGTGAGCATCTATACCATATTTGCACCTGACCCTAAATGACAGAATCATTCACTTACTTATGTGGTTAAACCAATATTTTGCTAATGCTATAAACAATTGAAAACATTACAAAGTATATATTAAACATTTTTACATACATTAAAATTTAAAATAAAACTTTCAGTACCACGCAATTTTTACAGAGTCCATTTTTAGTCCTTTTTACTTAGTCCAATTCATATTTTCACGCTGTTTTAACTCGTTGGTTGCGGCCGCCGATGGGACGTGATCTCTGAATTTGAGTTAGTGAAGAATATTAATAGTTTCCCATCTGGTAAGTGTAATCTGTGACACTGCTTGTCACGTTTCATATCCGGCTATTAAGACAAGTAGACACAGTGCCGAATAACAACAACATTTTCAATATTTTTGTGCATTTTAAATCATTGCCTATATAAATTTTATTAAATAAATGTTATTATTTTAAATATATAATCTCCAGAAAGATAAAACTGTATAAATCACTCATTTCATAAGACATAGTAGGGCAACTATCCATCAAAAATCTCGCCTCTACGTAAATCGTTTTAAAACCAAATGCAAAATCATTACTTATAAAATTAGTAGTTACTTAAATATTTATACAGGGTGTCCTAAACTCGATGCTACTTTAGATTTAAATGGAAAACATACATGAACAACTATTTGCATATTCCGCATTGCGACATAATTGCTTATTTTTAAAGAAAAAATATTTTGACATTGATTGAACTGAAAGTGGGGTCAACTTTATTATTGTAAATGAGACAACCAAAATTTAATAAATTCTAAATAATTCTTGACCTATTGCGCAAGGCCTATAACAATAATATTTTAAACATTTTAAGGATATTTACAGAGGTATGATATTTCATTTGTGCATAAAATTTGCAACTTTAAACTGCTTTGTATGATAAGGAGACCAGGCTAAATTTTTTTAATTAAATGCAAAAATTTAGTTAGAATTCGGTATGTTATTGTAACTCTATTCCAGTTTAAGCTTATACCACAATAAGATATTGAAGTATTAAGAAATTATAGTTAAAAAATTACCTTTCTCATGTATACCTAATATTACAAAAGTTGGTTACAATTACTGTAGAAATATAAATTATAATTCACTAACATAAGATCGTTGGCCATCTGTTAAATGTACTAGAGAGAAAGAGCTTTATAATACTATTATTTTGATTGTTACTAAAATATTAACTAGAATATTTATTAACTAATAAAAAATAAACTAGTGAATGATAATAACTAAATACTACCAGTTTTATATAATACAGGGTAATAGAGAAAACCTGCGTAGTCGGAAACAGTATACGGGGAACAGAAACACTAACTATTAATAAAAAATGCTACCAAAAAAACTAGTCACTAATATTAAATAAAGTGATTAAAAAATTGTTAAATTGCTAGTTATGACTGCTCCCCCGCCCTTTTGCCTTTTGGCTCTCAGTGTGACAAAACTTTATACACAAATACATAAATGGCCAACCTGTGCAAAACATCCTCTTCAGAGTTGACCAGGACCAAGATCATGGGCTCTTGCTGTTTTAGTGTTAATAAATTACCCATAAAATGGGTTTCTAACAAAAAAGCTTGGTTGGAGTCACAAATTATGACAAAATGGTCGCATGCATTTTACGACAAGACGAAAAATCAAGATAGAAACCTGCTTTTGTTTTTAAATAATGTTACTTCCCATTCCAAGATTTATGTACCGACAATTTTTTTAACATGTATTGATAGTGATTGTGATTTTGAAGCTTTTGTAAAAAGTTTAAACTTAGCGAATACCTTTAAATGGACAACAATCGTTTAAAAAAAAGATTCTCTAACAACAATTAAAAAAAGTTTTTCAAGGCCGGATTCTCTCAGATTATTCGAGAAGATGCGAGTTTAAATTTATAGATTTAATTTTGAGTTTATATGAGTTTGTTTTGAATGACAGTGAGGCACTTAGCTAGAGTCCAAATTACAGTATATCGGAAATTTTTGAGGGACAGTCCAATAATAACCACCAATAAAACTCTGATTCCAGTAGACGTGTGGAAGAATATGAAGGGCTAAAATGTACTTTGTCGAGTATGAGAGATTGTGTACAAAGTTAAGACATATGCAAGAAAATTTATTATATAATAATCATGAAGAAATGGTGATAGATATTTCTCAAGCTTTAATAAGATGTGAACATGAAATTTATAAAACAAATCTAAAAAATCTAAAGCAATTGAAAATCGACATGTATTTAAAAAAAATATAGGTGTAATATTATTTGTAAAAACATTAATATGTATGTAAATAATTTTCAAAGAACTTTGTAACTTGTAGTTGGAATATTTAAATTAAAACGTTTAAACAGACCTATCATACTCATATATATTTAATTTTTTATATAATATACATACCTACAAATAACAGGTATAGATTATCTGACAATTAGGGCCACCCCTTTATAACGGCCATTAATTTTTATTTTTTAAGTGACTGTTATTAGCAAATTTTCTGTTTACTTCATTTATCTTGGCATTTAAATAATTACTAGCTAGCCCGGCAGGCCTTGTTCTGCCCTTTCCGTTAGATGGCACAATGAATTTCTAGTGGGATTATAAGAATATAGAGCTCATTCACCACATCGTCCAGAAATGTCATTGAAGAAAAACATATTGGTTTTATAGAAAAAATATGCAATAAAACAATACAAAAAATAGTGTTGACAGGTTTCAGTAGCCAGGCGATCATTTCAAAAAACTCATGTAAATTGGTGCAGTACAACTCTCTCACGAACTTGCAAAAAAAATCTGGCTTAGTGTTTGAAATATATAAATGTATTTAAATGAAAACTACAAAAAACCATTTGAAAACCCTAATATTTATTAGGTTTTTAACATATGAATATCTCGGGGTGCATAAATCACAGGCAAACATTTTTATTATCTATGCGTAGCATTTTTGACGGCGATGTCTAAAAACTATACCAAGTGAAAACTTAGTCAAGATGGTAGGACTTAAATTTGTAGAGCAGAGCTATCTAAAAAAATAAATTATTTGAGGCTATTATGCAAAAAAATATATGCAAAACTCGCTAGCCAGTTTTTGCTTATACGACTTCCGCCCCCCCCCCCCTTCACAGGTTTGGCTGTAAAGCAGAGACATGAATTTTGCGAATGAAACGTTAAACGAAAAGACGAGTTTTGCAAATAACTTAACGTTTTATTGCGAGATTTAAGTATCAAAGAAATTGCACTGTTGGGTCCCTGTTTAAAATCCGAGGAACCTTAGACTAAAAAACAATTTTTTTGATAAATTAGTTGATTGGCGACCTTTGCAAATATGGCCTCTTTTAGTCGAATCCAGCTTTTGTAGTCTTCGATGCCCTTTCTATGTCACTTTGGCCTTTGACACAAAACAAATAACACCAATTTTTACGTTTATAACGTATTTCTTATTAACCGTCTAGTGTTTATGTCTTACTTAAATTAACTTATTTATATTGTATAACTAACTGAGTCATTTTACTTTATCGCAAATATACATAATATTTGGGAAATAATTTAAGCATTTTTGTACATTAAGTAATACTTCCAAATATATTTTTTTTAATAATTGGCCAACCATTGCAGACTAAATCTAAAGGCGTGTCAAAATAGAATAAATTTAAAGTGAAGCAGCCTTGCCTGGCTAATAAGATTTATTCTTAAATCATGTATGGAAACAATATTTTACGTATCCAACAACGCTTTTAATTTGATTTTCCCACAGGTTTTCTAGATAGGTAATATATTTGAGGTTTTTGCTGCTGGCTTTCCTTTGGCGGCACTTCCTAGGTTTTACTTTTTCATTTTTATTGTTTTTATCAGTCGTTGCCATCCTGGGTCATTTACATATTACGTAGCGTAGACTGGTTGCACCAATTTTTCTTTCAAATTCCTGTTAGGATTTTAAAGTAAAAGGTGTTAGGCCGTTCAAGAGATTTATATCAGTTCTATTTATTTCAGTAGGCAATTGATTTTCTCTTATCTTGTCAGGGACAATTCATCAGAAAGTATGATATGAAATTACGTTTTAAAAATATCTTTGATCTCATATCATACGACCAGAACTACAATTTTCTCAAAAATGTATTTGGAGTTGCACATAGTTCATAATTATTTCTAAACTGCTTTTAAAATTTATTATTATCAAGAGTTTTGCGTTCGATTCATATTCTCTCTCTCCTTGTTATTTTAGAGTAAATATTTTGACCCAGTCCCAACATATGTATGGCAAATTAGTATAAATGTTTTTTTAGGCTGATTTTTTAAGTATTATATTAGGCCGTCATTTGGTTTCGAAATCTTAGATTTCATCACTTGATTTCTACGTAATACCTTCTGGACAAAATTTGAAGTAAATTGTATAACTAGGTTTTCAGTTATTGTCACTTTTACGAGCCCGGCATTTTGTTCCACCAGATTTGATTTTTACGAAAATATTACCAGGTCATCATATGACTCTTAATCTTTTAATAAAGTTTGAAGTTAACCGGGTCAGTAGTTTTTCTGTGAACAAACAGTCCGACAAAATTGAGAATATACATTTTGTCGTTTTTGAAGAAAATTTAGATAAACAAGACCATTGACTTTATATTCGAGCAAAACCAATAACTAAACAAACCTGCAGAATATACAGTTAGTTGTTCTTCGAGTGGTTCCATCATTTATCAGAAGGACAACAAGCAAGGCTTAGATAATTTAGGCTCTTCTGAAAATGCACTTTTAGACCGAAATGAGATTATCAAGCTTCTCAAATTGATAAGCCTTTAACTTAGAATAATTACCGGAGTTTTAACGGTATACTGGTTGATGATAAGAATGGACCCAGCAACGATCCATATTGCAGGTTCTGGACCAATCGAATAGCTAATGGACATACAGCCTGTGTCATATCTTTCGATTTCTTGAAAATAATTAATGTTGTGTGATGTAGTTCAAAAAATACTTTGATTTCCTTAATGAATCATATAAATGATATTTAATCCGTAAACATAATATTGCATAAGATAGTAAATATTTGATTGTTTGTTTAAAACAACAACTTTAAGATAGCTTGATTTTATTCTTATTTGGCTTAACAATATTATTATTCACACAATAGGTGATTGCACTGAAAAAAACCGAAACGCTAATATTAAAATGTGAAATTATTATTTAATTATCATCAGCGCAAAATATCATTTGTAAACTGAAATATCTTTCATTCCTTAAAAATTAATATATTCAGAACTTAAAATGGTGTTAATACTACGTTTACGAAAATATTGAATCCAAATAGGTATACTATTTATTGTTACGTAATATAATAATATCAATCCGAACAAAATGCCAAGTCTATTTTAATTTTTTTACACTCTCTTGAGTCATGTCAACTGCATTAAGTTAAACAAACGTAACTTCTAGTATTACTTCATGTTCTTTTGTTTGCCAATCTTTCTAGTATAGGTAATCTCACGGTAATGTTTTGGGGTCTACCTTTTACACGTTGGGAATTGTTAGTTTTTCCATAGCATTTTATCTTTTGCTATAAACTAATCCCTATATTCCTCACAATAGGAAATGCTTTCAGCATAGGAAGAGCCTGATTAATCTCCGAATTTTCGGCGCCTTCTTCAACTTGATCTTCACTATCAATGTCGCTTTCGTCCCCGAATTAATATTTATCCCCATCATGATACTTCAAATAGGCATCTGACGTAATTTTTTGGCATCCTCTTTGGTGTCTAGATTATAAAACTGGGACTCTCGTACTATTTTTAGAAAAAAAAATTCGAAATAAAAATCCCCGTTGTAACGTGATCTAATTTTTTTTATAAGACTTTCGCTGGCCCTAACTGGATTGCAAAATATATTTTTATGTAGCCCAGAAGGTTACTTGCGACCCCATTTGGTATTACTTTATTCAAAAATACTGAAAATTTCCTTTTACCTGTTATAATATCACAATATCAAACAATTACTTCACAGCACTGAAAGGTACAAATACATAAAGAGCCGCAATAAATCTGCTTGATTTACTACGAAAAAAAAAGACTAATTATTTAAATATTATGATAGAATTGTACTTATAGAATATTTTAGGTACTTCACAAATTTTACTTGGCTTGAATGTCTTAGGTCAGTTGCACCCGAGGAAGGGTTAAATACTTTCAAGTATCAAACTGCAACAGTGAGGTGTCCCATTTTCGACACTGTTGCGGTGTATTTCAGTTATTTTATTTGCGCTTTTTAAAATACTATATTGCTTACGATGCCGTAATCAGAGTTTGATGGCCCGATTCGTTTTCGAGATACATGGCGAAACTGAAAATGTTGCATTTTGGGACCATCCCCATATTTCAGTTGTTAGTTAATACATTTTTGTTGTTATAGTTAATTTTTTTTAATTTTAAAACGATATAATACATTTTATATGTAGGCTTTTCAAAAATACCTACCAAAGAAAAAAGAAAATATGGGTTTTAATATAGAAGTAAGTATAACAAATGGCCATTGGAATTGTAAATATTATTTAAATTAATCAGTATCTAAAAGAAACTCAAAACTAACACTAACAATAAATAAATTATAACAGTATTAAAAAAATAAATATATCAAAAATAATACAATTTCAAATAATAAACTAGGCTGCATCATCTTCAAGCCTTTCAGGGATTATTTTTTTGTCTGTCAGTTTTCTACCTCTAAATACATTCTTAACTTCTGCTATTTTTTTTAACTAGATCAAGTCTTGCTATGTCGAAAAGTGAAAAATAAGTATAAATGCGATGAAAAGCCCCATCATTTTCGTAGCAAAATTCACATTTCTCAACTCTTGTTCTTCCAATATTCTTAAAATAGCTTCCAAAGTGTTCTCAGAAAGGATTTGTGTAATCTTCCCATTGAATAGGATTTTAGCATCAGTCACAGTTATTGAAGTAAATTTATATAGAGTTTTTGCAGTATTCGTTTGTTTAAGTAAAATTTGCATTTTAAAGTCAGATCATCAAAACATAAGTCAAATTAGGACGTATGTTAAAATTACTATTAAAATAATATTTTTAATTTTTTTAACTAGTAATCGCATTTATTCAAAAAGAAAAACATAAAAATATATGGGAAATATATTACAAACTGATATTAATGTCAGTTAAATGGAGCAGCTTGTCACTAGTAAAGGTGCAGAGTTGATGAGTGAATGGCGAATGTTAATCTGAAACACTTCCGATATATTAAATGTGGTTGGTACAGTAAGATACTTAGTGTGACAAATTCTTGAAGAGTAGTTCGTGCGGCTCGGTGTAATGGGTCTATCTACGAATATATGAAATTATTATCAACATTTGCGGAAAAATATCACTTGTAATCTAAAATATCTTTCATTCCTTAAAAATTAATATATTGAGCACTTAAATTGGCGTTAATACTGCGTTTACGAAAATATTGAATCTAACTAGGTATGGTATAATATTTATTGTTACCTAATGAGGAATAAACTCGTTATTATTTTGTATTTTACTTGTCTCGAAATATAATAATATCAAGCCAAACAAAATACTAAAATCTATTTTAGTTTTTTACACTCTCTTGAGTCACGTCAACTGCATTAAGTTAAACAAACATAACTTCTTGTATTACTTCATATTCTTTTGTTTGTCAATCTTACTAGCCAGGTAGTAGTATGCTTGACCTGTGTAAACATTTTTTTTGCGTTTAGGAAATCATAATTAGTATTACCAATAACAAGAGTTTATTGCGAATTTTAGAATAGGCTGGATTTTAAAATTACGTAGGTTCTATTTAGCGTTGGTTTATTTGACTATTAGCATAAAATCTATCTACTTATTTGGCAATGTTGGTCAAACTACTTTACTATTTACCAATTTATTTGCTTAATTTGCTTCTTTCCACCTTCAGCGAGGCAGAGTTAAAGTTAAAGACTCTCATGTGTCAAACAGCTACAGCGTATCCCAGTTCCGATACTTTTGCGATGTATTTCAGGTATTTGTATATTATTTGCCGTAATCAGAGTTTTTTTGGCCCGCTTCGTTTTCGAGATACAGGACGAAATTGAAAATGTTGCATTTTGGAACCATCCCCATTTTCAGTTATTAGTATATTTCTACATATAATCCAGTGGAATAGTAAGTATTTTAACTAGACTTGTCATATTTGATATATAACCCAAACCTATCAGTTTTTTAGTGGAACACCAGGGAATTTTTATAGTTTATTGGGGGATTTTTTTTTTAATTTTTAAAACTGTATAATACACTTTATATGTAGGCTTTTCAAAAACACCTACCAAAAAGAGAAAAAAATGGGTTTTATTATAGAAGTAAGGATAATAAGTGGCCATGGAATTGCAGATAACACATAAAACTAACACTTAATGAATAAATTATGACAGTACTAAAGTAATTAAATATAACAAAAAATATTACGATTTCAAATAATAAACTAGGCTTCATTATCTTTAAACTTTTCAGGAATTACATTTTTTTGTATAAGACACGCTCCTCGTCCGCCAGTTTTCTACCTCTAAATGCATTCTTAACTTCTGTTATATCTTTGACTAGATCCAGTCTTGCTATGTCGAACTGTAAACAATAATTGTAAATGCGATGAAAAATGCCATCATCAGCTTCGTAACAAAATTCACGTTTCTCCAATCTTCTTGAAATAACTTCCGAACTTGTTCCCAGTAAACATTTCTCTAATCTTTCTATTTTATCATATGTCACAATTATTGAAGAAATTTGTATTAGTAAAATTTGCATTTTAAAGTGAGATCATCAAAACATAAGTCATATGTTAAACTGGTATTAAAATAATAGTTTTAACAAGTAATCGTACCTACCTATTCCAAAAAAAGTAAAATGTATGGGAAATATATTACAAGCTGTTAGTAATGTCAGTTAAATGGTGTAGCTTGTCACTAGTAAAGTTGCAGAGTTGATGAGTGAATGGCGCATGTTCATCTGAAGCACTTCCGATGTATTCTATGTGGTTGGTACAGTAAGATGGTTGGTGTAATAAATTCTTGAGAAGATGCTATACTATATTTACTTCAATAACTGTGACGTACGGCTAATGGTAAGCGGGTGTAATTCGTGTAACTGCGAATATGTGAAATTATTATCAGCATTTAAATTTAATTAACATCAGCGGAAAAACATCATTTGTAAAATAAAATATCTTTCAGTGTTTCAAAATTAATATATTCAGAACTTAAAATGTCGTTAGTTAAAGGTCCCTAGATGCCGAAAAACATGTTTTCTCAATTCCATCTGTATATCTGTCTGTTCGCGGCATATCTAAAAAACTACTTCTTCGAGTAACTTCCAATTTTCCTTAAAAATTAAGGGTCATATGAAGATGGCCTAATGAAGTGTTAAACAAAATATTACTAAAGAACTACTTACGAAATTTCCTTCAAATTTTGCACAGAAATCAAATGCTATGTAGAAATTAACTGCCTTAAAAACTACTTAATGGATTGATTTCAAATTTTCTGCAATAATTAACTGTGGTATAGAGATGAACTGGTATAATTGTGGTACGAGTTCAAGATTCCGGAATGTTAGTTTGGGGCATTGCTTAAAAACTACTTACACGATTGACTTCGAATGTTATTTAAATATGAATGGCCATATGGGGATGAGCTGGTAATATTTTGGTAAATATTCAATATGGCGCAACAAGATGGCGACTTAGTGAAACGTTAAAAAATTAAATTATGAGCATTCTGTGTGGTATAGAGATAAACTAGTAAATGTGTGGTACGAATTTAAGAAGAAAAACTGGTACGAATTCAACATGACGGAACAAAATGGCGATGTGTCACTCTAAAAACTACTTATTATTTATTTACCTCCCTCGAGAATTATTATAATTGTAAAAAATCAAAATCCGAGATTTTTTCAGATTTTTACGTTTGTTCTAGAAGCCGAACAACATGTTTTCTCAATTCGGTCGGTTTGTTGTCTGTCCGTCTGCCTGTTTGCGAAATAGCTAAAAAACTACTTACCCGATTGACATCAAATTTCGGTCAAGAATTAAGGGTCATATGGAGATGACTTGGTAATATTCTGGTAAAAAGCCAATATGGCGGAACAAAATGGCGAGCCAATAAAATACTTAAAAATTGTGGCTGAAAAATTATTTAATGGATTGATTTCAGATTTTGTCCCTAGTTAATTGTGGCATAGAGGTGTACTTGTATAATAAAATTGCGGTAAAAATTCAACATGACGGAACAAAACGGCGGTCAAATAACCTGGTAAAGTTTTAGTAAAAATATAAAATTATTACTGAAAAATTAATTATCCAGTTTACCTTAAATTTTGCATAAGAATCAAGTAATGTATAGAAATGAACTGGTGACATTTTGGTATGAATCCAATCCGATTTTTGGCCAAGCAAAAAAAATGGCGGCCATATATTTAAAATAAAATATTTAAAGAAACTACTTACTAGATTAATTTCAAATCTTGTGCTAGCATTTAGAATGCTATAGAGATGAATTAGTAAATTTGTGGTATGATTGAAGATGAAAAAAATGCCGGCCATATATTTAAAAAATCTACTTATTTGATCGACTTTAAGTTTTGCACAAAAATTAAATGTAATACAGAGATAAACTGATACGAATTCAACATAACGCAACGAAATGGCGATTATTATTCAATGCATTTTAAATTATGCCCAAAAATCAAATGTGGCGTAGGTAGAAACATGTAACATTTTAGTATGAATTCAAAATATTGAAACAAAATGGCGCGCAAGAAAAATATGTGTTACTAAATGAGTATTTATCAAACTAAACTGGGTCACACTTCTCTATTCTTAATAAAGGGGAAGATTTACAATGACGGATGTTCCGGATAAAAAAAAATGTACCGATTGCTTTAACTTGTCTCAAAATATAATATCAAGCCGAACAAAATACTAAAATATGTTTTAATTTTGCACACTCTCTTGAGTCACGTCAACTGCATTGGGTTAAACAAACATAGCGTCTTGTATTATTTCATGTTCTTTTGTTTGCCAATCTTACTAGCCTGGAAGCAGTATGCTTGACCTGTGTAAATATTTTTTTTGCATTTAGGAAATCATAATTAGTTTTACCATTAACAAGAGTTTATTGCGAATTTTAAAATAGGCAGAGTTTTTATGGCCTGCTTCGTTTTCGAGATACAGGGCGAAATTGAAAATGTTTTATTTTGGGACCACCCCCATATTACAGTAATTAAGTAGTTAATATATTTTCTACGTATAATCGAGTTGAATAGTTAGAATTTCAACTAGACTATAGTTGAAACATAAACTAAACCTAATAATTTTTTAATGGAACATCAAGGACTTTTTTATGGTTCATTAGGTAGTATATTTTAAATTTAAAACGATATAATATACTTTATATATAGGCTTTTCGGAAATACCTACCAAAAAAAGCAAAAAAATTGGTTTTATTAAAGAAGTAAGTAGAACTATAATAAGTGGCCATGGAATGGCAAGTATTCTTTAACTTAATTATTAATTTAAATAAATTCGAAACTAACACTTAATACAAAAATTATAACAATACTAAAAAAATAAATATAACAAAAGGAAATATTTATTACACAATTTGCCTGCTGCGCATTTTTTTTTAAAATTACAATACCGTAATCAAAATTCCCATACACCGCTTCATTTTTTAGATACAGGGAGAAATAAAAAAAAACAATTTTGAGTTAGTTCTTAACTTATCGAGAAGCTTAGTTAGTTTCTCAATTTGCTTTTTTTTTAAAGGGACACCCTCTATGTTAATAATATTTTAGATAGAGCTTATTTTTAGCCTAAATATAATATCTGACATTCAATTTGAAAATTATGGCATTCTTAAGTGATATTAGTAGTTTCCTGTAAAGTAGAAAATGGAAAGTTTCTAGGCCGTTATTTGGTAACAATAGGTAATGAAAACCAACATAATATTATTTAATGACTTCGAACGCTTGTCAATAGCTTGCTTATATTTTTTCCTAATGAAACGTTTTTGTATTTTTCGTTTCAAAAATGGCCGAAATGATAAATATATGTTGGCTTAGTATCTATTTAATTGACCACTATTGGTATCTTTTAAACAGTAAAAGTTACAATCTTGGTTAAATTAGAGAAAATATGCCTTTATTAGGGGACAATAAAAATCCTTTTACCGAGTTGCCAAATTGTTTTTTGTTTCCGAGTTATTGGGTAAAATGTAAAAAACATGGAAAATTACTTTCTCAAATAAATCAGAAACTATTAACTTTGAAGAATTTTGTTTTATACAAAAGTTTCATATTTTTTTCTGTTCTACAAAATGGTGTAACAAAATTAATAATACAACGTTTTGTCTTTGAGACACCATCATCAACTTTTTTTTAATACGGACCTGTACTTTTTATTTAATTTTTTTGAGGCCTGTAAACTCCCAAATGCGGTGATGTATCACACTTGCCCAAAAATTATTTTTTATTTCTTACACGCACATATTCACAGACCCGTCTCGCATGTCTATCATTCCTTCCCATTCATCATTTGCCTTTTATCACAGTTAAAAGAATAATATAATTCTTTTAACTGTGCTTTTATCATGGAGTGGTGAAATAAACTCTGTTGATGTTGAGCTGCAATACTCAGACCCTTTGAAATAACTGAGTAGCTATAACAAGCATCTAAAAAAACTAAGCTTAAGGAAATTATTTTGGCTACTGGAGACTATTTAGCGTATTCAAAAAAAAGGTTTAAAATTTAGACCGGATCTAGTTGCTATGGAAGTTGAAACTGTTAGTTCGCCAGTTGTGTTTTTCTTATGTCACTGTTCGTTTGTAATTGTAACATTTAAAAAAAATATGTCATTTTAAACCCCTTACTGTCATGTTAGACATGGTCTAAATTTAAACCTCTTTAGTGAATGTTTAAGTTTTAAGAGCTAGAAAAATAAGCAATAGGCGACCTAAAATTCACATTCTAAACCTACGCCCATTAATCAGCCGAGGCTTTCGTACAATATATTATAATATAGAGGTAAAAAGGTATTGTTCTATGTTATAAAGAGTGTTGTGAAAATGTCCTTTACTATACAGATCTGACTCTGTTCTGCATTCAATGCTTTAAAAATAATAAAATCGTCTATATGTCATGCAACGTATAAAAAAAACAGCAAATCTGATAAATATATATTTTATTAAAAGGTGTTATAAAAAAATATGTTCTAAAATAAAAATAAAATTAACGCTCTAAATCTTAAGAAATACTAACATAGAAAACTCTTAAAAACTACTTAAACAATTTCATTGCATGAACCGCTGAAAAGGACTTCTTTGTTTTTTAATGCAACAAGCAGTTCTTCGTCCTATTTGTTCAGTAGCCTTTCTCACCATACCGGGTGTAACTGTTCGAAAAGCATCAACTATTCTTTGCCTTAGATCTTCAATATTTTCTGAAGGTAAAAAGTAGATTTTATTCTAGAGGTTACCCCATAAAAATAATACAGCGGATTAAGACATGGCGACCGTGGCCATGGAACATGGAGTCCCTATGTTCCAATCCATCTTCGAGAGAAACTATTTAAAAATTCTTGAATAAACCATATAATATTTCTTAAATCAGCTAATGGCAATTCATCCAATTAACCTTCCAAGTCATGTTCTAAAGAATCTAAATATCTTGCGATGTTTAAGTTACCTTCTAAAAAATTGGGCCTATAACTCGATCTTTAGCCAATCCGCACCACAAATTATTTTTAAAACGCACCTAAGGTCTAACTTCCTGCAACAAATGTGAATTTTCTGTGGCACAGTTATGTGTATTTTTGGGATCAATCAATCAAAACAAATAGGACGAAGAACTGCTTGTTGCATTGAAAAACAGAGAGGTCCTTTTCAGCGGTTAATGCAATGAAATTGTTTAAGTAGTTTTTAAGAGTTTTCTATGTTCGTATTTCTTAAGTTTTAGAGCGTTAATTTTATTTTTATTTTAGAACATTTTTTTAAAACACCTTTTAATAAAATATATATTTATCAGATTTGCTGTTTTTTTATACGTTGCATGACATATATACGATTTTATTATTTTTAAAGCATTGAATGCAGAACAGAG